>VZQC01012167.1:949587-1059136 GCA_009823505.1 Rhizomys pruinosus
GGGGTCTTTTGTTTTTCCAAATGAATTTAAGAACTTTTGTTTCCAAGCCTGTGAAGAAACTCTTGGGGATTTTGATTGGGATTGCATTAAATCTATACAAGAGTTTTGGTAAAATGGACATTTTTACAATGTTAATTTTCCCAATCCATGAGCATGGGAGGTTTTTCCATCTTCTGAGGTCTTCTTCAATTTCTTTCTTTAAGGGTTTAAAATTTTTGTGGTACCATCTTCTATGTGTGCCTGAGCCCAACATTAGTGATCTTTCATTCTGGAAGCCCTAGGGTGGTCCGGAGCCAGGCCCTCAGGGAGTCACAAGGCAGAGGGGCCAGCAGACTCTGCCATTCCAGGCTTCCTGAGTGTCAGAAGTGGGGTAGAAGAAGGAGGCTGTTGCTTCTTGGGCATAAGCTCTTGAATCAACATGGGGTCTTGGTTAAGGAAAGGCTGAAGGGGTAACGACCAGAGTAGAGACTTCACACAGGCCCTTGACCATCCTCCAAAGTTGCAGCTCCCTGCCTCCCTTAAAGGGCAGCTATTGTGTTCTTCCTGAGCTTCAGAGAAGAGCTAGGTTCCCCCCAGTTAGGTAGCCCCTACTCAGCGTGTCTCTGGTCACAGGCTACAGGATACAGACTCCCTAACTCCATTATGGGGGGCTCCATCACCTAGGTGCCATTGAGAACCCCCTGGGGTGATGTCACAGTTGGTGTCACAACATTCTGAGAGAACCCTAGGAAGGACAAGCAGTACTAAACGATCTCAGAGTTGACAACATATACAGTTTGCCAAGCACCTTCACAGACACATGGCTTACTTGGGCTCTGTGACAGCCAGGGTGCCAGGAAGGATTGGTGTTGTCATTTCACAGATGAGGAAACTGACCTTGTCTAAGGCAGTGGTGGATGGAACTGGAATGCAAAGCCATGTCTTCTGGACTCCAGAGCCTGTTTTGTTTTTGTCACTGTGTTCCTCTTTATTCACTTCCCAGTGAATGGAAGAAAGTTCTGGTACTTTGTCATCAGTTCACACTTGCAGAGACAAAATCATGAAACACCTAGACATTACTGCCTTGGCTGGGGAAGCCTGACAGATTTTCTCAAAGTTCCTTGCAGCCAATTTCATTCTCTTCCTCTCTCTCTCTCTCTCTCTCTCTCTCTCTCTCTCTCTCTCTCTCTCTCTCTCTCTCTTTCTCTCTCTCTCTCTCTTTCTCTCTCTCTCTTTCTCTCTCTCTGTCTCTCTCTCTGTCTCTCTCTGTCTCTCTCTCTCTCTGTCTCTTTTGTCTCTCCCTCTCTCTCTACTCTCCTTCTCTGTCTTTGTCTTTCTCTGTCTCTGACTCTCTGTTTTGGGATAAGTTCTCACTATGTAGCCCAAGCTAGCCTGGCTGGCTTGGAACTTTCAATCCTTTGGCCTCAGCTTTCTGAATGCTAGGATCACAGCCTTGGCTCCCAATGTATCTCTCTGTCATTATTTTCTTCTGGGGAGAGAGAGAACTCTTCCCCCATAGCTTAGTCAACATCGTTCAACTTGGTACTCACCCCGGGTCCTGCCGCCTCTCCACAGAGTGGCCCACCCAGCTGCTGGCATGGCTCTTATCTACGGGCCCAGATGCACCTTGGAGTGCCTTTGAGTCCCCTGAGCATCTTGCTGGGGCTAGTAGCAAGTCACAGGCTTGACACCCTAGAGCCAACAGCTAGAGGAACAGACAGTTGTAGGAAGGGTGCATAGTTAGGGGAAGCCACATGTACAGGTGTATCAGGTGAAGCCAGGTCAACACGGATACTCACCAATAGCTTGGAGTTTCTGAAATAGTCACCTGCCTCTGAAGGAGCCCTCGATCCCCATCCATGCTGCCTTGGCCATGGGGTGGGGTTTACAGGCTACCTGCAGCTAGATGAGCCTAAGGTCTCCTGCACATCCTCACTGCCCTCTTCACCTCCCCATCTCCACTGGAATTTACTGCCATCCCACAATGCTCCTTGGTCACAGGGTTGGTGGCCAGGGCCTGGCCTTGCTGTGCTTCAATGTACTCCACCTCCTACCTCCTTCCTCATCTTCCAGTTGAAGAAACTGAGTTTCAAAAATTTAGAAATTTTGTCTAAGGTCACCGACTTGGCCCAGTGTCTCACATTCCCAGACCTGCCCACATGGGCTTGCTTCAAAATCAAAATTCCTTTTGACATCTTTCTGTAACCAAAGTCTGCTGGCCTCTCATTCCATCAATGAGCGAACTCCATGGTGGGCCTGGCCACTTGCAAAGACACAAAAGAAGGGCAAGCCACAGCCCTAACTTCCTGTGTACCCCAGTTTCCTCATCTGAAAAATGAGGGACTCCTCCAAGAAGATCACACAATAAAAATCATACTTATCTGTGAGCATCTTCATGGGAACGTGGGAAATTGAGGCCCCTAGTTGGGGCTGTCCCCCAAAGTAGGTGGAGCAAAGCCAGAAAAGAAAACCAGAGAGAGCGCTTATCCTTAGAAGGAAATTGGTTTTTTTAAATATTTTATTTTTATTTTATGTATATGAGTGTATTGCTTGCCTGTGTGTAGGTGCACCTGTGTCATGTAATGCCCAAGGAGTCAGAAGAGGGTGTTGGATCCCCTGAAACTGGACTTACAGACAGTTGCTAGCTACCATGTAAGTACTGGGAGTTAAGCCTGGGTCCTCTGCAAGAACAGCCAGTGCTCTTAACCACTGAGCCATCTCTCTAGCCCCAGAAATTGTTTTCTTACTAAGAGTATAACTTCACATCCAAGAAGTGCTGTAGCGCTGTGTAGGGGTGGAGATTCATCCACACTAAGCCTGCTACATCTGTCTAAGCCCTGAGCTAGTATCCTGGTGTGTGTTTTGCCTTAGGTCTTAACGTATATGTGTGTGTTGGGGTGAGGGGAGTGGAGGCTTGAAGTCAATTGTGGGTATCTTCCTGCAGGAGCCCCAGCTGGCCTGGAACGCTCTGTGTAGATCAGGCCGGCCTTGATCTCACAGAGGTCTCCTGCCTCTGCTATTAAAGTTTGTGTGCACCACCAGGCCCAGCCCACCATGTTTTTGAGACAGGGTCTCTCATGGGTTTATAATGTACCAGGCTGGTGGCCACAGCCTGCTCACATTCATGTCTCTCCAGCTTCTGAAATTGAGGGCATAATACAGGTCTGAACTCTTCACCTTGTGGGCTTTCATAAATAACACTTTACCAACTAAACTAACTTCCTAACCCCCTCTCCCACTTTTAATTTTTCTCAAGACAGGGTCTCACATAGGCCACCTATTCTCTCACTCACTATGTAGCCAAGGATAACCCTGCTCCTTCTGCCTCTACCCAAGTGCTGGGATTGTAGGCAGGTGCCACTATCCCTGACATTCTCCATAGATCTTGAGTGCTTAGGGAAAGCAGGCTGTGAACCTCAAGCCCTCTTGATTCTGGGCTTTGAAACAAGAGTGGTGTTTGAGTTCCGAGTAATGACTGCCCTGAGACCCTGAGTGCTTTGGGGATATTGAACGGACTTGCACTATCAGACTGCCTTTGCTTACTGTGTCCAGGGCACAAGGTAGGTAGGAAGTATCCACCTCAGTTATGGAGAGGGAATGTCTCATTATTTTCTTGCATAGTCCCCTTCTTAGCTGTGTCATCTTTTTTTTTTTTTTTCCTTACAGGATGTTGGAAGAAGGTGCTCCTCCTCCTGACCAGATCTCAGTAATTACGATGTCGGTTAGGTGCGTAAGAGCATTAGGCCATGTACATTACACTTGATTTGTACCTAATTACTATTTGTATATAATCAGTGTCAGGAGATATACTGTATAATGCTGTTTGATAGCTAGGAACACTGACATTCAAGGAACTGATGTGGCCAGATCATCCGGGGTGATACTGAAGTGATGGGTGAAGTCTTGTGGCCCTTTGTTTCTATTTTTATGGAATGTGTGTGTGTGTGTGTGTGTGTGTGTGTGTGTGTGTGTTCATACAACAGTGTGCATGTGAAGGTCAGAGGACAACTTGCTGGGGTCAGTTCTCTCCTTCTGCTATCTGGGACCTGGGGATCAAACTCAAATCAGTGCCGCTACCCACTGAGCCATCTTGTCAGCCTGCCCTTGTGCCTTCTTACTTCCGTGACCCCACATGCTCTGTATTCCTTCTCTCCCATCTTCCTCTAACCTCTTGGCCTTTTTATGTCCAAAGCTGTTGTACACACAAATTTCTACTCATTCTTCCTCCTAACGACGTAGAAACCAATGTCAGTGTCGACTCAAATCCCCAGCCCTTCTTGTTCAGAAGCATAACAGGAAGATGAACTACATCTACCTTGTGACTTTTTTGGGCACTTTTTTTGTTGGGGCAGCGCCTCACTGAGTTGCCCAGCTGGCCTGGACTTCACTCTGCAACCCAGGTGAGATTTGAACTTAAAATTCTCCTCTCTGTTTTTCCATGTAGCTGTGATCTGTGCCATCAGCTCCAGGTACATTGTTTTAAGCCATCAATTTATGGTAGTTTGTCAGGGCATTGTACAAAATGAATGCAAATATTATTTAGCTATTTGGGATTTTGTTTCATTTTGTGCTTGTTTTGACAGGGTCCCACTATGTAGCACTGGGCGGTGTAGAACTTGCTATGTACGTAAGTATACCCTAGAACTCACAGAAATCTGCCTGCCTCTGCCTCCCCAGGCTTACAATTAAAGGCGTCTACCACTGTGTCCTGCTTTGTTTTTTGTTGTTTTGTTTTCTTAGTTTATCTAATAGGGGGTAAACTATTTTAAAAATGTTCGAAGTCCCCTTTTACATATTAATAATCAAGAGCAGTTTACTACAACCAAAGCCCATGAATGCTAGGCTGGCTCCCTGATATTTGAATTAGATGTTATTTTTATTTTCTAAAATTTCTTATTATTTTATGTGTATGAATGTACTGTCTGCATGTAGGTTGGTGCAGCCATGTCATGCAATGCCCTGGAGGTCAGAAGAGGGCATCATATTCCCCTGGAACTGGAGTCAAAGACGGTTCTTAGCTGCCATGTGGGTGCTGGGAATCAAACCTGGGTCCTCTGCAAGAACAGTCAGTGCTCTTAACCACTGAACCATCTCTCAAGTCCCAGAAGTTATTTTAATAAGTTACACATTAGGGCTGGAGAGATAGCCTAGCGGTTAAGAGTGCTGACTGCTCTTGCAGAGGAACCGGGTTGGATCCCCTGCACCCACATGGCGGCTGAGAACTATCTGTAACTCCAATTCCAGGAGAACTCCAGTTCCAGGGGAATCCGAGGCCCTCTTCTGACCTCCGCGGCATTACATGACACAGGTGCACAAACCTACATGCAGACAATATGTTCATATACATAAATAAATAAATAAAATTAGAAAAAAAGTTAAGTTACACATTAAAGCCAAAACTATTAAGGTAGGCTTTGCAAGCCTAATTTTGTGTTGAAAATATGGAAATTTTATTTATGAAAAGATGGTTTTGAAAGTAAGTTACAGCCGGGCGTGGTGGTGCACGCCTTTAATCCTAGCACTCGGGAGGCAGAGGCAGGCGGATCTTTGTAAGTTCAAGGCCAGCCTGGTCTACAGAGTGAGTTCTGGGACAGCTGGGGCTACAGGGAGACCCTGTCTCGAAAAAAAAGAAAGTAAGTTACAAAATTTCTGTTTAAGACATCTCCCAAGGGACTGGAGAGATGGTTCAACAGTTAAGAGCACTGGCTGCGGGGTTCATTTCTCAGCACTCACATGGCAGTTAACAATCATCTGTAACTCCGGTTCCAGGGGATCTGATGCCTTCTTACCTCTATGGACATTGCACAACATGGGTGCACTTAAATACATGCAGGCAATACACTCAGGCACATAAAATAAAAATAATAAAATATTTTTTTAAAGACTTCTACTAGTTCTAGATATATCAATGAAGAAAGGATACTGAGTATATAGAACAAAGACTAACCTTACCAGCAAGATGGAAAGAAAAGATAAATTGACTGACATTGCTGCTGTGTGCCCTTCCATTCTGATGGAGAATTATTTACTCTTATCTACATATCATTGATTGGTTGATTGACTGATGATTATGTGTGTGCACAGCATGCATATAGAGGTCAGAGGACAACTTGTGGGAGTTGGTTCTCTCCTTCCACCACATGGATTCTGGGCATTAAGCTCAGGTCGTCAGGCTTGGCAGCAAGTGCCCTTACCCATTAGAACCATCTCATTGGTTCTTCTACCTTTAAATTAAAAAAAAAATTCATATGCCTCTGTGTGTGTGTGTGTGTGTGTGTGTGTGTGTGTGTGTATATACATGAGTGCCGGTACCTGCAGAGGCCATAAATATCAGATTCTCTGCAGCTGGAATTACAGGCAGTTGTGAGTCACCAGATGTGGGTGCAGGGAACTGAACTCCAGTTCTCCCCAAAAGCCGTACATACCCTGAACTACCATGCTGTCTCTCTAGCCCCATCCACTTTCTTCTTTTTTTTTTTTTAAGATAGAGTTATTTAACCTGAAGTCACCATTTTGGCTAAAATGGGTGGCCAGTGAGCCTCTGCAATAAAGTCTGCCCCCCCCGCCTCCAGCCTGGGGTAACAGGTACCTGCTGCCATGCCTGGCTTTTACATGGGTGCTGGGAATGTGAAGTCAGGTCCTCCTGACTACACAGCAAGCACTTAACCCACTGAGCCATCTCCCCAGCCATCTTCTCATGTATTTATATCTTGACGGAAGCTCTTTACATACCTTTGGCATATAGCAATTTGTCAGATTTGTATAGATAATCTTGAATTTTGTAGCAAGGCAAAACACCTTATATCATCTGCCAAGTTTAGATGTATACATGGAAAATATTTATGTGTTTGCTTATGCATGTATTTATTCTTCTCCAGAAGGGGTTATCATGTGGTTTTCGGCTTTGAAATTTTTCTTGGGTGTATTTATGCTTCATGGATAATTGTTATTTACAGAGATAATGTTTATTACACCTCTTGTAGAAATTAACACTGACTATACAAATTGCTGCCTATAATAATGACAGTTTAGACTATGATCCTTTTGTTGGTAAACATAGGTTTGAACAATATAATCCCCCAATATAATTGCACAGTCTAATGTGCAAGTCATGGGCGTCACTTCATAGTGCCCCCCCCCCCTTTCTAGAGCAGCTGCTGAGCTGGTCAAAGGAGTTCACTTAGCAGCTGGGTAAGCAACAGCACACAGATAATCGCTGCACTCCCAGCATGCTCCTTATGGTTATTTTCCTGGTGATAGGATCATCTCGTTCTCTTCCAACCCCATGTTGAGCCAGGGGTCCTGGCTGTCACCCCTTCTGGAACTATGTATATACAGAATAGAACCACCAGGAACTTGAAGCATGAATGTAGGGACTAGAGAAGTGGTTCGGGGGTTAAAAGCCCGAGCTGCTCTTCCAGAGGACCCAGGCTCAGTTCCCAGTGCCCACATGGTGGCTCACAGTTGTCTGTAACTCCAGTTCCAGGGGGGTCTGACACCCTCTTCTAGCCTTCTCCACACATAGTGCATGCATATACATACATGCAGTCAAAACAGTTATATAAAAAAATTAAGATATGGGCTTGGTGGCACATGCCTTTAATCCCGGCACTCAGGAGGCAGAGGTTGGCAGATCGCTGAATTCAAGGCCAACCTAGTGTACATAGTGACTTCTGGGCCAGCTGCAGGGAGATCCTATCTCAAAAAATACCAAAAATTTTTTAAATTAAAAAACATTGAGGGGCTGGAGATGGCCTAGCGGTTAAGAGCGCCGACCGCTCTTACAGAGGACCCGGGTTCGATCCCCAGCACCCACATGGCGGCCAAAAACCGTCTGAAACTCCAATTCCAGGAGGACTCCAGTTCCAGGGGAATCCGACGCCCTCTTCTGACCTCCGCGGCATTGCACGACAAGGGTGCACAAACCTGCATGCAGACAGTACATTCATACACATACAGAAATAAATAAAATTAAATAAAAAAAATTAAAAAAAAATTAAAAAACATTGAATATTAGCTGTCACCTAGTTTTCATTTAATTACATTGGCTTGGGGTTGGCAGGGTGGCTGAGGACATCAGGGATAGAGGAGGAAATGTGGACATTTGGAAGAGAGTTAAATCACTTGAGATCAAATGCAGGCTGGACCTGTGTGGTTGGCAGAGGTCAGCAGGTGGCCATGCCAGCGCAGCCTGGGCGCTGCTTTGTCTTGCTGGGTTCCAATGAGCATCTGTCTTCCTCGGAAGACGAATGTGAATGCTAACAGAGTCATTTACAAAAGGCCCAACTGCTGTGGTTTGTAAATTAGCATAAGGAGTCCCAGCATTGCTTGGGTGTGTACTGGGAGGGGATTCACGGCACTTGCATTCTGAGCATTGGAGTATAGTTTAGGGTGCATTTGACATGCGTTTTACTACCATGCAATGACATCATTTGATTCAGAATTGTTCCCATCACCCACTTTGGATTCAGAGTCTCTGAGATCAGACCTTATTTTTCTGTTGTTTGCCCCTGCTAGACAAACAGGTGAGCCTGAAGCCTCAATTCATCACACCAGGGTGTGATGGAGTTTTCACTGCAATGTAGACGGACAACAGGGAAGAATGAGGATGAATTATTATTATATCCTCTATCCAGAATTTTCATGCTCCTCTCACACTTCTGCCTTGGAATCACTGATTAAGGTACCTCTTGTCTCCTGAGTGAGGTGGCACACTTTGAATCCCAGCACTCGGGAGGCAGAGGCAGACATATCATCATCCAGGTCTTCACTATGGGTTTCAGGTCAGCCAAGGCTACAGGGAGACCCTGTCAAAAAGAAAGTGTATCCTCTATAGACAGGTGACTACTTCAAACACATTCAGGGTACCCTTGGTCCCAGGGAAGCATGGAACTATTATTTAATTAATTAATTAATGGCTGTAATTATTTTTATTTTTTCTTTATTTCTTTATTTATTATTTTATATGTATGAGTGTACTGTCTGCATGTAAGTAGGTGCACCCTTGTCATGCAATGCTGTTGAGATCAGAAGAGGGTGTTGGATTCCCCTGGAACTGGAGTTAAAGATGGTTCTTAGCAGCCATGTGGGTGCTGGGAATCAAACCCAGGTCCTTTGCAAGAGCAGTTGCTGCTCGTTGAGCCATCTTTCCAGCCCCTGCACTTATTATTTTTATTTCATGTATGTGGGTGTATTGCCTGCATGTGTGTAAGTGCACCTGTGTCATGCAATGCCTGTGGATGTCAGAAGAGGACATTGGAGCCCTCGGAATTGGAGTTACTGTGGTTGTTAGCCACCAGGTAGGTGCTGGCATTTGAACCCAGGTCTTCTGCATGAACTACCAGTGCTCTCAAGTGCTCTCAAGTGCTGAACCGCCTCTTCAGCCCTGCATGGAACATTTGAATGGGTACCTTCTGGGTTTCTATTCCACGTGGAAGAAAGATCCTCAAAGTCTATTTGACTTGTAGGATTAATGGACAGATCTGGGAATACCTTCTGGGCTCTGTGGACCTGTGAAAGGGCTGGCCCCAGGTAACAGCCATCTCGGACAGAGCTGTTTGCTCCTAAGTCTAAACCTAACTCCATTTGCACAGATTGATAGGGCAGAGGCAACTGACATAGCCCCAAGATCTGCTCTGTGACATCGCCAAGCTGAGAAGTATCTCATTGTCTCCTGGACTAGGACCTGCAGGTGCAAGTGGTGGTTTCTGTGGTGACAATCAGATCCAAACAGATTCAGACCCTGCTGTGCAGAGCCACTGAATACTCCTCTACGTGGAGCAAGAGAGTCTTCTTAAGCTGGGTGTGTTAGTGCAGGCCTTTAGTCCCAGCCCTGGGAGGCAGAAGCAGGTGAATCTCTATGAGATCAAGGCCAGCCTGGTCTACATAGTGATTTTCCTGGGCAGCTAGTGCTACAAGGAAATCCTGTCTCTCAAAAAGAACAACAACAACAAAAAAAAACCCAACCAAACAAAACTGGGGCTCAGTGGTTAAGAGTACTGGCCGCTCTTTCAGGGGACCTGGGATCAGCTCCCAGCACCCACATGGTGGCTAACAACCGTCAGTAACTCCAGTTCCAAGGGAATCTGACATCCTCTTCTGACCTCTGCAGGCATTGCATGACACAAGTGCACTTACACACATGCAGGCAATATACTTATATGCATAAAATAAAAATAATAATAAATATATAAAAAGAGAGTCTTCTCATCCTAGGAAGGCACTGGGCAGGGAAGGCATCATGCCTAGGATCCTACAGTAACAGGCAAGGGCTAAAACAGAGAGTCTTGGCTTGACTTCTAAACCCACTGTGCTGTCTGCCTCTTGGTGGCCCATCAAATCCACTACTCTTCTCACTGCTGTTTTCTTCTTCCTCTATCTCCACTTGTTTCTGTTTTACTTTATTGCAGAAGTCCTGGAAGAAGATCAGCCCTGCCCAGCTGGGCCCCTATCACTTGTAGCCATGTCTGTCTCTAGGGCTTGCCCCTCCCTAACAGCTGGTTGCAGGGGCCCAGAGATGCTGCAGAGAGATTCTGTCACATCCCAATCTGGACTGACCCAGCCACCTGAAGGCCACAGCAGATGGCTGGCCTCCCACCCTTGCAGATTGTTGGAGTGTATGTGTGTGTTTGGGGGGATACTGGGCATCCCTGCTTCACGCTTAACATTCCTGGAGCCCTGGGCCTCTTCCTTCTCCCCCACTGGGGCTGCTTGTGGCTCTCTGGCAGCAGGGAGAGAGGCTCCAAGGTGGTACCTGCTGCTATGTGACTCCTATGACCTCCAGCCTTTAAGTCTCCAGTCTTAAGTTAGGGACGGATGGAAAGGCAGGGCAGCTCTGCTAATGATACCCTAGGTCTGGTTCTTTCAGGGTAGGGCAGGCAATGGAGCCAGAGAGCCTCATACTTCAGTGTCTCTATCTGAACCATTTTTGTTTTAATAGCTTATGGCACTCAGAGCAGGACATGTAGAAAAGCATTTCCCCTTTACTGTTTTACTGTTTTCAGTAACTAAATCACAATGTATGTGTGATTATGTCTCCTGTTTTAAACAAGTCTTTTCTTATTGAAAAGTAATACATGCTCGTTATATAATATTTAGACTATGGAAACACAAAAAGAAAGCAAAGTGCCTCACTGCTGTACTGAGAATTAACAAGCACTATTCTAATGCATTTTTTATTTTTTATTTTTTATTTTTTTGGTCTTTTCAAAACAGGGTCTCCCTGTAGCCCCAGCTGTCCTGGAACTCACTCTGTAGACCAGGCTGGCCTTGAACTCACAAAGATCCTCCTGCCTCTGCCTCCCAAGTGCTAGGATTAAAGGCGCGCGCCACCATGCCCGGCTATATTTATTTATTTATTTATTTATTTATTTATTTATTTATTTATTTATTTTTGTCTTTTCGAGATAGGGTCTCCCTGTAGCCCCAGCTGACCTGGAACTCACTCTGTAGACCAAGCTGGCCTTGAACTCACAAAGATCTGCCTGCCTCTGCCTCCAGAGTTCTAGGATTAAAGGCGTGCGCCACCACGCGACACCCGGCTCGTTCATCTTTTAACAAGAATACTTTAACAAAAATAAGAAAGGAAGAAAACAATCCTGGGGGTTCATACTTTACACATTTCTTTTTTATTAATATTTTTGATATATTTTATTTTTATTTTTTGCGTTTCAGTGTTTTCCATTGGCTAGAGGATCCCCGCAGCCTCCCAGTGAGATAAGCACTATTAACTAGCTTAGCTTTTATTTAAGGATACACTGAGACAGAGAGAGGGTAGGCAACTCCCTCAAGGTCACAGAGCTAGGATGCAGAGGAGCTCAGATTCCAAACTGTCTGACTTCAGAGAGTAGACTTCACTAAAATGACTGTGCCCCTGAGGCCACGCTCCTGGGAACAGAGGGGATTCAGAAGAGTGAGCGAAGCAAGCGTTTGGCATAGGTAAAGGCATAGGGCTGCCAGGCTCCTCTTAGTTCAGCAGCTGGCAGAGTGCTGCATCAAAGACAGAGCACTCTGGTGTGAGCACACAGGTGGTTATTTAAAACAAAGGCTATTATCTTTGAGAGTTGTACACGCTATACTTTGGGGGTTAAAATGTCATGGTATGTTTTGTTTGCTTCAAGATCATCGTTGCTGGGGAAGGATGCTGAATAGATAGATGAACAAGTGATACAAAAATAGCCCCTGTCTGAATTCGCCGAAGCTGGTGGGTGGGCTGTGTATGTGGAGGATGTCTTTGCATGCATGTTGGTGCACATGTGTCATGGAGCCCAGAGGACAGGCTCAGCTATCAGCCCTTAAGGGCTGGGCATCTTTTTTCCTTTTCTTGTGATAGGGTCTCTCACTGCCTGGAGCTCTCCAAGAAGGCTAAGCAGGGATCTGTCTCCACCTTCCCAGAGCTGGGATTACAAGTTCACACCATTATGCCCAGCTTTTTAAACATTTTTTAAAATTTTTATTTATTTTTTTGTATGTGTATGAGTGTACTGTCTGCATGTAGGTCTGTGCACCCGTGTTGTGCAATGCCTCGGAGGTCAGAAGAGGGTGTCAGATTCCCCTGGAACTGGAGTTCTCCTGGAATTGGAGTTACAGACGGTTCTTAGCTGGGGATCTAACCTGGGTCCTCTGCAAGAGTAGTTGGTGCTCTTAACTGCCAGGCCATCTCTCCAGCCCCTATGCCCAGCTTTTTTTTTTTTTTAATTATTTAAAAAAATTTTTTTTCATTTTTTTATTTTATTTATTTCCGTATGTGTATCAATGTACTGTCTGCATGCAGGTCTGTGCACCTGTGTCGTGCAATGCCGTGGAGGTCAGAAGAGGGTCTTGGATTCCCCTGGAGCTGGAGTTCTCCTGGAATTGGAGTTTCAGACGGCTCTCGGCCACCATGTGGGTGCTGGGGATCGAACCCGGGTCCTCTGTAAGAGCAGTCGGTGCTCTTAACTGCTAGGCCATCTCTCAAGCACCCCTCCCCCTATGCCCAGCTTTTTAAATGTGGGTTTTGGGCATCAAACTCCAATGGTGGTGTTCATGAGACAAGAATTTACTAGCTGAGCCATCTCTGCTTAGCCCAGCTCTCTCTTATATTTCTTTGAATGTTTCATGCTGATATTTTAAAGAGGTGTGGAGTGGGTACATTTCAAATCACTGGATGGTTTATGAATACCCCTATCAGGGATCTTCCCACTCTGCACATAAAAGTTTAGCATAGAACATAAAGATAGACTGCAGCTTTCTCAGAAGCTTTGTTTCATTCCTTTGTTTCATTCAGTCCAGGGGAAGAGTTTCAAACAAGCTGGACTTCTTCACAGTGGACTTGTGGAGTGGGCTCTGTGGGCGTGGTCATTCTTTCAGGATGTTATTTTTTTTTCATCTTTACCCTGGGGACTATGGTAAGGGAAATATCGGAGTTTGGGGAGCTAACATATGCAAGCGGAAGACTGGATAAGGGATTGCTATTCTGTCCAGACTTTAGGGGAGGTAGAGGGCTGCGGGCGCTCCGTCCCTGCCCCTGCCCAGTGCGGAGCTCAGTCCCATGGGGAGCTGGGAGGGAAGGCCCAGGGCTTCTTCTTCCTGCCACAACACTTGCATTAAGGAGCCATGGGGGAAACGGAGAGCTTGCATCAGAGCATGCTACCTCTTCCCTGTCTATATTTACCACCATTGCCTTCAGGTCTGCTCTCTACTTTCCAAAGGGAGACTGACTTTCCAGGCGATGAAGCTCTTCAGAAAGGAAACATTTCTCCTTTAGCACCTTCTTTCTGCTTCATTGGATGGCCAAAGTTGAGAAAAATCAGGCTGTTTGGATTTTGTCTGTAACTGACTTTCCCAGGAAGAATTGTGGCACACGGATATGTCTTTTATAGTCCGAGACAGAGTAATAGGAAGCAAGCCCTTTGCCGCGGGTGTGGGCGGGGGCACAGCTGGGCACTCCACTGGGAGCTGGCTGGAGCAGGTACTGGCGTTCAGGATCTCTGCTTCTTTGCTCCCTTCCCTCACCCTGTTCCTCCTTCCCTCTTATTCAGTCCTGGCTTAGCTCTAGATGATCTATGCCAGCATTGAGGAGAACAGAAACCCCAGGTGCCTAGCCTTGGGTAGATGGGTAGACGCTCTTCTGGACTTTGAACAGGGCGGACTTGCTAGCTTTCCTGATATTTCTGGTCTGAAGCCAGCAAGAGAAAGCTGATTACACAAGATGAGGGTGGCCATAGTATCCTGGTCTGTCCTTCCAGGGCCCTATCTCTAGCAGTGGGCTCACTACAGGCCTGGGGTACAACTGCCTTTTGTTGTCAGAGGAGGGAGACATGCATAGAGAGGAGAGTCCAGGAGGTACTGACTCAGGTTCACCAGGACTCTGGGGTACTAGCCAGTGTGGCTGGGATTATGAATTCATTGCCATCTTCACGCACAGCCACACTGGACAGAGACAGAAATTTAAGCTCTCTCTCCTCTTAATAAAACAGAAAATCAAGAAGCAAGATGGAAATTGGCACAAACAAGATTATCAGAAGCTCTGTCAGTACAGACTTATGCCTGGATGACACGTATACCCAGCACCTTCTTGGTGAACAGGCCCTCTCCTTCCCTGGGCTGGGAAACTCCCTCAACCCATGAATGCTACTGTGCATGTGGGATTCCTTGGTTACTAAAGAGGCTTCCCCTTCTTCCTACTTGGCTTTGAAGATTTCTCCCAAGGCAAGTCAGGAGTTGTTCTCCCCTCTGTGAAACTCTTCCTGTAATGCATGAGAATGGGGCCTAATGGCAAAGCCAGGCTAATCTAACTTAGATGCACTCATTTAGGTTGGAATTAGGGACTTTTTTTCTTGTGGTCTGGAGATTGAACCAGAGACCTTGCCCATGCTATCCCTATTTGCTGATGATATGATTGTTTACTTAAGGGATGCTAAAAACTCCACCAGAAAACTCCTAGAAACGATTAACAGCTTCAGCAAAGTGGCAGGATACAAAATTAACCTTAGAAAATCAATGGCCTTTCTTTACACCAAGAACAAGCAACTGGAGAAAGAATTCAAAGAGACCTTCCCACTCACAATAGCCTCAAAAACAATAAGATACCTAGGAACAAACCTAACCAAAGACACCAAAGACCTCTACAACAAAAATTTTAAACCCTTAAAGAAAGAAATTGAAGAAGACCTCAGAAGATGGAAAAACCTCCCATGCTCATGGATTGGGAAAATTAACATTGTAAAAATGTCCATTTTACCAAAACTCTTGTATAGATTTAATGCAATCCCAATCAAAATCCCCAAGAGTTTCTTCACAGGCTTGGAAACAAAAGTTCTTAAATTCATTTGGAGAAACAAAAGACCCCGAATAGCCAAATCAATCCTGAGTGAAAAGAGCTACACAGGAGGGATCTCTATACCAGATTTTAAACTATACTACAGGGCTATAGTCATAAAAACAGCCTGGTACTGGCACAAAAACAGACCTGTTGACCAATGGAACAAAACCGAAGATCCAAATCTGAGCACATACAATTTCAGCCATCTCATATTTGACAAGGGGGCCAAGAAACCACAATGGAGAAAAGACAGCATCTTCAGCAAGTGGTGTTGGCAAAACTGGATCACCACTTGTAGAAGAATGAAATTAAACCCCTACCTCTCGCCCTGTACAAAAGTCAACTCCAGATGGATTAAAGACCTCAACGTGAAACCCCAAACTCTGAAGGTGATAGAAGAAAAAGTTGGCAGCAGACTACAAGACATAGGCATAGGAAAAGACTTCCTAAATCAGACAGCAGCTGCGCAAGAATTAAGGTCAACAATTGACAAATGGGACCTCATTAAACTCAAAAGCTTCTGTACATCAAAAGAAACAATCAAGGAAGTGAAGAGAAATCCCACAGAGTGGGAGGAAACCTTCACTGCAGAAACATCTGACAAAGCATTGATTTCCAGAATATATAAACTACTCAAAAAACAAAGAAGAAAGAAAACAAATGACCCACTCAATAGATGGAGCAAAGAGCTGAACAGAGACTTCACAAGTGAGGAATTAGAGATGGCTGAGAAACACCTTAAGAAGTGTTCAACATCACTAATCATTAAGGAAATGCAAATCAAAACCACTTTAAGATATCATCTTACTCCAATAAGACTGGCTAGGATCAAGAAAACAAATGATACCAAGTGCTGGAGAGGTTGTGGGGAAAGGGGAACACTCATCCACTGCTGGTGGGAATGTAAACTCGTACAGCCACTATGGAAAGCAGTGTGGAGAACCCTTGGAAGACTTGGAATGAACTTGCCACCCGACCCAGCCATACCACTCCTGGGCATGTACCCTCAAGACTCACCCCACCGCAGAGATACATGCACGGCCATGTTTATTTCAGCTCTCTTCACAATAGCAAGGAGCTGGAACCAACCCAAATGCCCCTCAACTGACGAGTGGATAGAGAAAATGTGGTACATCTACACAATGGAGTTCTATGCAGCAGTAAAGAAAGATGACATCATGAGCTTTGCAGGAAAATGGCTGGAGCTAGAAGACATCATGCTGAGTGAAGTAACACAGTCCCAGAAAAACAAATGACGAATGGTATCCCTCATCTGTGGATGCTAGTGCCAATTACCTAGTTGTAAGTATTTCTTGTGCATGGCCCCTTGAGCTTTTGTCCAAGCATTTGGGAGTGATGCATATTGGAAACAACAACAACAGCAACAACAACAACAACAACAACAACAACAGAAAGGACTGCATCAAAGAACTGACTGAAACAGTGAACTTCTGCTCAAAACAGTCAACTTCCACATGGAGAATTTTGAGAAAGACTGAGAAAGAGATGAAAAGCATGTTTGGCAGAATATATGAGCTCTGGTGGGGTGGAGGAATAGGGTGGGGGACACGGGTCTAGATTTGATAATCTTGTACAAAATATATATATATAAAAAGAAAAACAGCTGGGCATTGGTGGCACTCGCCTTTAATCCTAGCACTCGGGAGGCAGAGACAGGTGGATCTTTGTGAGTTCAAGGCCAGCCTGGTCTGCAGAGCGAGTTCCAGGACAGCTGGGGCTACAAGGAGACCCTGTCTCAAAAAGACAAACAAAACAAAACAAAACAAAACAAAAGTGGATTACCACTTATAGAAGAATAAAATTAAACCCCTACCTCTCACCCCATATAAAATCAACTCAAATGGATCAAAGACCTCAATGTGAAACCCAAAACTCTGAAAATGATAGAAGAAAACGTTGCCAGTAACCTACACGACATAGGTGTAAGCAAAGACTTTCTAAATCAGATAGCAGCTGTGCAGGAAATAAGGTCAACAATTGACAAGTGGGACCTTATTAAACTCAAGAGCTTCTGTACAGTGAAAGAAACAAAGAAGTGAAGAGAAAACCCACAGAGTGGGAGGAAACCTTTACCATTGATGCTTCTGACAGAGTATTAACATCCAGAGTATATAAACTACTCAAAAAACAAAGGAGCAAGAAAACAAATGACCCACTCAAAAGATGGAGTAAAGAGCTGAACAGGGACTTCACAAATTAAGAAGTAAAGATGGCTGAAAAACATCTTACAAATTGTTCAACATCACTAATAATTAAGGAAATGCAAATTAAAACCACTTTAAGATTTCATCTTATTCCGTAAGACTGGGTATGATCAAGAAAACAAAGGATACAAAATGCTGGAGAGGTTGTGGGGAAAGGGGAATACTTATCCACTGCTGGTGGGAATGCAAACTCTCGTGCAAACCCTATGGAAAGCAGTGTGGAGAGCTCTTAAAAGACTCAAATTGAGCCTACCACCTGACCCAATCATACCACTCCTGGGTATACACTCACAAGACTTATCCTATCCCAAAGATACATGCACATCCATGTTTATTGCAGTTCTCTTCACAATAGCGAAGAGCTGGAAGCAACCCAAGTGTCCCTCAACTGATGAATGGATAAGAAAAAATGTGGTATCTCTACACAGTGGAATTCTATACAGCAGTAAAGAGAGATGACATCATGAACTTCGCAGGTAAATGGATGGAATTAGAAGCCATTATGCTAAGTGAAGTAACACAGTCCCAGAAAAACAAATGATGTATGGTGTCCCTCATTTGTGGATCCTAGCACCAAATCTATTTGTAAGGCCAACTGAATAATTCTTTTTTTTTTCTTTTTTAGTAAATACAATACCTGATGTTACTCATCAACTTGCTATGTAATCTAGGCAAGTAAAGTAATATTTTTTTTCTTTACCTGCATACAACTCTACTGTTAAAATGTGAATCCCTAAACATGTTTTGGAATTAGTCTATAGTTTATTTTCAGACATGATAATTTTGGTATATGTGTGGCATGCACATACATAGTTTGGAGTGATACAAATTGGAAGGAACAACAACAAAATGAGTCAAAGAACTGACTGAAACAGTAAACTTCTACCCCAAACAGTAAACTACTTTTTCATCAAAAAATTTAAAGAAGACTGAGAAAAAATGCAAGACATGTATGGCAGAATACATGAACTCTGGTGAGGTTGGCGGGTGTGGGGAGGAAGGGGGACTGGGTCTAAATTTGATTAAGAAATAGTGTATGAAATGCATAAAACTTCAATAAAAAGTTTCAAAAATTCTCAAAAAGTTGGTGTGACATCACTTTAAATGTATATTCCTTTTCTTTCTTCCACTACTTCTATGTACAGGACTGTGCTTGCAAAGGTGGCAGGTTTTAGTGCAAAATCACCCAAGTCTCTAACATACGGAAGTATAGAAAAAAAGTTCCCAAGATTCATTTAGCCAAGGCTGGCCTGGAGTTTCTGGGTAAATTTTCTACTTCCTTACCCATGCTCTGTCAACCAGCACACTCCAAAGATCCAACGTAGGAATGTATAATAAATATTTAACTCTAGCTGGATAGAGTGACACTCTGGGAATGGTTCTTCTCACGTGGCTGAGGGTTTATCCTTTGACTGTTTAATCTCCTCCACATGCGGGGAGGACAACTATTCCCAGAGCATTTTGCCTCCTTGCACCCTTTTCAGTGGAAAGGTTTGTTTCTAAAACCTGCTGACCAGTATCAGTCACTGAACTCTCCTGCCTGCTGCTCCACCCAGCATGGGCTTAAAAGTTAACACTCTGGAATTGTTCTTAAAATAGGCAGGGGAGGGCTCACACTGAGAGGATTCTTAGGACAAGGAGCATAAGCTACAAGGGGTTTAATGTGGCTGTTTCAGATACTTTGTCTTTTTCTTTTCCTTTCATTTCCATTCCCTTCCTTTTCTGCTCTCGTCTCTTTCTTCCTTTCTATCTTCCTTCTTTTCTTTTTCTTTCTTTCTTTCTTTCTTTCTTTCTTTCTTTCTTTCTTTCTTTCTTTCTTTCTTTCTTTCTTTCTTTCTTTCTGCTTTCTCTTTCTGGTTTTCAATGATGTCTCAGGTTCTTGGCTTCAGGTCTCACAAGTAGTTAAAAGGTAGAAAGAGTTTTATTAATGACTTCTTTCCCATTGGCACAGGGATCTCGCCACACAGAATGAGCTGTCTCCAAGTGTGTGAATAATCCTAAATTGATGCCCAAACTGGAATTAGACAGGACTTGCTGTGAGGCTTGAACACTTTAGGTAAGAATTTCCCAAGCTGCACAAGTGGTCATTAACAGCCTGGCTAAGTCATGATGTGTATATTTTACACAGTGCTGGGCTATTGGTTTTCCCCTGTGGGTTATTCTTTTCAAATCAAAAGGAAGAGAAGGCAGAGTGTAAGGTGAGCAAAGTCTCTTCTTCCCATATGTCACTGTTCTTAATCTGTGTCACTCAAGCAGTCACTTAGAGAACAGGGGATTCACAAGGAACTCCAAGCCTGGGAGTTGAGGAAGTTCTGGCTTCTTGGATGCTGTCAGGTGGGGGTGGGGCAGATTCCCAAACACAAAGGATGAAATTTCCAAATTCTCTCTGGAAGGGGAGTTCTCTGAACAGCCCAGACGGGTGCGCTTGGCTCTATCTTCACCCAGCACAAAGTCAGAGCTAAATACTAAAGAAAGCATGGCAGTTCTCCCATGGGAACCACAGGCAAGTGATGGTTGCTGGCAGCCAGGCAGCGTTTCTACATTGAGATGTGGATTAGGAAGAGACCCCAGGACAAGGCAGGGGTGTCATGGGCTGTCAGAGCTTTCTCATCTCCCTGTGCCTCAGTGTCTCTTTGGTAGTGGGGAGTTTGTCCTCCTGAGGTCTGGCCTGAGCTATTGTGCAGGATTGGAGGCTAGCCTTACCTCTTCTCAAAAGCATCTGATCAACCTAACTGATCCCCCCAAAGTTCAGCTTGGGGCAGCTGCTGTAGGATATCTGGGGGGAGGGCACTGTGAGTGTGGGGAGAGACAGGGTAGGAATGGAGGTCGAGAGAGCTGGAGGAACTTGTCCAAGGCTCGAGTGTCCAGTGAGTCTGGGGTCTCTCCTGTTTTATTTTCCCCCAGCCTGGTTTGCTTCTAAATGATCTAGATGAGGAGCTGCCAGAGCTAAGAATGTGTCCTGGAGACATAGCACGGGTCCAGTTGCCGCCTCTCACTGCCTTCACTAAGGTTAGTTTAATATCCTTAAAGCCAAAGTCAAAAAGGTGAACGTTCACAACAGTCAAAACCCATTGGAGAAAACCCCTTACCTCCCATTTCTAGTCCTTCCCCAGCTCTGCAGTGGGTGTGTTCCCACCACTAGTCCCTCCCTGCTTATCCTGACCCACCTGCCTCTTCTCTGCCACATCTTACTTCACACACACACTCTGGCCAGAGAGCAGAACCCACCCTCCCACTAATCAAGCAACAATGACCTGTAAGTCCATGGGAGATAACTGTGGCTGAGTTCTCCCTGGACGAACCTCCTGGGCCACTCACTATGGTCTGTGAGAAGTGATGGACAGGCCACTGGCTCTCTCACTGTCCCTGTGCAAGGCCATTTTGAGAGCTTGGTTGACTGTGCTGGGTAATCCCAGCCAGAATTAAGGTGAAAGACAAAACCTCTGAGCGCAGCTGGGCTCTTGTTTCTCCACTGTCCAGAGCCTTGGGGAGTATTCGTCTCCTGGGTGCTGGGGCACCTGACTGCTCCCAGCTCCCTCCAGGCTGAGCCAGGCTGAGTTGCAGTCTTGGTGGTTTTCTTGCTCTGACATCCTGGTTGTATACAACAAAGACAGAGCTGGACCTCATGGCGGGTGTGTGTGTGTGTGTGTGTGTGTGTGTGTGTGTGTGTGTCACTCACTCAAGACACCGTTTTTCTTCTTTAAATTTTTTATTATTATTTGAGTTTCATATATTTTGATCGTTTCTCCCCACCTCCTCATTCACCTACTTTCATGTCTATTTCTTTCTCCCCATCGAATCCAATCTGTGTTGTCCAAATGCTTTCTTAAACTTTTTAATTGAATTTTTATGAATTTCATATGATATATTTTTATCATATTTTGATCCCCTCCCCTCTTACTACCCCACCCGATTTCATGTACTCTAATATATCATATAGCCTCTACACTATAGAGCCAACATTATATCCGCAAATGCCCTTAGATGTGGATCCACCCACTGGAGCTTGGTCAACCTACTAAGAATCTCTTAATGAGACAAGACTGATTTTCCCCCGCCTAGCAGCTATTGGCTGCCAGTTACTTCCTCAGGTAGGTCTGGGGTTTCTTAGCCACTTCTCCCGGTCAAGAGGACAGCTCTTATCCAGGATGCACTGCAGAAACTTCCTTATCCTGTAACTGCTTAGATCTTTTTTTTTTTTTTTTGATCTTTTTGAGACAGGGTCTCCCTGTAGCCCAGCTGTCCTGGAACTCACTCTCTAGACCAGGCTGGCCTTGAACTCACAAAGATCCGCCTGCCTCTGCCTCCCAAGTGCTAGGATTAAAGGCGTGCGCCACCACACCCAGCCTGCTTCTATCTTTTTAAAAGAGCCTTGACCCACAGAGGGGTTGGAAACAGATGCTATTTAAATTTCTCTGAGTCAGATGGCAATGAAGTAAGGGCCCAGTACTGCCAGAACTCAGCTCAGGGCTTACAGTTTGAAATGTATTCAAACATCATTTGTCAAATGAATAAGCCAGTCTGGGGGATGGTTACTTCCTTCTGGGTAGCAGTCAGGAACCCCTTTCATGACTGACCACACATGGGTATAGAGTGAGACTGCAGGCTTCTGGCCCCAGTAGTCTACTATGGAGGGCTTGTAGAGAGGACTTCTATTTCCTTGGGCCTTGTTTGTGTTTATCAAACTTCAGATTCATAGATGGGACTAGAAGCCCAGGCCAGGTACAAATTTCCAGAGAGAAATCAATTACTGGAGCTTCAGTTCATTTGTTTTCTGAGGGAGTGTGTGGGGTGGGTATGTGGGGGGCAAGCCTTGTAGAAACCAAACAGTAACAGGGCATTTAGCTAGGACCAAGGGAACTGGGTGAAGCAGATGTTTCATGGTGTCAAGCTGAGTAATATACTTCATAGAATTGTTCAGACAAAGACCTGGAAGGCTGGCCTGCCATCAGTGCTCACCAGCCTTCCACACCTTGCTACAGGGAAATAGTTAGAGGATGGGATACTGGGGACTTGCCTGGGCTGCCGTTCCTTAGCTCTGCATGGAGAGGAAGGCCTACACCACAGAAGTCTCTATCTGACTATCCTTTTACATCTAGATTTCAAAACCGATTTTGTTACTAACCTATTCTTTTTTCTCCCTAATTGAAATACTGCCAGTTGAACCATTAGCAGTTGGATTTTCAGGGCCTGAATGTCCTCTGTCTCTGAAGAGACTGTATGTATGGGTGTTCAGAAGAATGTCTCATTGACACTGTAGTCAACTGAGAGTCAACTTCTTGAGGGCCTGAGAACTATAATGCAGTTAAAGCTAGGAAAGTTAACACTGGAGATTTTGCTTTGATATTCCCTTCTTCCCTACGGGCTCAGTGCTGTGGCATTTGGTGCAAAGGCCCAGATGAGCATGGGACTGCACACCAAAGCTCCCTGGGCACCGGCCTGAGGAAACTCCTTTTGAGCATGGGACTGCACACCAAAGCTCCCTGGGCACCGGCCTGAGGAAACTCCTTAGTTGAACCTGTGGTGGGCACAGCCGTGGCCAGTCCTGTTAGGGACCATTTCCTAGTTCACTACGGTGTTAGTGGGAGCTATCTGGTCTCCTGGAGGATTCTCTTATGTGTGTGTGTGTGGGGGGGGTGGTGCTCATGCCTATGAATATGCACAGAGGCCAGAGGAGGATGCTGGGTGTCTTGTGCTATCTATTAAATAAATATATTTAACAATGATTTCACCAGGTTTTTGCTGTTTTTGTGTTCATGTGAGTATACATATTTGTGTGTGTATGTGTGTGTGGCAAGGGGCAGAGGCTTTGGCTGTTGCTCCCCTTGCCTGTAGATGGAGTTCTCCCATTGGCCTGGAGTTCATAAATTAGGTGAAGCTGACTGGCCAGCAAGCCCCAGGGGTCCATCTGCCTTTACCTCCCCAAGGCTGGGATTACAAGTGCAGCATCATGCCTGGCTTCTTGGTTCATGGGTACTGGAGATCGAATTCGGGTCTTCATACTTGCAAAGCGAGCACTTGACTGACTCAGCTATCTTTTTATATTTTTCCATTGTGGATTCTAGAAAATCCTAAATGGCTTATGCAGCTTATATTCTACTGTAACCCACAACACCTGCCTGTACATTGCCAAAGACAGCTGTGAATGTGGCCCAATGCAAAATCATAAATTTACTTAAAACGTCTATATCTATTTATCTATCTATCTACCATCATTTTTTTGTTAACTCAATTGTGTAGTTCTCTAATGTCAACTTTGTGGATGACCATATCATGTTGTAAAGTGAAAAGGTTGGATGCCCTGATTCTACTTCCAAGTGTTTATGGACCATATCAAGTCAAGACATTTATTTATTTATTTATTTATTTATTTATTTATTGTCTTTTTGAGACAGGGTCTCTCTGTAGTCCCCGCTATCCTGGAACTCACTTTGTAGACCAGGCTGGCCTTGAACTCACAGAGATCTGCCTGCCTCTGCCTCCTGAGTCCTGGGATTAAAGGCACGCACCACCACGCCCGGCAAGTAAAGACATCTATAAAAATTAAAGTGGACACTGATTTATGGAAAGGCTTTGGTTTTCAGACTGTTGTCGACTATCTTTGAAATGAGGGACACAGGAGCTTTGACATGGGAAACATGAAGATAACAAGGTGATTTGCTTGTTGATCAGAAAAATTAAGCCAGAAAGAGCAGGAATAGTGCAGCCAATGATGATCCAGTCATGTCTGTAAAGCATCCTAGTCTGAGGGGGTGAGGACAGAGTAGTGCATCTGTGACCGAACAGGAATGCTTTTGTGGAGCATTTAATGCCAAACAGAGGGAGGAGGAGTATGGAACCATCAGAGAGCCACCAAGGAGCCCGGCTGGCATGGGGGAGGCCCAGCCCTGCCTGCCTCTGCAAGAGCTTGTGTAAGTCACAGTCAGGCCTCATCATCCATGTCCAGAATGTTTTCGTCCCATTGAACTAAAATTGTTCAGCCATTAAACAATAATTGCCAATTTCTTCCCTCTTTCCAGCCCCTGGCAACCTGTTGTGTCCACGTCTATGACTCTGACTCTTCTGGGTACCTCATATAAGTGGGATCATGCATTGTTTGTGTGGAGTATGATGTGCGTATGGGGCTGCACATGCCAGGATGAACACGTGAAGATCAGAGGGCAACTTTGTGGAGTCAGTTCTCTCCTTCTACCTTTATGTGGCTTCTGGTTCCCGTAGTTGCTGTGTAAGCCTGGTTCCCACTGAACTAGGCTTACACCTCAAGCACCTTTACCTGTTGAGCCACTTACTGGCCCCCTTTACTGGTTTTTTTAGTGCCTTATTTTATACAGCAAAATGCCCCCAGGTTTATTCCATATTATAGTAGGCTAGACTCTCGTTTCTGAGCCTGTCTTTCATAGGATGAATAGATTACACTTAGCTTACCCATTCATCTGTTGACGGACACTCAGCTTTGAATATTTCTCTTGAATATTGCACACAGTGAACTGAAATCTTCCTGTGACTTACACTCACTGCTCAGTGTGTCTTGGGGACCCCACTGCTTCAAAGCTGTTTACTTTCCAAGGGAGTCACTACATTTGAAGAGAGAGCTGTATTCCCACACCACCCTCAAAGGCTAAGTGTTTTATGGATTATCTGACCACCTCCAGATCATTTGCCTCTGTGTTTTGGTCTTTAGGCACACTTTAGCCTACTGGTATCCCTTTGGGAAGAAATCAGCCTGAACGGAACTGACCTCTACCTGCTCCGGGTATGACCTATCTGGAGACCTTCATTCAGGTGGTGTAACAATGAATGCCCTTTTTTGGCTATATATCACTGATTCACCCATTGAACATTTTTTACTGTGTGTCAGGTGAAGGAGAGGAAATCAGTGTGCTAGCTTGGAACTTAACCTCTGGACCTAGACTTCCTAAGTCGGGATCTGAGATCCACCCTTAACCATATGCCATGGTGTGTTGTTTCTTCACTTCTTTGGGCATCCGGTTCCTTATCTAACCGGTCTCATTGGCCTGCTGCAAAGATTAAACGAACTGGTGTGTAGAAAGCATAAGAGGGCTTGGCCCTCCATAAATGTACCATTTCCCTGCACAGGCAGGACATTGGCCAAGGTGCTGGGGAAGGCAGCCAGCCAGACTGACCAAAGATAGACCCTTTGTGGTTTGTAGTCTAGTGAAATGGCCAGGCTGGTAAGCCATTAGCTGACAGGTAGGATTTATCCATGGGTAGATGTGTAATTATAAGATATATTTTTATGTAGGAACAAACCTCAGTTAATTATACTATAGCAAGTAGAGTCTTAGGATCACAGAATTAAAGTGTCACAGGAGAGCAAGGAAATGGGACTCCCAGTTCTTCCTTATTTATGCATTCACCCATTAAAAATAAGTACTTGTTAGGTTCCTGCAGAGTATAGATTTCGGAACATATCAATGAATAAAATAAGAGAACTCTTCTCTGAGAAGCTAACATTTTATTGGTGGGGGACAGAGAACAGTGAACATAAACAAACATGTGTAATGAATAACCCAATTAAATTAAGCAGGAATCAAGAGATACAGCTGTGCTGTGTAATGAGAGACACATGTGTGTGTGTATGTGCTACTGCATATGTCCAGGCATGCATATACAGAGGCCTGAAGGTGATTTCTGCTGTTCTCTACTATTCTCTTCTTAATTTTAAACAACAGTGTCTCACTGATTGGCTGGATTGGCTGGCCAGCAAGCTCCAGGGATCCAGCTGTTTCTGTGTGCCCAGGCACTGGGGTCATAAGCATGCAATGCCACACCCAGCTTTTCACACGGGTGCGGGGGATCTGAAGTCAGTCCTCATGCTTGTTTGGCAGGCATGTTAGTCAACAAGGCATCTCACCCGGCCTGGGAGGTAGATGTTGTGGCTGGCTTGCTTTGACAGATGGGGTGAGTGTTCTGTGTGAATGACCGAGACTTAGGGGTGACTCCAGAGTGCTTACTTGAGCCACTACAAGCAAACCTTTGAGGTTAGGATGGCTTCCAAGAGGAGGTGACATCTATATCCCCAGAACTGGAAGGAGGGCCCGCAGCCACCTAGCTGATGAGAACCTGGAAGAGTGTTCTAGCACTGGACCCTACAAACATCCAGACAATGGCAGCGTCATGTGAAGACCTGCCAGGTAAGAAGTGCTTTGCATACCATACTCTTTATATTTAGGATTTAAGGGGACCATCTTACATATTTAAAATTATCATTCTTGGGGCTGGAGAGATGTCCTAGCGGTTAAGAGTGCCGACTGCTCTTGCAGAGGACCTGGGTTCGATCCCCAGCACCCACATGGCAGCTGAGAACCGTCTTTGACTCCAGTCCCAGGGGAATCCAATGCCCTCTTTTGACCTCCGCAGCATTGCACGACACGGGTGCACAGACCTGCATGCAGACAGTACATTCATACACATAAAAAATAAATAAAAATTAAAAAAAATAAAATTATCATTCTTTTGTGTGTGCATATGCGTGTGGAGGCAAAAGACAGGAAGCCTCTGGTGTGGTTCCTCAGGAGTTATCCACCTTCTTTGAGCCAAGGTCTCTCATGGGCCCGGGGCTCACCTGCTAGGCTAGGCTGGCTGGCTACAGAGCCCCAGGAATTGCCCTGGTTCAGCCTCCCCAGGCCTGGGATTTCAAGCGCACACCATTGCTCATGGCATTTTTGCATGGTTTCTGGGAACTCAAGTTCCCACGCAAGGCGAGCACTCCACCCACCAAGCTACCTTCCTCATCTGGACATCTTTTTCCTGTTTTAAGATTTAGATTTTTAACATCACAAGAAGGGAGTCCTCCCAGCACTGTCTTCTAAGGGGTGGATAGGTCTGCATTCCATGACTTTGTCTAGTGCATTAAGTAAACTTGAACCTGGTCAAAGACAGAGTGCTGTGTCACATTTCCCTTCCTGCTGGTAGTGTCTCCATTAATCAGTTCCTTCATCCTGTACAGGTGCACATGGATTGAGTCATTTGAATCACTTTGAGTGTCTCTGTCTTAGTCCTCAGTAACAACCTTAAGAACAAATGAGCTAAGTTAAGTGGACTGCTTGACAGTTATCAGAAGTTACATAAATTACCGTTATTTAGTGTGATCCAGCTACCAGCTGTGGAAGTAGACAGACAGGGACTAAGTAACTGCTGCCTTGGAAAAGATGGTGGATTCAAGGCTGGAAGGACACCCAGCAATGCTGAAAGAACAGTACGCTGCATTTCCTCCTATCTTAATGTTTAGGGGATAGTATCTTCTTGCCTGGACAGATGCACAGTGCCTTGAGTAAACTATGGCTTACTTACACCAAAATAATTGACTTCGAAAGGCTGCAGGGCACTTACTTGTGGTAACTTCTATAGATGTCACCAAATGGTGAGAACCTGAATTTGTCCACACGTATTGAAATTAAGGTTATTGAATTTAGGAAGGAGTGTTCATGCACAGGTTTTACTCTTTCCCATTTGACAAAACATCTTGATTTTTGGAAAAGAAGGCACTTCAAAAGCAGAAGTATTGATTAAGAGACAGATTTTAGGTGAATATAAACACATCATAAAACCAATGTCTTAGCTGGACATGGTAGCACATGCCTTTAGTCCTAGCACTTGGGAGGCAGAGGCAGGAGGATCTCTGTGAGTTCAAGGCCAGACTGGTCTACATAGAGAGTGCCAGGCAGCTGGGGCTACAGGGAGACCAGGTCTCAAAAACACTCCCCCCCCCCAAAATGTACTTGATGTCCTTGTGTATAGTCAACTGATAAATATTTGCTGAACACTGAAGGTGAAACTGGCCATGTTGGATATACACACATACATAATACATATATACACATACACATATATACAAATTTATACATATGAACATATAGCTCACTAATGTTACTGTATGTGATATTTAATGTTTATATATATTTCCCTCATAATGACACTGATTAGTCTATCAGATGCTCCATATAACTTCTCTTTTAATTCTATAATGTAAGAATTTTTGTGCTCATTTTTATAATGGAGGAACTAGGATTGGGCAATAAGTGAGTTTTCTGATAACGCGCCAGGCCAGGACAAAACGTCACCAACTTGACGGCTGAGAAAGAAGAGATACAGGTTTGCATTGAGTAGGATGTACCAAAAAGAGACAATGGAAAGGCTGACCCGTCTGAACATTCAAAGGAAGAAAAGCCTCAGATTGCCATGGACATCGAACCCCTCTGTGGATCCTACATGAAACAACTAGTTATAATGAGTCCTAATGAAACTTACCTTCTAGGTGCCACAAAGGTTCTGATATGAGAGACTTCCTTGCCTTCCCACCCATAGAACAAGGAGAAATATGACAATGATGAGGTCGCTCCCCAACTGTAAATTGGAGACAACTATTGTAGAGGTAATCTCTTATAAAACCGGTAAAACTGCTTTCTTTAATTGACTACTAGACATGGGAACTGTGGAAGGGATTACTCTCAGTTCAGAACCAAATATAATACTAAAGTCCTAGGGCTATGCACTCAGGCAAAATATATTAATACAGGAGCTCTGACATCAGCAATGGATTGTTCTACCAGGTGGATGTTGGCCAGGGGATCCAAGGCCCCACAAAAGGTAAGGGCTCCTTGCCTCTAAGTTGGGATACCTACAGGAGGAGAGACAATAAGACCCTGCTGCTGAAGACCTGACGTTAACATGGGAGGGATGTATTGAGACCACACATGCAAGTGTACAGATGGCCTCTGGAATGCCAGAGAGTGTTACCAAAGGCCACTAAACCAATAAAGCAAATATGGGTCTCCCTGAGTCAAGCAAGACTCCACCGTCAGCACCAGCTACACCTCACCTGCCTGGAAATACTGTGCAGCAGAGGCAGCCATGTGCCTGTATATCCCAAATCTAATTGGCTATTGGCTCTCCCCATGGCTGATGCCACAAGCTTACATCCTCTACAGGTTAGGAGATGTTATAAGCCACAGTAAGACCCTGTCATATTTAACAGGGGGGAAAATTGTAATTCATGGATTAACATATCCAAACATGTGTCTATGCTAAAGTAACCTACCATAACTATTAGTGCTGCTTAAATACCTATATATCTAATTGCTTGTTCTTCATTAGTAGGATCGAAAGGTTATTCCTGGACAAACTGTCAGCCCATGAAAGGAAACAGCCAGAATTGACCAGAGTCCAAGTCAACAGCTCCAGAGAGAGTGGACTGTTTTACCTCTCATCCACCTGTGCCCCTTTTCTAAGCCTAGGGAACAACCTGCGGAAGAGGGGGCGTGGTAGAATGTAAGGGCTGCGATTGGGGTGAATGGTGAAACTACAGCAATGTAGTCTGGACACTCATTTGATCAACTTGATTGAACAAACAACCTGTCACCCCCCACTGGATGGTGGGGCTGTAGGTGTTTGGGCACAACAGCCTGCAGATAGGTTTTGCATGAAGGAAGCTTGTACTCATGGATTATCACTTATAGCTAAAAAAAAAAAAAAAATAAGTGAGTTTTCTAAGCTAGATAGTAAGAAGCAAGCCAGGAGTATGTACTTCAGCATTTACCTTTTCTACTATGCCTCCTCTTCAGTCAATGCAGATAATACTTTTCCTCTAACGTATATATTTCCACATTTAAAGTTGTATGCTGACTTATCTGTTACCTAAAGATCAAAAGCATAGAGATCATAGGTGTGCACTCAGTGAATTTCCACACAGTGAACATAACTGTGTAGCCAGTACCTGGGAACAAACAGAACACAGACAGTACTCCAGGTTCCTTTTGAGTCCCTGCTGCCACCAGGACACTTACAATACTGGCCTCAAACTCATAGTAATCCTCCTGCCTCAGTTCCCTGAGTACTGGGGTTACAGGTGTATATCACTATACCCTGATCCGTTCTCCATTTCTCAAGGAACTAAGGAGGCAGTTACCCCTATTAACTCTTCTTCTCTATCACCTGAGAGACTCTGGTGCTAACTCTGCTCTGCTTTGGACAGTAGCTGACACATCGTTCCTTTGCACATTCCCTTGTGGATTTATAACTGCTTCAAAATTGTTTTCCAGCAGCAGGAGAGACATGCCACACATAATCGATGCTACAGGCCGAGGATACCAGCATGAACCTCCATCCCCACCCGGGAGTCACAGGTATTCCATGTGCGGCTCCTCACGAAGGCAGAGAAAGCAGAGAGGTACTTGTTTACTTGATCCTAGTCAGTCTCCAAACCACATGCCTCTTAGTTTTCTGACACTTTAATTCCATTCTCTTAAATAGCACCCCTTCTTTGCTCAGTAGTCTGTTTTGGGCACTGGAGATGGGGTGCCCATGCTGCTGGAAGGATGGTGATTGACTGATTCTTGTACTGATCTTGTGGAGAGCTCCATGTAAACCATCTGGGCAACTCAGCTAATATGACCATGCAGTAATGTGCTGTGTCAGGTGAACTTGGCCAGAGTAGGAAATAGGTGACTATTGATTTTTAGAGCAAATATCAGAGATATAACTAATAAAAACAATAAAGGTTCTTATCTTGAAGTTTATTACAAAGGTGAGAATGGCACCAGGTGTGGTGGCTCGCTCTTTCCTGTAATTCCAGCACTTGGGAAGCTGAGGCAGGAGGATCACAGTAAGCTGGAGGCCTCCCTGGGCTACATAGTGAGCTCAAGGCCAGCTTGGGCTACGAACTAAGATATTGACTGAAAAAAATAAAAAAAAAATCAAAATTATAAAACAAAACCAAAAAATGAGTGTGTGGAGGAGTTTGAATTCACATCTGAGGTTTGTGTTCCTGGACAAGTTACTTTGGATGCCTTTTGCTGGCCTATAAAATGGGATATGGAGAGTATAGTATATTCTAGGTTTCATTCAGGTCCCTAATTTTGAAATTTTTATTTATTTATTTTTTTATTTTATTAATTTTATTTATTTCTGTATGTGTATGAATGTACATGTACTGTCTGCATGCAAGTTTGTGCACCCGTGTCGTGCAATGCCGCGGAGGTCAGAAGAGGGTGTCGGATTCCCCTGGAACTGGAGTTCTCCTGGAATTGGAGTTTCAGACGGCTCTCGGCTGCCATGTGGGTGCTGGGGATCGAAACCGGGTCTTCTGTAAGAGCGTCGGCGCTCCTAACCGCTAGGCCATCTCTCCAGCCCCAGGTCCCTAATTTTGTAAGCCTGTATTATCCTAACTAAGAAGAGCAGCCTCCTAATGACCATTTGTGATACAGCTTTGGAAGAATTGAGTAAGTCCTTTCTGTCTTGCTTCTCCACAAACTGTTCAGAGTCTCCAGACCTGAGTTACAGCATGTTTAAAAACATCTCCACAAATCATGGATGTCTACAATGCTTTAAGGAATCATGGATGTCTACAATGCTATTATACAGGAATGTGTAGCTCTTTTCCAAAGAAATATTGCATTAGGAATAGTTCTTGTTGAGTCAACATATGTCCTTAAGGAACTTGGCATGTACTGGGAGTGGTAAGGTAAGAAGATATGGTTTCCTGAACCATCCTAGAGAGTGCGAGGTTTTGAGAACAGAGGGTTGAACCTCCGGGTTCATCTCCTTGCCGAAGGGTCATTGAAGCTCCATGGAAGGTGAGCCCTCTTGGCTGGGAAGTGTATGTTAGCTGCCACTTTGACAAGAGAGAGGTGTGGAAGGTCTTCCCTTTGAAGAGGATGTCAGGAGTAGAACAGGATCATAGATTAAGGGAGATGGTTTTGGGGAGAAAAAGCAAGAGCTGGCTACGATTAAGGTGACTCCATGGCTTGGCTGTCTCAGGACAATCTGTTTATTCCTTCTGTCCTAAAGTGATTAACAATGCTGTTTTCTTATTCTCAAAAAGTGGCCACTTCGATCAGTTCTACAGTCAGTGTGGGTTTAAAGGATGCTGTTGCAGAAGCCATACACACATACAGCTGATGAGGTCCGAGAGGTAGAAACGAGAGTCAGGAAGCACTAAGCTTATGGCTGATTGGCAGGTAAAAAGAATGGGGAACAGAGGGCAATAGCATTGGAAGGAGCTGGTACCCAGGCCTGTAATCCCTCAGAGTCAGGAAACTGAGGCAGGAGGTATACAGATCAAGATGTTCTTGGGCTACAGAGTAAGTTCAAAGCCAGCTTGGGTGGCTTAGTGAGACAGTCTCAAAGTGAAAAATAAAAGAAGGCTAGGTATTTAGCTTGGTAGCAGAATACTTGCCTGGTACATATCGGGCTGTAGGTTCATTCCTTAGTATTCAAAGGAAAAAAAAAAGCTGTAACTGTGAGGGAAGGATATAAATTTAAAAAAATTTTATTTTTTTGTGTGTATGAGTGTACTGTCTGCATGTACGTCTGTGCACCCGTGTCGTGCAATGCCATGGAGGTCAGAAGAGGGCATTGGATTCCCCTGGAACTATTGTCAAAGATGGTTCTCAGTCGCCATGTGGGTGCTGGGGATCGAACCCAGATCCTCTGCAAGAGCAGTCAGTGCTCTCAACTGCTAGGCCATCTCTCCAGCCCCAGGATATAAATTTTAAGTGAGAAACACAGAACTGTATTGAAGTCTGACACCAATGAATCCAACCCCAGGTCAGCATTTTGAGGATAAGAGTAAGAGATATTAGTCAGGACTAGTCAGGTCCCTTAAAAGCTTGTTAGGTGACAGCATTCCTGTGGAGACATGAACAAACATCTACTCACCTCAACGACAGACCACAGTAAGGATCCCAGCAAAGTCCAACTTGGGGAACCAATGGGGTTTAAATTTTTTTTTATCATTTATTTTATTTTATGTGTATGAATATATTGCCTGCATGTGTATAAGTGTACCCATGTGAAATGCCCACGGAGGTCAGAAGAGGGTGTCAGATCCCCTGGAATTGGAGTTATGGATGGTTGTTAGCTGCCATGTGGGTGCTGAGAATCGAACCCGGGTCCTCTGCAAGAGCAGCCAGTGCTCTTAATGAGCCATCTCTCCACTCGGAGAGCCAATGAGTTTTATTGGGATTACTTAGAGTATGGGTGAGGGGTTACTTAGAAGAGCAGAAAGGACTCAAAGGCCAAAGCCCCATCCCAGCATGGGTGATGGCTCACAGAAACTGGAAAACTGGAGCCCACTGCACCGCTTGCAGGAGGCTTCATAGGCTGGACAGCGTCAGTTCAGGTGGCTCCATCGGTCTGAACTTCTTGGGTCAGACATCTCTGGTCTCTTCCTTTTCCAGGTAACTCAGCTTGTCTGAGTGTGTCTCTCAGCACTCTCTACTGATTATATAGGCTTGAGGAGGAGGGGCCTAGTGAATCTGGTCAGTTTCAAGGACTTCTCAAAGCTTTTGAGTTGCTTACTTCCTAGGCTTAAGTAATGTCCCTATAGGATGGAATGTTTTGTCTCCCCTTAGACTATCTTTCCTTCAAGATGGAAAGTTTTATCTAGGAGGAAATTGTTATACGATAGTACTCTTGACTCTGCCTTGCTGTACAAACTTGACTTATGGACATAAGTCCAAATTCATGACCACCTAGAACCAGTGAGTGTGACCTAATGGGGTCTTTATAGATGTAGCGAAGTTCCAATGAAGTCAGAGTGGGTCGGGGCAGGCCCTAAATCTAATATGGCAGGTGACAGGTGTTCTTAAAGGAAGAGGGAAATTTGGACTGCTAGAGACTCACAGGAAGGATGGCAGAGTTGAAAACAGGAACTAAAGCCATGTGTTCACAGCTAAGCGTTAGCCATGGCCACTCTGTAAAGCTCCTTAATTTTTGTTAAACAAGTAAGTATCCTCCTGACAGTGGCCAGTGCTGACCAGAAGGAGGCATGTTTGACTTCCAAATTCAAAGGGTCCTTGGAATTTTCCTCCAGTCCAATGGGAATGGGCCAAGGTTCCCTGCATTCAGTTTCTACCTCCTCTCTGCTCCTACCTCTGCTCATTCTGCTCCTTTTCAGGTCCCCCTTCTCCAAGAAAATCCACCCCACCAATCTCCTAAACCCAATCCCTCTCCTCTCAATTCTAAGCCCCTCTCGATTTGCTTCCTTCTTCAGACTTCTCTCCTGCTCCAGCCCTAATGAAGACCCCTTCCCCTCTCTCCTGCTCCACCCCTAATGAAGACCCCCTCCCCTCTCCTGCTCCAGCCCTAATGAAGACCCCCTCCCCTCTCTCCTGCTCCAGCCCTAATGAAGACCCCCTCCCCTGTCTCCTGCTCCACCCCTAATGAAGACCCCCTTCCCCTCACTCCTGCTCCACCCCTAATGAAGACCCCCTCCCCTCTCTCCTGCTCCACCCCTAATGAAGACCCCCTTCCCCTCACTCCTGCTCCACCCCTAATGAAGACCCCTTCCTCTCTCTCCTGCTCCTCCCCCAATCTTTCTCTGAGGACAGTGTCCTCCCCTGGCCAAGCACTTGCCTCCTCCTCCCCCACCCACCAACCTTTCCCTGCCTCTCTTCCCCACCTCATTCCTGACTGCCTCTCTTACTCAATCCCTCTCCATTTTCTCCCAGTGAGGTTGTGGGCCCCAGGCCCCGTGTGTTTCCACATTCTCTTTTATGTCAGCGATCTGTCTCATAGGAAAGTGTTTGAACTCCTTTGTCTCTGACCTCAAGGCCTACTACAAAGAATTTCAGTATCTTACCCAGTCCTTTGACCTAACTTGATGTGACATTTATGTGACCTTGATTTCTACCCTGTCTCCCAAGAACAGGGAGTGCACCTGAGTGGCAGCTTCTGCACATACATCCACTCTTTATGCCCAGGATAAGATTAGAACCCCAGTCAGTGGCAGTTTCAAGCACTGATCCCTCATTGGAATTCCCACCAAGTCCAGTGATTTCTCAGACAGCTATATGCTTCCTGGCAGGGATGGAAAAAGCTGCCCTTAAGGCGATTAATTATGACAGAATCAAACAGATTACTCAGGGAGCTGAGAAAAAGAAAAATCCATCTTTATTTTCTTCTGGTTTATCTGAAACCACGAATATTCTAAATACACCAATCTGACCCCCGGCACCCCTGAGAGAAGATGCTATCTCCACTTTCACTTTATCTCTCAACCAGTACCTGTTATTAAAAAAAAAAAAAACATGCCAAATATTAGAGGAATGGCCCCTATACCCCTCAAAGAAACCTTATAAAAATAGCCTTTAAAGTTTTTGACAACACAGAGGAGGACCTTGAAACTCAAAACTCAGAAGAGACCAGGCTAAATATCAAATGCTGACAGCACTTTAAGACAAGGTTCATCCCAGAGGAGTGCAAACAAGGTAGCAATACCTTCCCCACTCAAGTCTAGCTCTCCAGGGGCCTGCTTTAAATGTGATCAAATGGGCCACTGAACAAGAACCTGCCCCAACATACAACCACTGTCTGGGCTGTGCCCTTTATTTGGGGAAAAGGACACTGGACAGTGGACACTGGGCATTGTTCTACAAGATACCAGTTCCAGCCTGATGACTTCTGTTCCTGCTAGATCCCAATGACCAGGCTCAAGTTTGGGATTAACAAGAGCTAACAACCGACAGGGCCCGAGGTCGCTGTTGTCATTGCTACCAGCCCCACTCAGCGCGGGGAAGGAGTGCTAATAACTGGTAAGACTATTTCTCTTTTAATTGATATGAGAGCACATTATTCATTTGTTTGCCAGAATTTGCTGTACTGGGATGGGAGACCCCTCTCTCTCTCTTATGGGGGTGGAAATCATTATCACCAGACCTAAACAGACTGGTCAGTAACTTTGCAACCTTTTGGGATAAGCCCCTGCCTATTCCTTTCTAGTTATTGCCACTTGTCTCATCCCTCTCCTTAGATATGACATATGGAAATGTTTCAGGCTTCTTTTATCTTTTTATCACAAACCCCCATGAAGCAACTTCCTTTGTCCTTCAGAATTGATCCTGTTTCCAGGATATCCTCACTACATGTTACATCCTGTTCATCTTCAGGTCTGAGATACCTCTTACCCCACTGTTTTTATCCATCAAACCCCCATACTGATTAATTTGCAGGACTACTATGCCTTTGTATGCCAGGTCCAACACCCTCTTCCCCTCTCTGGCCTCAAGAAAAGAAACTTAATCCTCAAAGCCTGAATTTTATGACCTGCTAACTCTCCCCACAACACTCTTATTCCGCTAGCCCAAAAACCAGATGGCTGCCACCACCTACTCCGAGATGCACAATTCACCAAGCTGGAATTCCTATTCACCTGGTGGGCCTCAACCCTTACACTCTTCTATCTCAAATTCTACCTCTACCTCTCATTTCTCAGTCCTGGATCCCAGAGACTTTCTGTACTATTCTGCTTGACCTATCTTGTCAAGGCTTTTTTGAATTTACTTGAACAGACCCTATCCATCCAATGTCACCCAGAAAACCCACATAGTCCTTGCCAAGGACTCCATGACATCCCTCATGTCTTCGGCTTCGTATGTTCTCTTCGTGACCCACAAAGCCTCAACTTCCTCCAGCAGTCTCCGATACGAGGACAACCTTCTTTCCTCCCTCACATGAACTGTGTTTACCATGCACCTCTATTAGCCTTAATTTTCTGGCTGACTGGGGATGGAGGTATCTTCCTAATTTCTCCTCATGTAACTGACCTTGGCTTCACTCTTCCTACAGCATACCTCAAAGCAGCAAAGGAATATGCCTCCCACCAAACAAACAAACTAAACCAAACCAAACCAAACCAAACCAAACCAAACCAAACCAAACCAAACCAAACCAAAGGGACCCTCTCTTCTTTCTGGGCCTAGTGCGTTACTTTTGCATCTGGATCCCCAACTTCAGGATCTTAGCCAAACCTCTTTGGTTTTATAGCCAAAGCTATAAAATAGCCAAGCTACTCAAGGTCCTTTTTTTTTTTGTCTTTTTGAGACAGGGTCTCCCTGTATAGCTCTGGCTGTCCTGGAACTCACTCTGTAGACCTTGAACTCACAGAGATCCCCCTGCCTCTGCCTCCCAAGTGCCTAGGATTAAAGGCCTCAAGGTCCTTTTACAGGACCTCTAAACCCCCTCCAATCTGTCCCTACCCCCATTCTCCAAGGTCAAAGAGACCCTTCTGACCACTCCTAAATTAGGACTCCAGGACCCCTCCAAACCGTTCACCCTGTTTGTACACTCCTCTCATAATTTAGCCTGTCTAAACAGTTACCTAGGGCAGGGTCGGCCTTCTTGCTGAAAGACCCTTGGAGCTTCCTCCCTCTGAATGACAGAAGCCTTCAGACTCACACTCTGTCAACTCATTATCTGCCTCTAACAATCTCCTTGAGCTCCTCAGTCACCTATTTCTTTTCTCTCCCTCTCACATTCAACAGACATATGTACATATGTGGGCATATTATACCATATACCCCAGCCGCCTTTCAATATTGTAAAGCTCTTAGTCCAGCCACTCTATTTCCTATAGACTTTAGTCCTCCGGAGGAATCATATGCTTGCATCAGTCTTCTTGACCTTTTCTACCCTCTCCTATACCTGTCAGGTGCTCCCATTACCGAGGGCCTCAACTATCCCATCCATGGGAGTTTTTTTTTTTTTTTTTTTTTTTAAGAATCCCATCCGGCTGGGCGTGGTGGCACATGCCTTTAATCCTAGCACTCCGGAGGCAGAGGCAGGTGGATCTTTGTGAGTTCAAGGCCTACAGAGTGAGTTCCAGGACAGAAGGGGGTACAGGGAGACCCTGTCTTGAAAAGACCAAAAAAAAAAAAAGAAAAAAGAATCCCATCCAGCTGCAGGTTATGTCATTGTCACAGATGACACTACCCAAGAAGTTCAATGTCCCTCCTCCCCCTCACATCACCTCACAACAGATAGAATTTATTACTTTTACCCAGGCCCTCACATTAGCATGAGACCAAAGGCTATTGGCTAGTCTACATTGACTCCAAATATGCATTCTACATTCTCCATTCCCAAGCCCTAATTTGGCAAGAGAGAGGCTTTCTCACTTTACAGGGTACCCCTATCACCAATGACAAGCCCCTCAGGCTGCCAGCCAGCCTCTGGGGCTGCAGCCATCTACTGCAGAGGCCACTGGAGGCATTTATGACTACATAGCCAAAGGCAACATTTGAGCCAACACTCTTGCTAAACAGGTAGTACTAGCCTCCACCTCCCATACTTCCAATCCTGTGGGCTCCTCTCTTCCTTGCTCTTATCTTACTTGAGTTCACCTCCTCCCCTCCCTTCTTCCACCCCTGCAGGAAGTCCTCCAACTAGAACAAAAAGAGGGGAGCCAAGCCATCCTCAAAGATTCTTGATAGTTTCTGAACAACCACTTACTCCCCTTTTGCTTAAAAGTGGGCCCTCCTTTCTGTACTGCATGATCGATCGATCATTCCCATACGGAATTCAACCTCTACACACCTTACCCAAGATCTCTCTCTGCCACTCACCAAGCTTAAGGACATCTCCTAGCACAAGTCTAGCAGATTGGCTTTACCCACATGCCCCCCTCTTGGTGACTCTGTGAAGCCTGTAGATGCTTTCTCAGGTTGGATAGAGGCTTCCTACTAGGTCTGAGGCCACAAAGGTGGCTCACACTGTTCTGTCTCAAATCATTCCTTCCTTTGGCCTGCCTTCCTCTCTACAGTATGCTGATGGATCTGCATTTGTTTCTGAGGTAACTCACCACCTGGCTACCTTAGGTATTACATATTCTTTTCATATTCCCTATAGGGCCCAGTCCTCAGGAAAGGTAAACAACACTTAACTCATGCTTGAACTCAAACTGCTGTGGTAGCCCTTCCACCTGTTTCTCTCCTTTGTTCACCGGCTCTCCCCAGAAAGCCCCTTAACCTTGGCCCCTAAGAACTCATGTACGGCAGGCAGGCTGTGTTCCTCACCTTGTCCCCCTTGTCCAGAGGTATGGCCTGCCTTACACATCTAACCAGACACACTCTGCAATCTTTTGGCTTGAATTACCTTCCGAAGCCTCTTCCCCATCCTACAGTCTCCTTAGCTCTCCACCTGGATAACTGGTTACATTTCTGACTCTTCTTTCTAACTCTTACAAGCACAAATGGCAGAGACCTCATCCGGTGATCTTGACTTTGCCCACAGCAGCAAAGGTAAAGGGCATCTCTCACTGGCTACACATAAGCTCAAAAGGGCTCCAGACCCTGCCTGTAAACTCCGGACTCGTCAGGTGACCTTCCTCCTACTTATATGTCTACTCACAGGTCAGACCTCTCTACGCATAACCTGTACAGCCTGGAGCTGCCCTGACTTAGCAGCCACCTTTGAACTAAACAAGTTTCAGGACTCGACACGTGAATCTACAGGACCAACCTCTCTGCACCTCCCGCCACTGCCAGCCAATCCCAAAGAGCCAAGATGCACCCTTGGGTCCTCTGCTTCATCCTTTTCCCCTACTCCTTGGCCTATCATGATAGCTGGATGCCTCTCATAAACCTCACCCACCGCCTCCTCCGTGATACCAACTCTTCCTTTTCCTCCAACTGCTGGGTGTGTTTGTCCACTCAGACTCAACGGTCCCTCGCAGTCCCAGCCCCTCTCTCCACTTGGACAGACTCACCCATGAAACTTCACCTTACTTACTCAGCCAAGTCTCTGCGTGGGCCCTTTCCCATTACTGACATTGAGAAGCGCCTCCGCCTGTTCCACCCATTGACTACTTCCTACTCCTTCCGTAATCCTGACCGACGGGCCGTTGCTTTCCTTCAGCTTGTCAGCTCAACAGGCATATTTCCGATAATCTCCCGACTCACCTCTGTAATCTATCCCAACAAGGAACGCTTCTTTGAATCTGCCCAACGCCCTTTATGGGGACCACTCTTCACAGAGACTCTCCTCACCTCACAGGCGCCTCTCTGCATATCCCGTTTCTTTGAGGTCCCAGCCTACGCTACCTTTGTGGGTAAGCTCTCTGCCTCTCTCTGCAACTACACCCTTCATCTCTCACCCTCTACTGATCACCAAAACCTAGATCTGTCCACCGCCCATCTGTTCATGCAGGCATTGAAAAGACCAGATGCCAAATGGAAAAACCCCCTTCGCTTTTCAGGACCCCCCTCCCTAATCCCCCCAGAACCGTCTTACTACCCCTGCCCCACAGACAACAAACACTGCCACACTTCCCCCGCCACTCCCTGGATGCAGTGCTCTTCCTCTCCCTCTGGCACCTGCTATAATCTTACATTATTTGAACCAAACAGTTCATCCCACCTCATTAACATGTCTGTGGACCCCACCCACTTCAAGGTTAAACTCCAAGGACACGAGGACCCTTACCCACTCTTCCACTATCAGCCCCTCACCGGAGCTGCTCTGTCAGGAGAATATTCAGTCTGGGAAAATGAGGTTACCATTCAAGAAAACTGGGACGTCACCCCAAACATATTCTCCCATCTTCTTACCTTTTCCTATTCCTTCTGTCTCAACTCCTCTGGAGTTTTCTTTCTCTGCGGAACATCAACTTACGTCTGTCTCCCAGCCAATTGGTCTGGTGTCTGTACCCTTGTCTTCCAATACCCGAACATTGAACTCCTTCCCAATAACCAAACAGTAACTGTCCCCCTTTTTGTTTCAATTCCTGCCTCAGACTCAACTTCTCTTTCTAAGAGGGCCCCTCACCTTCTCCCCTTCCTCGCAGGCCTGGGTATCTCTTCTGCCCTTGGTACAGGGATAGCTGGGATTGCTTCCTCAACTTTGTATTTCCAGCTGCTTTCTAAGGCTCTTTCAGATACTCTAGAGGAAATAGCCGCCTCAATCACAACCCTTCAGAACCAAATAGACTCACTTGCAGGTGTTGTTCTCCAAAATCGCAGAGCTCTGGACCTCATTACTGCCGAGAGGGGGGGCACCTGTCTTTTCCTCCAGGAGGAGTGCTGCTTCTACCTAAACCAGTCTGGAGTAGTCCGAGATGCAGCAAAGAAACTCCGAGACCGAGCATCTCAACTCCGTCAAAATTCTGACTCTTGGTGGAGACAGTGGCCAGACACAGGAAGCTGGCTGCCCTGGCTAACTCCCTTCCTGGGTCCGCTGGTCTTCATCATCCTCCTACTTATCTTCGGATCCTGTGTTCTTAACTGTCTAACCCGATTTGTATCTCGGAGACTGAACCCCTTTATCCAGGACACTGCCAAAAAGCATGTGAATAGAATCCTTCTCCAAAATCCCCAATACAAAAGACTGCTCCAAGATGCCCCAGATGAAGACACCATTCCTGTCTAAGCAGAAGAAGTTATAAGAACACAAGCTCTGCCCCCTTTTCCATCTGTCTAACAGAAACAAATCAGAAAAGTTACTATGGCCACACCATTTTGTACCAGTAACCATAACAGAAACTGATTTGGCTTCTAGAGCTAAAGTAGCTTATTTTTCTAGATTCCTCCTTTCTTCACACTAATGGCCAGCTATGAGAGATGTTTATCCATCACCTGACATTCTTTTAATTGACTACTCCCCTTATTTCCTTGGCTACCACTAGCAATGGCCAAATGTAGGCCAAAAGGAAAATGTTCAGATCCCTTCCTCTGTCCCCTTCTGTGCCCTGTGACTGTCCCAGGCAGAGAGTGGGTTCTTGGGTTTCTTGTCTAGAAAAACCTCCACAGGCCCTTTCCTGGACATGTTGCCTTGTCTTTCTGCCCACTGATCTTCATCAAGGGGGCAGGAAGCCTCCAGAAGCTGGAAAGGGCTGGGCAGGTTCCTCTATGGCAGCTTGATCTTAGACTTCTGCCCACCAGAAGACAAGACAATAAACTTCTCTTGTTTCAAGTGTGTAGTAGCTAAGTGGTATTTTGTTACTGCAGCCCCAGGACACAAATCCAATCTGAGCTCTGAGTATGGTAGAGTATTCAGGTGGAGCTGTCTGGGACACACGTGAACTGGACCTGGAGAGCAAAAGTTAGGGCAGGATGTAAAACTGAGCTGGGCATGGTAACTGGGATGGGCAGGAGGGACCACAGGGAAGGGGAGAAACGAGGACAGAACTTGGAGAAGGAGAGATGGAGAGGGCAGGACAAAAGGACAAAAAGTGAGGAAAGAATTCCAAAGGTGGGGTCCAGAGGTTCATGCAGGAAATATTATCAGAGTTGTTAAGATCAAAGCCTGGGTCTCAGCAGTTGTAAACCTAGGCTCAGCTGTCTGTTCTCAGTAGACCAATTAAAGCCCCAATTAATAATGAAAAGCATAAAAAGGAGATTCACTCAATGTGGCCACTTTGGGAGGAAGAACAAAGAGATCCACTGACCCACCAAGTCCCTTCTGGGTCGGCCATGAGGTTTAGGTTTAAATAAAAGAAAAGAGATGTGTATACCTGAGCATTCCTAGCTGAGGTGTGGTCCTACCACTAGCAATGTCCTACCGTCAGTCTCAGCTCCTAGTCTTTCCTGCAAGGTGATCTGATAAGTTGTCAGAATTATGTGAAACCTCTTCCTGGGAGGCAAGATCCTCCTCTGATACCAGAATCTCACCCTTTCCTGTCTCCTGGCATGAGAATTTTTTTTTTTTTTTTTTTTTTTTTTTTGGTCTTTTCGAGACAGGAGACATGAGACAGGGTCTCCCTGTTGCTCACTGGAACTCACTGTGTAGACCAGGCTGGCCTTGAACTCATGAAGATCTGCCTGCCTCTGCCTCCCAAGTGCTAGCTAGGTTAAAGGCGTGTGCCACCACGCCCGGCTCTGGCATGAGATTTTTAGGAGATCCTGTTAGGTCTGGGCTACAGATCCCAGTTCCTTGGAGATCATGGTTTCATTAGTCAGATAGCCAAAGGAAAAGAGAGTGTTTTTTTTTTTTTTTTTTATTTTTATTTAATTTTATTTATTTCTGTATCGTGTATTGAAGTGCTGTCTGCATGCAGGTTGTTGAACCGTGTCGTGCATGCCTTGGAGGTCAGAAGAGGTTTCGGATTCCCCTAGAAATGGGTTCTCTGGAATTGGCTTCAGACGGTTTTCAGTCCCCATGTGGGTGTCTTGGGATGAACTCAGGGTCCTCTGTAAGAGAGGTCGGCGCTCTTAACTGCTAGGCCATCTCTCCAGCCCCCCCAAAAGAGAGTGTTTTAGAAGACTTTTATTCCTGCCCTAGCAGGAGCTGGGGGTGGTGGGCTGACATGGGACTGAAGTCTTCTTGGAGAACCTTGGAGAGCTTACGGAAAACTGCAGGGGGCCGGGCATGGTGGTGTGTGCTTTTAATCCCAGCACTCGGGAGGTAAAGGCTGGTGGATCTCTGTGAGTTCAAGTCCAACCTGGTCTACCTAGTGAGTTCTAGGCCAGCTGCTGGGACTCAAGAGAGACCCTGTCTCAAAAAGACCAAAAAAAAAAAAAAAATCACCATGCAAAGGTTTGAACAGTACGTCACAAGGAGGGAGGCAGGGGAATACCTCCTTCTTTCAAGGACTTCAGGATAGTGTGGGGAATGGGGATTGGCAGCAATTTAAGGTATGGAGTTTAGAAGACAGATTTTATTAGGTAAAGGAGGCACTAAGTATATTTTTGGAAATGGGTCAAGAGCGGAATTATCACAGCTGTGAGCTGAAGTGGTGGCCAGCCAGTGGATGGACTCTGGCCCACCATGAAAACACACACACACACACACACACACACACACACACACACACACACAGAGGCAATGTCCCACAACAAGCCCACTGCATTGCCTTCGGTCTGTAATCCCCTTTCACCACTCTGAGCTCTGAGCTATCCACTAGAGTCTGGGCTCTAGAATGGGAGCAAGGACCACAGGGGTTCTAGAAACAGCATCCCACACTCATGGGTGGAGAGAACTGTTTTCAGGTCATGTAGGATGGGGACTGTCTCTCAGCAGTGGGGCTTGGCTGATGTCACTTGACAGGATGATCTGTGGACCTGAGCACCCGAGTCATATGCAGGCAGGAGTAGGCCCTTGGGAGGTAGCCCAGGTTAACACCTTGCTCTCACCTTGCTGGTGGAATCTTCAGGTCTAACCCTCACCTGTTACCACTTTGTCCTACCTCTTTACTTGACTTGTGGTTCCAGTAAGCTTTTGTCTCCATTTCTTATGTATCGCCGGTGAATTTATTCCTTAGGATGGGTCTGGGTTAAGAGTGCAGAAATAGTACTGTCCTTGGGAAAACATGGGATTCTGGGGTTACAGGGACAGCCGTGTGCAGGTATGAGGGACTGTATATGTCCAGTGGTCTCTGTGGTCATATAGATAGATTAGATATAGATATAGATATTTCAGCCAATATGTGGTTAAGTATCCATGGGTGCAGCTCTAGAGGAGGAAGCAGGCCAGTCCAGGGGCCAGAGCCTCATAGCCAGTAAATCGTGGAACAAGGGCTGGCTAAGGTCCCTGAGGCCGAGTGAGAGACTGTGTACATTGCAGACTGGGTAGCTTCCTCTTTCTGCGGTGAGCTTGGCTTCCATTTGGCCTGAGGCCTGCAGCACGGTGACACCTTCAGGCCTTGAGCATTCAGGAATTTTATGCAGAACCAGCAAGTCACTCGTCTCCTGGCCTGAGCCTTGGGAGAAAATCCACTTAGCAGCTAATGTTGTTTCCAGCTTCCTGGGCTCTTATCTTTCAAAGAAGGAGCAGCTCTCTCTGTGCAGCTTGTGACCCAAACCCTGGGGTCTAGATGCCAGGTACACCCAACAGGCCTTCCTCAGAGGTGGAGGACCAGGGCTGGCTGCAGGTTTCCATGTCTGGGAGGTGCTTCTCCATCATGGGGCCCTTCTACTGCTGTGCGGGATCCTATTGGAGGGGTGGAGAGTAGACTCCCAGCTAAGTCTCTGGGGATAGCTCTCAGATGCATGCACCCACGCTGGCTTCCTGAAGAAAACACTGTCACACAGTTGAAGGTGAGGAATCAAAGGCCATCAATGAAGCTATGCTGAAGGGCTTGGGAGGCTGCCATCATGGCTACTACCAGAGCCTCTTAAGAGCCACAAGGTCCCAAAAGCAGTGCTCTTGCTGAGGGGAAGCCATCCTCCTATCCCAAGTATCTGCCTCCTTCCCAGTCAGCAGAAAGATAGCTGGCTTCCCTCTGCCTCTGGATCTTTCCAAGGCAACTACTGGCTGCAAGGGAGTCTGAGAAACGTGACCACTGCAGTTCAATGAGTGAGATAACATCAAGAACCCGCTCTGTTATGTAGAGAGAGGTAGAAAAGATACTCAGCAGTACCCCCCCAAAATTTGCAGTTGGGGCTAACAACATTTAATGAAATAAAATATTTTGTCTCTCTGAGGATTATGGGCATACTCAGATTTGTCAGGACTGTTTTTTGATTTAAAAAAAATTTTTAAGAATCTTCTTAGCCTTTCAAAAGTTGAATTTCTTATACCAATGTCGTTCAAAGTTCAAAGAGTTGGGGCTGGAGAGATGGCCTAGCGGTTAAGAGCGCCGACCGCTCTTACAGAGGACCCATGTTCGATCCCCAGCACCCACATGGCGGCCGAGAACCGTCTGAAACTCCAATTCCAGGGTTCCAGGGGAATCCGAAACCCTCTTCTGACCTCTGTGGCATTGCATGACACGGGTGCACAAACTTGCATACAGACAGTACATTCATTCACATACAGAAAAAAAAAAAGTTCAAAGAGCTTCCCATCTATTAGGAAAGGGTACGTGAATCTTTTCTATTTATTTCGAGAATTCATTTATTATTTTTGTTTTGTTTTATTTTGTTTTTGAGACAGGGCCTCCCTTTAGCCCCAGCCTGGAACTCACTATGTAGGTGAGGCTGGCCTGCCTTGAACTTAGAGATCCAACTGCCTCTGCCTTTCAAGTGCTGGGAGTAAAGGTGTGTACCATCATGCCAGGCTATTTATTTTTTATGTATATGAGTGTATTGCCTACATGTCTGGAAGTACACCCATGTCATGCAATGCCCTCAGAGGCTAGGAAAGGGCATCAGATCCCCTGAACTAGAGTTCCAGACAGTTGTTAGTGGCCATGTGGTTACTGGGAATTGAACCTGGGTCCACTGCAAGAGCAGTCAATGCTCTTAACCACAGACCCATCTCTCCAGCTTGCAAAATATATATATGTATATATTTTTTTTGTCTTTTCAAGACAGGGTCTCCTTGTAGCCCCCAGCTGTCCTGGAACTTGCTCTGTAGACCAGGCTGGCCTTGAACTTACAAAGATCTGCCTGCCTCTGCCTCCTGAGTGCAAGGATTAAAGGCATGCACCACCATGCCTGGCCAGCCCACAATTTTTAAATCATAGAAATGTGCTCGTTGAAATGTGAAACACAAGTTTAACAGTGTCTTGCTCCTCTTGCTTGTAGTCCTTTCACTTTTCTTTGTGCACTTACATTTTGTGAGTTTAACAGCCACAGAACTGTGTTTTTCTTTCTCACTTAACATTACACAAATCATTTCCTCTGTGATTGCCTAACAGAACCACGGTCTTCAATGGCTGCCTAATATTTCACTAATACACATCATAATTTACTCATTTCCTCTATGACTAGACATTTAGGTTGCTTCTATGTATTTACTAGTACAAATAATGCTTTCAAAAAGCTTCAGTGTGTAGTGTCACAAATCCTTTAGTGAGACAAAGGGTACATATGTTTTAGTTAAAGAGTATCCATTTTTTTAATGAGTATCAACAATTGTGTGTGTGTGTGTGTGTGTGCATGTGTGTGTGTGTGTGCATGTGTGTGTTTGTGTGAGACAGGGTCTCATAGTGCAGTTGAGGCTTGTCTGGAAATCATGTGTAGCAGACTGGCATAAAACTAGTGGCAATCCTCCTGCCTCAGCTTCCTGAGTGCTGGGATATGTCCCATGAGTGTTGACAAGTTCTGATCAACATTGATTAAATACTACCTTTGACAGGCGCTGGCCTTTGTTAAACACTGGGGTGGTTTCTACCCTTCACATCCTTGGCACCACCTGGAAGCTACTATGGACAGTTACCAGAATGGGAGAACGGGAAAATGGTGTCCTGGGCCTTGACACCTTTGTTGTGCACATTGCAGCATGTCAAATCCCTGAGAACTGCTGGTGATGTGGTCACCTTAACCTTGTGGCAGGCACAGTGTCAGGGTCTCCCCACCCTTGTGTATCTCATAGCCCAGCCTCGTTGCCCAGGCACTTTGTCTAGATAAGGCAGGCAGGCTCCGGTGCTGCAGATCAGTGGTCTGAAGCCCTGGAATGCGCCCTCCACAGATGTCAAGCAGAGCCTTCCATAAGCAGGCAGACCTCTGATGTTTTGAGTTCTCTTATTTCCCTCAGAGGAGCAAGACACTGTTAAAGCGTCCTGGGCTCCAAATCACTGAAAGAGCCTGCTGGGATGACATTTTATTTATTTTATTTAATATTTAATATTTAATATTTTATTTTATTTATTTTATTAATTTTTTTTGAGACAGGGTCTCCTTGTAGCCCCAGCTGTCCTGGAACTCACTATGTAGACCAGGCTGGCCTTGAACTCACAGAGATCTGCTTGCTTCTGCCTCCAGAGTGCTGGGATTACAGGCGAGCGCCACCGCGCTCAGTTTGGGATGACTTTAAGACAGCACTGCTTTAGGGATGGAGAGATGGCCTAGTTCTTGCAGAGGACCCAGGTTCAATCCCCAGCACCCACATGGCGGCTGAGAACTTTCTTTAACTCCAGTTCCAGGGGAATCCGACACTCTCTTCTGACCTCCGTGGCATTGCACGACACGGGTGCACAAACCTACATGCAGACAGTACATTCATACACAGAAAAAAATAAAATAAAAAAAATACAGGCAGACTAGGCTGGAAAGGTTTTTTTTTTTTTTTTTTTTTTTTTTTNTACATTTTGTGAGTTAACACCACGAGAACTGTGTTTTTTCTTTCTCACTTACATACACTAAATCATTTCTTCATCGTATTGCCTAACAGAACCACCGGGCTTCAATGGCTGCCTTAATATTTCACTAATAACTCATAATTTATCTATTTCTCTATGACTAGACATTTGGTTGCTTCTTAATGTATGTTACTACTACAAATAACTGCTTTCAAAAATGCTTCAGTGTGATAGTTCCAAATCCTTTTATGTGAGACAAAGGGTACATATGTTTTTATTTAAAGTAGTAATCCATTTTTTTTAATGGTATCCATAATGTGTGTGTGTGTGTGTGATGTGTTGTGTGTTGATGTGCATGTGTGATGTTTGGTCGAGACAGGGGATCTCATAGGCCAGTTGAGGCTTGTGTCCTGCGAAATCATGGTGTGGCAGGACTGAAAAACCAGTGGGCAAGTCCTCCTGCCTCAGCGTTCCAGTGACTGAGATAGATGTCCCATGGTGTTGACATAGTGTCGTGGATCAAATTGAATAAACTTACCTTGACAGGCTGGCCTGTTAACCCGGGTTTCCTAACCGCTTCACATCCTTGCACCAACCTGGACAGCTACTATGGACAGTTACCAGAATGGGAGAACGGGAAAATGGTGTCCTGGCCTTGACACCTTTTGTTTTGTGCACATTCGGCATGCATAATTCCCTTGATGAATTGGCTGGTGATTTGCACCTAACCTGGCAGGACAGTGCAGGGCCCACCCTTGTGTATCTCATAGCCCGGCCGTGTTGCCAGCCTTGTCTAGATAAGCAGGCAGGCTCCGGTGTGCAGATCAGGGTCTGTAAGCCCTGGGAATGCGCCCGTCTCTACAAGATTGTTCAAGCGAGCATACCAAAGCAGGCTAACCTCTGTGTTTTGAGTTCTCTTACCCTCGAGAGCAGAGCCAAGACATGTTAAAGCGTCCTGGGGCTCCAAATCATGAAAGAGCCGGCCATGGATAATTTTTTTAGTCTATTCTCCAATGTATTTAATATAATTTTATTTATTTAGTTTATGTTATTTTTTGATAAGGTGTTCGCCTGTAGCCCTGTCGGATGACGTCATATTAGAGCTACTATAAGTCTGCTTGGTTCTGGCCTCCAGAGGGCGGGGATTACAGGGAGCGCCACCCCGAGCTCAGTTTTGGGATGACGTTCACAAGATGTGTTAGGGATGGAGAACGATAGGCCTACGTTCTTTGCCGAGGACCCGGTTCAATCCCCAGCACCCACAGCTGGTGAGGCAGAACCTTCTCATTTAACTACTCCTGTTCAGGGGAATCCGACACTCTCTTCTGACCTCCGTTGGGCATTGGCACAGGAACGGGTGCACAAACCTAAAAAAAAAAATGCAACAGAATAACACAGAAAAAAATAAAATAAAAACAAATACAGGACAGACTAGCTGAAAGGTTTTTTTTTTTTTTTTTTTTTTTTGTTTCGATTTTGTTTTTTCGAGACAGGGTCTCCCTGTAGCCCCAGCTGTCCTGGAACTCACTCTGTAGACCAGGCTGGCCTCGAACTCACAAAGATCCACCTGCCTCTGCCTCCTGAGTGCTAGTATTAAAGGCGTGCGCCACCACGTTCCGCTAGGCTGGAAAATTTTATTCAGCCCCCTAGGCCCTCTTCCTCTGCCCTTAATTCTGGAACTCCTCCGCCCCGCGGCGACCACTCCCGTGTCCAACCACTCTGTTTCATAATTGACATTCTCCTGCCTCCCGCAGCCTGGGGAATGCTAAAGCTACCTGAACAATATTATCTGCGAAAACACGGGTTCTGGGGGCAGACCTGGGCACATCACCTTTGCTGACTGTCCCCAGGGACCTTCCTCGACTGTCCCTAGCGGATCAGCACCACCACTTAGGTAGTATAACTTCCCGGGACACCGCAACATCTGCTCTCGCCCCCGTCCGGTTGCTTGGAAATGTGCACCGGGCAGTGACATCACACAGGGAGGCGGGTGCCCCCCGGCGCACCAATGGCGCGGCCGAGGTCGGCCTCTTCTTCTCCAGCCATTGGTATCCCGGGCCGCTCGGCTCCACCCCAGCCCGCCATGGCGTCAGCCGCCGCAGCCCCGGGGAGGAGGTTCCCACTTTAAGAAGTGAAGTTTCTGTCCCCTCCCCCTCCCTGCCCACCTCCTGCCGCCTCCCGCGCCCCGCGGGACCGCGGATGGAGCTCCGCCGCGGAGGCGCGGGGAGTCAGGCTGCCGGCCGGAGGATGGATGCGGACTGCCGAGATGGCGGCTGCAAGGACGCGGGGTCGGAGGACTACGAGAACCTGCCGACCAGCGCCTCCGTGTCCACCCACATGACAGCCGGAGCGTTCGCCGGGATCCTGGAGCACTCGATCATGTACCCCGTGGACTCGGTGAAGGTGAGGCGCGGAGAGCACTGCAGGGAAGGATCCCGGGGAGCAGGAGCCGAGCGCGCGCGCTCCTGCATCCCGCGCACCGCCAGTCCGGGGCAGCGTCCCGAAGCCACGCTGTCTGTCCCCCGGGGAGGTGCATGTGGGGTCCTGGGGACAAGCCGGGGGGGGGGGTCTCTCCTGGAGTGGACGCGTGCAGCTCGCGCTCCGGGAAGCGCGTCGCGTGGCTCCTTCCGCGATGCCCCGGGGTCTCCGGGAGGGGGCAAGCGGCGAGAGCCGGGCTGCGGCTGCGGCTTTGCACGGTCTCAGCACGCGGAGGGCGCTGCGCGGTGGCGGAGGCTGCCCACATGTGCGCCGCTTCCGTGGGAGCTGCGGCGGGGAAGCGCTGGCCGCTGCGGCGAGGAAGCGCTGGCCGCTGCGGCGAGGAAGCGCTGGCCGCGCAGCTCGAGAAACGTGGCCGCCTCCCGGCCGCGCGCCCTCTCGCCCCGGCGCGTGCCTGCTGCTCCCGGAGTTGATTGGGGAGGGGAGCGGGGACAGGGAACTAGCGGGTGCCGGGGCTACTACAGGCTTTTAGCAGCACTTTTGGGGAGTGGGAGATCCTGGTTTGACGCCTCCACTTCCACAGGGTTCAACTGGGAGGCGGTGGAACCTGCAGGGACGTTTGCCTTTTTTACGCTTGCTGGAAGGTGGACAGGCAGATTGTACTACATACGGCCAAGGGTTGTGTAATAGGCTCCCAGTTTGATCTGGTCACTTCTGGCGAGGCAGCTTTCACAGGTGAGATTTGTTAGACCCAGTGCAGGACCTGAAGAGGCCCGGGAGAGATGCAGGAAGTGACTCCTGTCCTGACTGCACTTTCAAAGGCGTAACTCGTCTCGTGCACAGAACACCCCGGGGAGCTGACTTAGGAAGAAACTGAGGCACGGGGAGAACAGATGAGCTTGCTGGCCACTCTTAGCCACTGGAATCCTGGGCTGCTTTGGGGAACTTGGGGCAGTTCTAAGTGGCAGTTATTTTGCAAGGCAGGGGCCAGCCCGCCACCACCCGCCCCTATACCTTATTTCAGATGCAGTCCCCACCTGAGCAGGTGTAATTATCTGACTCCGAGGGTTTCCTTAGAGTGGACATTCAGTGGCTGGACCAGTCAAGTCCAGTCACAACAGACACTGGACTTAAGGCGAGGCCTGTCTTCCAATGCTCTGCCAGGCCTGAGTCATCCCCTCTTCTGTCCCTCCACTGTCCCCAGGGATTCACGAAAGGATTCTTGCCTGCCACTGTAGCCTGGAGATGGGGGAAATATCTCAAGTTTTTTAAGGGCTTCTAGGAAAGACCCACGGAGTTACTAGGAGGTATTGATACAGGAAAGAATCCCCTAAATATAAGTTTCCCGTGTTTGAAACTGTTGACTCAAGTGCTTTGGATAGAGTCTGGGGAAAGTTAGGGGCAGGGACTTGTAATTTGAGTAGGCCATAGACCCACTGGTGTCTGGGAGATGACATCCAAGGAACCCTTCTACCTCTGAGGCCTGTGACCTCCTTGTCCGTGAGTTCCATTCTGAGCATCAGTTGAGTCAGTCAACTTTTAGGATTAGAAATAGTCAGGCCTTTTGATTTCTTTGACACCCAAGGTATTTTTCTCCCATGTGAAAGTTGTACATGCACTCTGTTTGCTTCTCCTTCTTCTGCCTCTTTAGATACAAACTTCACCTGTGTACTTAGTACTAATTCTTCCAAGCAGTTTCCACTTATGGACACATGAGCATGTGTGTGTGTGTGTGTGTGTGTGTGTGTGTGTGTAGTAGTAGTAGTAGTAGTAGTAGAGCAAGCTGCCCTGGCACAGATAAGTCATTCACCGTATGGGTCAAAAATGAAGTTTTGCATTAGCTAGTCAGCAAGTTCTGCTAGTCCAGGGTTCTGACTCTGGCTGCAGAAAATGACTACCGGGCTCTGCTGTTCTTAACCCTAGGGTTGGCCCTAAAATTCATTTCCCTGCCTTGCAGCTTTTTGGGGTAGCAATCATTTTTTTTTTTTCTTTCTAGTTTACAGGGAAGACAGAGGCATGGAGAAAGTTAAGTGGCACAGGCTAAGTTTGTATGATTCTCAGTGAGACAGCAGCTGAGTGCGTGCCAGGGTCTGCCCAGATCATGGCAGTTGTCTGCCCAGCATGATGTGGCAGGGACGCAACTGTGCCCCAGTCATGGAAATGTTTCACTTGGGGAGACCACAGCTGCGTTCCTTTTAAATATTTTGGGTGATGAAAACTGAGTAACTGAGACCTGGGTTGGGCCGCTCGTTTGCTCCCTGCCTTAAGCACCGATGGGTCATGGGGAAAATGGATACTTTTTTTTTTACCTCTTTAACCCATCCCTCTTTCTATGAACACAGAACACCTGTTGTCCTTTTATGTTACTTAGAATTTCAAAATAATTATTATAATTGAAACAAAATCCATTTAATAATATCTTGAAAAAAGTTTTCTTTGATTTTTTTTTTTTTTGAAAGGCATGCATTTTTCCCCTTGAACTTGTTAAATAGGAGTGTTGAGTCAGCCTGCTTTTTCCAGTTTTGTTATCCTAGGAAGTGTGGGTTGTGGAACCCCAGGGCAAATCACTGGAATCCTAAGCTTTGGTTTTTGTGGTCCTAAGTGCAGAAAACTTCGCTGATGTTTATAGTTCTACCATTTAAGTTGCTTTTTCATGAGATCTTGTCAGTTCCCAATGTCACGTTAATGCCTGGTGCTTTTTAACCTGTGGGTTCTGATACATTAATGAGCTGAGCATTTGGAAGAGAGATTGCTGTGAGTGTAAGTCTGTGCAGGCATGCTTAGGTAGGATGAAATGCTGCCTGTTGAAGTTATGTTTGGGTCTGTGTGTGTGTGTCTGTATCTGTGTGTGTTCACCAGAGGCAGTGTGAAAAAGCACATCTGGCCAGGTCTTGTAGTACATGCCTCAAATCCCAGCATTTGGAGGCTGAAATGGGGGACAGAGAGTCGGAGGCTAACCTAGATTTCATACTGAGTTCAAGGTTGGCCCTAGGTTTCTTAGTGAGTTCCAAGTCAGTCTGGGCTACCTAGTGAGTTTGCAGCTAGCCTGCACTATCTAACAAGGCTCTATCTCAAAACAAACAAGCCAAGCAGGTGGTGCATGCTTCTAATGCCAGCATTTGGAAGGCAGAGGCAGGCAGAACTCTGTAAGTTCAAGGCCAGCCTGCTCTACATAGTGAGTTCTAGACCAGCTGGGGCTACAGAGAGACCTTGTCTCAAAATGACAAAAAACCCCCACAAGATCCCCAAAACAAAAAAAGCCAACAATAAACCAACTAAACAGACAAATGGACAAGCAAGCAAAGTATGAATGTTGTAGAACCCAATGGTCCGTAATTACTCTCCGATGCCCCAGCAGCCAATAGGCCGAGATTATTAAGGTGGTTATTGAAGACTTGAAACCATTTTCTAGCCTTTTCCCTGCATCTCTCCTTCATTTTAAGAAAGCCAGGCTGATGGGACCTCTGGGTGCCTTGCTCCTCGTGGTTTTAGTGAGCAGTAGCAGGACACCAAGGGACACAGGGTGTTTGCAGGCTCTGGTCCAACTGTGGCTCTTGTCTAGCTTGGGCTTGGCAACATTTTCCCAGGAGCCTCTAACTGGTGTTCCAAAGTGGCTCGTGGTTTGGTGGCCTAGACTAGCCCCTGGGTGGAAGCGAGAGACCATGGTCAGGAGTGCTCCAAACTACGGAGAGCATGCCAGGTGGGTGGAGGAGGAAATTCCATCCAGATTAGGCACAGCACTTAGAGACCATGCAAGTCTGCCTGGTAAGCACTGGGGAGAAGGGAAACAGGAAAGATTTGAAGTGGGGAACTTCCGCTGACCCTTTCACAGCCCTTCTTCTGTGTGGCTTGTGTGCAAAGCATGGCTATAACTCTTCCAGAATAAGCCCTCTTGCCTATGAACTCACTGTGCTCACCATGGACTCCCTGCTGGCACAGCCCTGGTGAGGCAGGTACCAGGACACCATGCAACTCTTCAGTTCTTTGTGTTGATTGGGAGGGAGTGCTGGGTGCTAGCAGCTACCAGAGTCCCCTCCCATCACCTCTTTGCTTGGAACATAGTATATGACAGGTGATGCCAGTCAGCTTTAGGAGGCCATGAAAATCAAACTGCTCTGGTCCTTGGAACCAAATGACAGGGGTTTCTCTCTCCTTTCCTGTCTTCACTGGCCTTCACTGGGAAGTACCTTTTTGGAAAGATGGGTTATTGGAGGGAGCATGAAGTATAAAACAGAGGACTCTTGAACTGCAATCCCTCCCTCTTTTCATGAGGGACGTGTGCATCAAGATGGCCTGCAAGGTGTATGGTGGTGGCCATATCTGTGACCAGTACTCCATTACAGTCTGGATTTATCAACCCCCCCTCCCCAATCCCCATGTTGGTGTCCCCTGCCCAGGAATGGTGGGACAGGGTAGAGCACAAGGGTTGGAAGGTGGGACCCCAAACAAACTACAGCAAGTAGCAGAGGGGCCTCAGCTTTTTCAACATTTAAATTTATTTACTTATGTGCTTGTAAAATTGATACATAAGCCTCAGATTTTGAATACGGAGTGGCATTTGAGGTTGTTTTAATTTTTAAAATTGATTTATTATTGTGTGTTTGTATGATGTATGAGTGTGTATGCAAGTACCAGGGTGTGCCTGTGGTCAGAGGATAATTTTGTGGAGTTGGTTCTCTCTCAGCTTTACATGTGCTTGAAGTCAGGGGATTGAAGTTGGGTTGTCAGGCTTGCATGGCGAGTGCTTTACCTGCTGAGTCATTTCACCAGCTCTGCATTTAAGATTTAATTGGAGGAATTTAATTGACTTCAGCCATACAGGGGTGAGTGTTCAAGGGCTTGGGGAGGGATGTGCCCTGGAAACTCTTGCTTTCATTGGGCCATGCCTTTGCCACCTTTGGAAGAGGGTTTCTGTTATGTGTATGTGTGTGCTAGTGTGTATGTGTGTGCTAGTGTGTATGTGCAGTTGAAACCCAGAGACGTCAGATCTCCCTGGAGCTGGAGTTAAAGGCAATTATGAGCCACTTGACTTGGGTGCTGGGCACCAAACTCAGGTCCTCTGGAAGACATTATGTGCTCTTAATTGCAGAGCTATTTCTTTTTTTTTGTTTGTTTAAATTTTTTAATTTATTTCTGTATGTGTATGAATGTACTGTGTGCATGCAAGTGTGTGCGCCTGTGTCGTGCAATGCCTTGGAGGTCAGATGAGGGTGTCGGATTCCCCTGGAACTGGAGTTCTCCTGGAATTGGAGTTTCAGACGGTTCTCGGCCACCATGTAGGTGCTGGGGATCGAACCCGAGTCTTCTGTAAGAGTGGTCGGCGCTCTTAACCGCTAGGCCATCTCTCCAGCCTTGCTGAGCTATTTCTATAGTCCTGATCCCCCTTTCCTTTGAGACAGGGTCTCCACTCACTTGAAACTTACTATGCAGCCCCTGCTGGCCTCAAACTCGTGGCATTCCTCTTGCCTTAGCCTTTGAGTGCTGGGGTTGCAGGTGCAGGCCACAAGGCCTGCTGGATTTTTGCCTTCTGTCTGTAGAAGGTTCCCTTCCCTGGATGCTCAGATGAGATCCCCGCTCTACTCCTTTCTTCTCTGAACCTGTGGGGGTCTCTCTGGAGCCCCAGAACTTCTTGTACTTTTCCTGTCTCTCATCATATTCAGTCTGTCCTTCTCCTTGTATTAGTGTGTGTGTGTGTGTGAGGTTTGAAACCTTTTATCCAGCACCGTAAGTGCTGGCCAGGGCCATGCCGCTGCAGTCCTGCGGTGTGACCTTGCTGCTTCCTGCTGACTTTGTCGTAGGCCAGTGGGTCCAGTCTCTCTGTGGAACCCTGTAGTTGATGAGCTTCCTGGAGCCCACCCCGAGCTGGCTTTCTGTGTGCGGAGCTCACACCCCAGTGTTTGGCCTACACGGCAGGGATGGAAGACCTTAGATTTTCCTGAGTTTTGAGTTCTTTATTTTCCCAGTTTTCATCTTGCTTTCTCTTTCCTGACCCCACTTTCATTTATTGCTTCCTCCAGTATTTGTCGACTGGACCCTGTGGGAGTCCGCTGCAGATGTCTTTGCCCTGTCACAGAATGCCCCTATCTCCTCTCCTGGAATAAGCTCAGCATTCTTCCTTAGTGGTTAGGAGCATGGTTTCTTTCACCCACCTGCCTGGCAGTGGGCCCAGCTCTCGCCTGTGTAACCTCGAAACAGCTTCTTAACCTCTCTGGGCCCAGTTTATCTACTTATAAAAAGGGGGCACGGCTCTCCGGGGTAGTTGGAGGGTAACACCTTTACCAAGCTTGGGACAACACTTGATATATGAGGAATGTTCTCCAATAGTCTGCCTGCTCACTTCTTCCCCCTCGACCTCAGCAACATGGCCACAGTCACTGTCCCTGCTCCAGTGACTTTGGCACCTGGTGTTCTTGCCCTACAGATCTCTGAATAACTACCCACCTGGTGTTGCCAGCTCTTGTGCCATTCTGTGTTCTCTCTCTTTCTCTCTCCCTTTCCCCTCTCTCCCTCTCCTCTTTCCATGCATGTGGAAGCCAGAGATCAACCTTGATTGTCACCTCAGTTGCTGTCTACCTTATTTTTTGAGATAGGGTCCCTCATTGGCTTAAAACTCACTGATTCAGCTGAGCTAGGTAGCCAGTGAGTGAGATGCAGGGACCTGCCTGCCTCTGCTTCCCAGTGCTGAGATCACAAGCGAGTACATCACATCTGGTTCTCTCTCTCTCTTTAACGTGAGCTCTGGTATGGAATGCAGGTCCTCATGCTTGCAAGGCAAGCACTTTACCAACGGAACCATCCTCCCAATCCCAGTCTCCTGTTCTTTATATCCTGGCATGGAGCTTGGTGGCCTTCACCTGCCTAGGTCATCACCCTGACCCAGAACCTTCCTGCTTCCCTGATCTGTGGTCCATCACTGCAGCTGCTGTCAGGGCTTCAGTTTCTCTGCCTTTGCTTCTTGCAACCTTGATCCTGGACAGGCCATCTGCCCACTAGGCAGCTGAGCCTTTGAATAGTTCAGTACTGCCTCCATTGGCATCCTCTGGGCCCTGAAATCATGGTCTGAACTCCCACGGTCCCCTAAGCTATTTTAGACTCTCCAAGTGCCTTATCTTCCTGTTATTACCCTTGCATGCTGTCTTAATTTCCACTCATTCTCCATCACCTCAGGTCTCTTCCCTGCCAGGGTGTGTGTGTGTGTGGGGGGTGTTAACCCCAGCACCCACTTTGTACAGTTATTGAAAGGAAGGAATAAAGGCAGCGTTTGTTGCTGTCAGTAAACTGTGATTGGGGTGGTCATTGTTTTCTCCCACGGTGACCCATTCCCCCAGTTCAGCCCCGGGAAGCATTTCTAGTGACCAGAGCCTGGCCAGTTGTCTAAAGTGAGCAAGCCTATCCTAAACTTGTCAACTTCTCACCAGAGCCTATGGATCCCAGGGGCCAGCCTTGAATTTCCAATCCCCCCCAACCCCTTGAATGAACTAGCCTTGTGAGGGGACTATTTGTGCTCCCCCCTATTTATTTATTTATTTTTATTTATTTATTTATTTATTTATTTATTTATTTATTTATTTATTATTTATTTTTAGCCCAGGTTGGCTTCTGACTCGCTTTGCAGCCAAGGATGACTCTGAATTCCTGACTGTCCTGCCCCTAGCTCCCTGGTGCTGGAACTGTGGGCAGCGCGTGCCTGGCTTCTGGCTTTTGTGCCCACAGTTCCTTAACACCTGGAGGAGACCTGGTGATTTTGCTAGACCTCTTCCTGTCCAGCCAGGGTCTCTCTGCTGGCCTGGTCGCTGCTTGTCTCCTGCAGCCGCCTCCCTCCTGGGCCTCCAGCGCTTGCCTCATCCGTCCCTCAGTCTCCCAAAGGGCTTAGTCTTCACCAGGCCTGGTAACTCCCTGATCCCGATCTCGATCTCTTCCTATCTCAGGTCCTGGCCTTGCTGACATCTCACGTCTCCCCTAAAGCTCCCTTGGACTCAGTGAGTCCCGACCTGTGGCCTCTTCCCGGGACCTTCCCCTGCTGCCCTTTCTGAGGTCCCCTCCCCAGCACGACTTGGCAGCATCTGCAGTCTCTGCCTGGCTTCTGCTCATACACCTGGAAGGGCTGTACCTCTTTAAGTCCAAGGTCTCTTGAACTTGCTTCTCCTCCCTCCCCACTTGGTTCAGGGGACTCTGACTGTCCTTGTCCTTGGGCTTTGGTTTCCCAGACTCCCTTCTGCCTCCCAGTTCCAAACATGTGCCTTCCTCCTTCCCCACATGAGCCCGTTTGAAGCCTGTTCTGCTTTTCTCAGCAGTATTTGTTTTCCTTCCAGCACACACTGCCATTGGCTTGTAGTGTTTAGATTTTGTTTGGAGTGTTATTTAGGTTGCTTGTGGACTCATTAGAATTTTAGGTCCTAGTAGGGGAGGGGCTTTTGCATCTCTTCCTTTCCTTGACCAGAAACAGCACCTGGCACAGACTAGGTGCTCTTTACTAGGTGCTACAGAGGCGATTGATAAGTGAGTGACCTTCCCCAGTCTGGTTTTTCAAAATTTATTTTTATTTTATGTGTATGAGTGTTTTGCCTGCTAGTGTGGTGGATTCCCTGGAACTGGAGTTACAGATGGTTGTTAGCCACCATGTGAGTGCTGGGAACTGAACCTGGGTCCTCTGCAAAAGCAGCCAGTGCTCTTAACTGCTGAGCTATCTCTCTAGCCCTCTGCCTGGACCATTTTGCAGAGACCCTTCAGAGGTATTCCTGTGTACCATGAGCCTTCAGGGTTTATCCCTCTGAAATCCAGAACAGTGTGTCATACCTATCCAGCTTCTCCATCCGGGTCTCTGTGTCACATCTGCTTAGACCCTGTGGCCAGGGTTGCAGGGAGCATACTATTTATGATAGTTAAATGGAGACCCTGCTGTAAGGGTTAGTAGGTTGGCTCCCTGACAAAGGGCATCTAGGCATTTTTCCTCGTTCAAGAGCCCGTGGCGGGGCTGAAGGGCAGCCCCATCTGCTTGTTCTTCACATCCAGTGTTCTCTCCTCACCTGGTAATCCCTCCATGTTACGTAGTGCCAAGATTGACTTCTGTGGATATAGAGTCCCTTCCCTCCCGCTTCCTCCCACTTGCCCACCAGACTGGAGCGCAGAAAGGCATTCCTGGGATACTGGCTGGTTGAATGAAGACACGGCTGTTTTTAAAGAGCCGCAAAACCCAACCAAACAGAAGCAAAACAGAAATATTAAAAACTGGGGTTGGAGAGAGGGTTCAGCAGTTAGGAGCACTGGTTGTTCCTGCATAGGACCCAGGTTCGATTTCTAGCACCCACACTGTAGCTAACAACCTCTGTCAGTCCAGTTCCAGGAGGTCTGAGGCCCTCTTCTGCCCTCCACAGGCATTGCATATGTTGGTGCACTTACATATATGTAGGCAAAGCACTCATACATATAAAATAAGGATAAATAAAAATCAAGGAAAACAAAGCAAAAGTTATTTAAAACTTACAAATTATTTCTGTCATTTCCCATTTAATATTTTCCTTTTTTTTTTAAATTTTATTTATTTCCGCATGTGCATGAATGTACTGTCTGCATGCAGGTCTGTGCACCCATGTCGTGCAATGCCGCGGAGGTCAGAAGAGGGTGTCGGACTCCCCTGGAACTGGAGCTCTCCTGGAATTGGAGTCCCAGACGGCTCTCGGCCGCCATGTGGGTGCTGGGGATCGAACCCGGGTCCTCCGTAGGAGCGGTCGGTGCTCTTAACCGCTAGGCCATCTCTCCAGCCCCCCCCATTTAATATTTTCCAACCACATTGACCACAGAGCACAGAAACCTTGAAAATCAGTGCTTTTCACTCAGACTGTAAGGATGAAATCTCTGTTGCCTGGATTCTAAAATGGCCATTGCTGTTGTCCTAAAGGTCTGGAGCTTGCAGAGCAATGTTGACTAAGCTTTTTGCCAGCCATCATTGAATGGAAACAGTGATGGTTTCCTCTTCCTCCTATGGTCCTTAGTCATTCAAGAAGCTCCTATTGGCTTCTAGAAGTGCCTCTGAAAGTCTCCAACCCTGCTTGTAACCCCAGACAGCCCAGGAAGGCTGTTATATGGTCACTAAGGTGTGACAGCCCCACATTTGTGGTTTCTCTGTAGAGAAAACAAAGCATGTTGAAATTGGGAGAAATCCCAGCCGTGCCTACTTGAAGCAAGAGTTGCATAACAGGTTTAGGAAATGTCTGGCTCCTGTGGGCCAAGCTCAGTCTGTGTCGTCAAGAGGACTTCCTGTGTCCGGTGAGCTCTTGGGTCTATTAGACATGACTGGACAGAGCCTCTGAAAGTTCTAGAACCCTGAGTTCTGGGTGTCCTCACGTTCAGTGGTGCTTGCTGCAGCTGAGGATACCTCCCATCCTGTAGGTCAGTGTGCTGATGGCTTTTATTCTCTGGCAGGAAGGTGTGATACCTTTGAGATGTAGCTGTGGGCTGAGGTTTGAAGAAGTGTGTGGATTCTATTACAGAATCCATCAAACCAGGCTTATTTGTTTAATTCTTGGTCTTGCCATTAACCAGCTTTGGACAGATATTTCTTGGAACTCATTTTCTCGAGGAACTACTTTCTTTACCTTTTTGACAGGGCTTTTCAGGGCTCAGGTGAGATCATGTTAGTGACTGTAAGCCTTAACATGCTAGACCAAGGCTACACCTGTGTTGGAGGCAATATGTTTAGTGTTTGGAGCCATCCAAGCTCATGGTATTTAGGGCTAGACTCACAGCTCTGTGGCCAGACTGCTTGTGCCTTATCTTTGTCATCTGTAAAATGGGAATGGGTGTTGCTGGGGGGACTAGCTTATGGGATGTGCAGGAGTGTACTGAACAGTGCCTGGCTGGTGCTGACCCCTCAGACAATACCAGCTTCTTTGGTTATATTTCTGAAAATCTGATTTGTTAGTATGCCTGTCTGCTACTGTTGCAATGATGTATTGTAGGAAGTTTGTAATGCCACATGCCTGTCCTTCAAAGGCACAAAAGATTCTCGTTTTTTATTGAGAGAAAACAGAACTTCAGGAAACTAGCATGCCCTGGGGCGTTGGACCTTTCTCTGTTATATTAGGGTGGGAGAAGTAGGTAGAAGGGTGGCAGGTGGGTGTGATGCAGGTGTAGACATAGATGTTAATATCAGACACTTTGATCTGGGTTCTGGTAGATGAGTGCAAAGGGCTAAACTTTATAGTGGAGCTCAGCTGGAATCTCAGGAGGGAGAAGCTGGAGGCTTAGGAGTAGCATCAGGAAATTGCTTCAGAGAAAACAGGGTTCTGACGCATGGCTAGGAGTTCTTCAGTCAGATCCCCCCAGGAAGAAACAGGGGTCGATGGTAATTGTTTATAGCCACAGGATATTTTTGGCTCTGTCTGGCCCCTCTCTGGAATAGCAGGCAACCTCTGCGGCCCCTTCTCATTTCATCAGGGTGTTTGGGCACTCGTGTGTGGATTTGAATTTGGAATGGTCTAGGGATTTCTTTCCACACAGTGTAAAAGTGACTAATTGGGACCAGAATTCTGTTGGAGTTCCTCTGTCCAGTAGGGCTACAAGGTACTCATCTGCAATTGGGATGATAGTAGTAATGCCAGGCCTGTTTGCCATCTGTCACACGTGCTGTATCTTGGAAGGCTGTCTAATTTTGCAGGAGCACAGGGGAGTTTTGTTTTGTTTTTATTTTGTTTACTTGAGATAGGCACTCATGATGTAGCCCAGGATGTCCTCAAACTCTCAGTATTCCTGCCTCAGCTTCCCAAGGGCTGAGATCACAGGCATGTATTACCATATCAGGCAAATAACAGTATTTTCCCTCCCTCCCTCTCTCCCTCCTTCTCTCCCTCACTCTCTCCCTCCCTCTCTCCCTCCTTTCCTTGCAGGTGCGTTATAGCACCTGTGTAGAATGCTGGGATTACAGAAATGCATTACTGTGTCTATTTTTACCTGTGGTAAAAATTTACCTGTTTTGGGCATTAAAATTTAGGTTCTCCACTTGCATGGCAAGTACTTTAGCCCTGAGCCATCTTCTCAGTCTGGGAGCACAGATTTAAGGCTTGCTATATACAGGTTGCTCTTTCATGGTATTTCTTGTTAAACTCGGCTCTGGAGAAAGGGGCTAAGGTCAGCCCAGTGTAAGGCGTATTCTAGCCTTGTCTTCCTGTAGGAGGTTAGGATTTCCTGTGACCGTGGCCTTGGACCTTAACCTCTTTTTTAAAAAAATTTTTTAAATTTTATTTATTTTTGTATGTATGAATGTACTGTCAGCATGTAGGTTTGTGCACCCATGTCGTGCAATGCCGCGGAGGTCAGAAGAGGGTCTCAGATTCCCCTGGAATTGGAGTTCTCCTGGAATTGGAGTTACAGACGGTTCTCAGCCGCCATGTGGGTGCTGGGGATCGAACCCGGGTCCTCTGCAAGAGCAGTGGGTACTCTTAACCGCTAGGCCATCTCTTCAGCCCCCGGACCTTAACCTCTTACCCAGTGTCTCAACTCATCTGTTGAGACCCCAGCTGCCTGCTGGGGGTCAGTCAGAACGGCTGTTTCTTGGAGTGCTCTGTGGACTTATCTGTGAGAGTCTGCCCTCGGGAGCTCTGGGCAGATGACCCTGAGGCACCTAAGATCTTCCTGGCTCTCCCTCTGTGCCCTGTCCTGTTTTCTGCATTTGCTTGCTTGTCTGTCTAGACTTAGATGCTCATATCTTGGGGTTCCCTCTCCCCTCTTTTCCCATGGTGTCCAGGTTGAAGTTTTTGCCATGGCCTGGTGCAGGGTAATCTCTGATGGGACATAGCAAGCTGACCGGAGTGTCCCTAGCATGTTGGGAGCATGGATTAAATGTGCTGGGTGGCCAGATGTGGTGGTCCACACTTTTAATCCCAGCAGAGGCACATGCATCTCTGCGAGATTGAGGCCAGCCTGGTCTACATAGTGAGTTCTAAGCCAGCTGGGGCTCCAGGGAGACCCTGTCTCCAAGCAAACAAACCCCACAAAAGTATTAGATGGCCGACAGATGATTAGCTTCAAGGAGCTTCCAAAAGGCCTATGAGCCTTTTTGAAGAAGATGCTGCCTGTGTGTGAGTGTGCATGTGTGCCTGAACATGCAAGTACATGTGTGCAGTGGGCATTCGGGGTGAGCCACATGAGTCTCAGTGAAGAATGGAGGGACGGAGTTCCTTGGTCACCATCTCTGGGGCTTTTTCTACTTCTTGGATTCATGGTGCTGATCCTCCTGGGAGGACTTGAAAGGCTTTTGTGAAGATGTACTGTCATGTGTTCTGCCCTGAACATCCAGGGACTGTTTATTCATTGTGGGATGATAGGAGCCTCGCCACTGGAGTCTGGTGCCAGGGAGGACGGATGCATTAACGAGTCACTCCTTGGAGAGAGGTGAGCCATTCTCAAAGACCCTGAACCTCAAGGGAAGGAAGGGTCAGAGAGGCCCTGGGCAAGCGCAGTAGTATCTCCATGTCTGTCTAGGGCTGAAGGAGTTATGGGTGTTAGAACAGAGACACCTGGTCAACTTCAGGGAAACCTGGTCAACTTCAGGGACACTTGAGGTCTCCAGGCAGGACCTTCAGTTCAGCTCAGATTCCTTCCTGTTTTGAATTGTCTGTTTCCTGTTGGGAATTTCCTGGTGTCTTCACAGTCCTCTGTCTTTCCTGCTATCCCTCTGCCTTTAGAGTACTGATAGCTGGAGAACCTAGTGCTCGAGGACTTCCTGATCAGTCCAGGTTTAGAGAGGAACACTGGAATGAGTACCGTCTGGAAACTGAGCTCATGTTTTTGGGAGACCAGTCCAGCCACATGGACATGAACCTACTGACCCCAACACCGTGTGACTGCGTTTCTGTGTTCACAGAATTCCTTGGCACAGGCGGCCTTGGTCACTCTGTTTGTTTGCTGGGTGCTGTGAATAGAAATGGACATTTTTTTCTGTGTCTAGCCAGTGGCAAGTAGTTACCCAGAAGCAATGTCAGAAGACAACAGTTGGTCTGGTTGAGGAAGAGTCAGAGAACGTACTTAAGAAAGTAGAAGCGCTGGGCCTGGTGGCACACGCCTTTAATCCTAGTGCTTGGGAGGCAGAGGCAGGCAGATCTTTGTGAGTTCAAGGCCAGCCTGGTCTACAATGTGAGTTCCAGGACAGCTGGGGCTACAGGGAGACCCTGTCTCAAAAAAAAAAAAAAAAAAAAAACCTATAGTGTGAGACTAGAGACCCTCTCCATCTTTTGTGTGTATGTATATGCATGTTTGTGTGTGTGTGTGTGTGTGTGTGTGAAAGACAGCATGTGTGTTTGTGTGCATGCATGTGGAGGTGCATGCATGTGGAGGTGCATCATTGATCCTTAGTTGCTCTCTGCCTTATATTTTGAGGCAGGGTCCCTCAGTTGAACCCAGGATTTACTGACTGAGCTAGTGTAGCCAGCCAGCTTGCTCTAGGGATTCATGTGTCTACCTCACGAGTGCTGGGATTACAGGTAGGCCCATCTGGCATTTATGTGGGACCTGGGGAATCTGAACACAGTGTTCTCAGCACTTTGCTCATTGAGTTGTCTCTCCAGTCCTGAAATCTCACTCAAACTGAAATTCCACATCAAACTTTTTTTTTTCCTATAGTCCTTGGCTCCTCCAGGACCATCTGAGATTTTACACACAAGCATCATTGAACTTGCTTACAAAATTATTGAAGACATATATGACTCTTAGAGCTTTAAAAGATACCGGCTTAGAAATGGCTTTTAATCACAGAAATGATATAACAGTCACTGAGAATAGATTCGAAAGTTGGACTAACCTTAGCAGCCTGTTTACTTCCAACAGAATCTTTCAAGTTTTGGTTGGGGGGGGGCAAGTTGAAACTGCAGTGTACTATTATCGGGTAGATAGCACTGCCACTGTAGGTGGTACTGGGCTTTGTTTTTCCTTGAGCTTGGGGCTCTTCTCCCAGGCTGGTGAGCAGCCCCTCCCCCACCCCCATCAATGAGATGATGCTGCGTCTGACCTGGAGGAAGCAGTCTTGTCTTCAGCTTTTCTTCAAGGTTCTTTGTGTTTTCTGACAATGAAGTCATAAGAAAGTTCCCGAAATTCTCTTTTAGTCCCTGGAAATCAAAAGTTACTCTAAAGCTGGGCTCTCCCCAGAAGCTGCTGGACAATTGAGAACAGATGTCTGCTCTCCGAATAGCCAGCGTGAAGGGACCGGGAAGTACTGGGCAGTGTTTTTTCAACCTGGAACTGCTGGCCAGCACTCTAGTTGCCACTTGATTATGGAGAACTGGGAACCAAAGGAGAAACCAGGCCCATGGTCCAAGGGTGTCTTTCTTCACAGATACATATATCCCTGTAGTTTCGGGTAATCGCTTAGCCAGGTAAGCAGGGGCGCCCTTACTGAGCAGCCTTGGCACATTTGCCAGTAAAATAGCTAGAGTGAACTTGTCTCAAAGTTTTCAGTTCCAAAATTCCAACTCTTGTTTCATGGGACAAAGTGACTTCTGGATGCTCTGTTTAGATTTGGGAAATTATGTGTAGACTCCGAGCCAGATCAATTCCGCTTTGAGAAAGGACGGAAGATCCTTGCAGTGCATTCTGGGAGTGGACGCTGAAGATCCCCGAGAAAGGGGCCAGGGACTCAGCGTGCATTTTAGGCCCTCCCTGTCCCTGAATTCCAAAGTGCCTGCTTCAGAGTTGCAGTTTATTTAATCTACTCAAAACCACCGCCATCAACCCTTCAAGCCTGCAGACCTTTCATTCAGGCAATTTCAGAAATGCTGTGTGGTTCTAGCCCCACCCAGGAGCCAAGGGGAGAATGTTGCAGATGCTTCTGGAAAGCCCTGTTTATAGCTCTCTGATTCTTTCCTGCCTGGGACCTTTCACAAGTTCATCCCCAGGAAGCTGAGTCATCCAGGGGTCAGCTGGCATGATCAAAGGTCACCCAGCATTTCCAGCAGCGGCACAGATGGGGTTGCTTAGGCATGTGGGGGCAGCCGTGTAGGGTTGACAGGGTAGAGGAGCTTGGGTGCTCCCCCAGCATCTCCCCTCTGGGCAGCTAGCACAGGATGTGGATTACACAGCAAAGAACCGTCTCCTGCCTTCATTTACTTAATTTCTTCCCTTTCTTCCTGAATCCAAGGTCAAGGCCAGATCCACACAGATAAACAGCACATGGAGGGTAAAATGATTTATGGGTCCTGTGTCTTCATGCTGTGCCCCAGGCCCTTCTGGTACTCCCCAGATTTAGGGGACACCAGTCCTCTCAGAGCTCCATCCATAACCCCAGTCTTCAGTACCCATGTGCCTGAGCCCCTTTCTTTGTTCTTTTTTGTGCGTGTGCGTGCGTGCGTGCGTGTGTGCATGTGTGTGTGTGTGTGTGTGTGTGTGTGTGTGTGTGTGTGTGTGTGTATGTGTGTGTATCCTCAGTGCTCTGTACCTTTTTTTTTTTTTTTCTTCAATAGGGTTTCTCACTCTCCTAGGCTGGCTGGCCAGCAAACCCCAGGGATTCAGCTGTTCCCTGCCTCCCCAGTGCTAGAATTATGAGTGTACTGTGCTTTTGAATGTGGATTCTGGGGATCGGACTCAAGTCCTTTGCAAGCACTTCACTGACTAAGCTACCTCTCCAGCCCCAAGCTCCACTTCTTTGGACTTCACCCACTTTATCTTCACTGGTCTTGGGGTATCTACTTTGACATTGCCCCCCTCCCCCCAATCTAAATTAGGTCCACTGCATCTGCTCTCATAGTACTTTCTATTTGGGACATTCAGGGTTTGGATGTTATTTGAGTGATTTGGGGTTTCCTTTTCCCCCTTGGCAGATAACTATCTCAAAGGCAAGAACCTCAGCCACCCGCTCCCCCAGTCCCCAGGAGAGCACCAAAGGGTGGCTTGCCCGAGGGTGTTTCTGGCTGAATTAGCATGTCTTTTTACCTGCTGGAACCTCATCCCTCACTTCCTCCTGGGAGCCCTCTCAGGCAGTTGGTTGAAATTGCACACCAAATCGAGTTCTTTGTTTCCAGGGAGAGGATTTTGAGCCTCAGATTTATCTCACCAGTGATGGAAGGTTTCTTCCATTTTTGCATCCAGGGAAACTTAAAAGTCTCTATCTAAAGTGTAAGAAATAACTTAGACGTGTCACCTGGCTTAGATTTAACATGACCTTTTGAATGTCATGTTAGGGTTTTTGACATGCTATGACCATTTTCTTTGTTATGAACTCCTGTAAGAGGTTTGTAGCCATGGCTGGTCTGATTAGACATACAATGTTTTGCAGAGATGATTGGATAGTGCAATTTGTGGGAATTCTGGTGTCAGGAATTTACTGTGGAATCTTGGGTTTTTAGCCCCCCTGAACTCTGGGGCTCAGCTTTGATGGAGCTCAGATCATTGGCAGTTTTCCTTGTATGGGGCCCCACACTCTGGGGGAGGAGCATAGATCACCCCAGCTAGTCTGGGGAGGGCTTAAAGACTGCTTTGTGCCTGTGGTTGAAATCTGTTGGCCTCTAGGTCCTTGGCCATTGCTTTAAGTGTGTGTTTTAGAGACACGCAGCCAGCAACAGTGGATGATCCTCGTAGGAGACAGACACACAGACACATCACAGGATATAATTATAAGTGGAGGAATGAGTGCTCGAAGCCTGGCGACAGGGCTGCTGTGAAAGCTTCTTTTCTCTGAATAATAGGCTCATCACTGGGCATGCTTTAGAAGGTATGGCTTCTGTGAAGGGCGTGGAAGCAGGTCTTGTAGAAGCTGGCAGGGCCACACCCAACTTGGAGACATGCAGTGGGTGCCCAGCTCCCAGTTCAGGGTGGATGCCAGCCGAACTGCACCCACAGTGTGCTGAGTGCCCCCCCCATTCCCCCAGTCTCTCACTCATAGACGTTTAGCTGGGTTTTGTCGCTCCTTTGTGTCTGGACAGCTGGGGTGTGTCCCTGGGAGGGTATCTTCTGGGGTGGCATGGGCCTGGTATACCCAAGGAAGGAAGTGCTGTGTCATCTGGCCAAGTTGGCCTGTGGAGCAGGACTTGAGTTCTGTGGCCTAAGCAATCTGTCTTCCCTCACAGCATTCTCTGAGAGCCCTTGAGCTGACCTTCTAGATGCTTCCTTCTATAGCAGGCTTCTGGGCCAGGAACGCTGCAGTATGCAGGGTGTCACACAACCTTTGAAACCCCTGGCTTCAAAGTCAATTAAAAAAACCTCCGGAGACACTATGGGAGACCTTAGGTCAATAACTGATTTTGGACTCTGAAATGCATGTTGGGGCAAGCTGTTGATTAGATTCTTTTTTTTTTCTTCTGTTTTTGAGACTGAGTCTCCCTGTAGCCCCAGCTGGCCTGGAACTCACTCTGTAGACCAGGCTGGCCTTGAACTCACAGAGATCCTGCTGCCTTAGCCTCCCGAGTGCTGGGATTAAAGGTGTGCGCCACCACGCCCGGCATTATATTCTTTTTTAATGTGGTTAAATTTAGTACATAAATGTGTTGTCTTTCCGTTAGAAAACTTTTTAGTTTTTGTATGTGTTTATGTGTGTGTGCATATGTGTGGAGGCCAGAGGTCAACCTTGGGTATTGTTTCTCAGGAGCTGTCCACTTTTAATAAAAATTTAAAAATTACATTTGCGTGTGCATGTGCACGTGCTCATGCCTGTGTCACAGCATGGATGCGGAGGTCAGAGGACAGACTTCCCAGAATCAGTGTCTCCTCCTACCATGTGGGTCCTGAATGTTGAACTCAAGTCATCAGGCTTGGTGGCCCATCTTCGCTAGGCCACCTTGTGTTCTGAGACAGGGCCTTTCATTTTTACCTGTAACTTGCAGATTTGACTAGGTTGGTTGGCTGGAGAGCAGTCGTTTCCATGTCCAGGGCTGGGTTTACAAGTGTAGCTCTTTGTGGGTTCTGAGGATTGAGTTCCTCATGCTTATTGCGCACGGGCTTTACTGACTGAGCCATCTCTCTAGCCAGGCTGGTCTTTTTGAAGCATACCATTCAGTAGTGTTAGTTATCTTTCCTTTGTGGCGTAGCCAATCTCAAAGTGTTTTCCTGTTGTAAAACTAAAATCTGCCCCTTAAATAACTAGCTCCTCTTTCTCCCTCCCCCCAGCCTGCCAGCCCCCTTCTACTTTCAGTCTCTTTGAATTCAACCCCTCTAAGTGCCTCATGAACTATAATCATGCTAGATCTGGCCTTTTGTGATTGGCTTATTTTACTTAGCATAATGTCTTCCAGGTTCATCCTTGGTGGAGCAAGTGCCAGAATTTTCACCCTTTTTTTTTTTTTTAATTTTATTTATTTTTGTATGTGTATGAGTGTACTGTCTGCATGTAGGTCTGTGCACCCATGTCATGCAATGTCACGGAGGTCAGAAGAGGATCCTTTTTAAGGATCCATAGAGTATTTTTATTTATTTTTTTGGTCTTTTCGAGACAGGGTCTCCCTGTAGCCCCAGCTGTCCTGGAACTTGCTCTGTAGACCAGGATGGCCTTGAACTCACAGAGATCTGCCTGCCTCTCCTCCCAAGTGCTAGGATTAAAGGCCTGTTCCACCACACCCGGCTCCATAGAGTATTTAATGTTCTGTCTAGTCCACACTTTATGTATTGTGTGATGGACATACAGGCCTCTTCCCCATCTGAATACTTCTTTGAAAACCTGCTTTTAGTTCTGCATGTATCTCCCCAAGTGGAATTGCTGGGTCCCTAGAAAATCTCCTTTTAACTTTTTGAGGAAGGGTCTTGCTGTTTTCTACAGTGGTTATTTCTTTTAACATTCTCACAGATCATAGTGCATTGAGAGTTCCAGTTTTCACCCCCTCCCCACGGTTGGTTCTCCCCCTACTATAGCTCTGGCTGGCTTTGAACTTCCATGCTTTCTGTCTTCATCTCCCAAGTGCCCAGATAACTGGTGTGTACCACCAGGCTCATCCAGTTTCGTTGTTTTAACATGGGTGCTTTTGAGCTACAAGTAGGGCTGATATACATAAGTATAGGAGGCTTACCTCCCCCGAGTAAAAAGCTGTGACATACTCTACACATTTGTTTACTAAAGGCTTTAGCAGGTTCATAGATCTGTTAAAGGCTGGAAAGGACCTCCTTAGAGATAGTCTGTCAGCCCCATCTATTCATGCAATATGTATTTGTAGTTGAAATAGATGATAAACCAAACACAAGGAATGTACCGCTCCTCGGGCTCACAAGCTGGTGGACGTTAATGTTGTACACGTGGGAGTTGGTGCCTAGAGATGTGATGAGATCACTCAGAGTTCTTCAGGAATGTAGTGGCTGTACTGCACAAGAATTGAGGTCTTGTAATTTCTAGAACATTTTGGAAGACCACTTACTTGGTAAAGCAAGTCACTCGGTGTCAACATTTGCACTTGAGCGGATTGCTTCAGAAGCCTGGCAATCAGAGCATCTGTACCCATCCCATGGTCCTCCATGGGGCATGTGCAGGGGAGGGAGGGCTCCTCTGTGGCCAGTCCTGCAGCTGACGTTGACCCTCAGTTGGCTGGCCCCCTGGGACTATTTCCCTACATTCCAGAAAGCAGAGATGAAAACCCTGAGCAGGGGCAAAGTGTTGCCTCGGAGGGGGAACTTGGTCACAGCAGAACACACAGCAGTGTCAGGCTCTCTTGTTACTCAAGGTTTCTATCTAGCTCTGGCCTGGAACTTTAGTACCTGTCAAAGGTCCCTAGAATGGCCCTTGGCTCAGAGCAGGGAAGCCAGGTGAGAGTGCTTCCTGGAGCACCTTTGTTTGGGGCTTTCTAGCCTGTGTAAATTGATACTAGTTACAACCCTTCCAGTCCCCTCATACTAGTTAGCTGTCCAAGTTTTCTTTGTTATATAATCGGAATTAATTTAAGCAGATCTGTCCATTCATTCAGAAATGACAAGGAAGTGATTATAGGAGTGCTGGTGTCCCTCGCGGGGCAGCTGTGGGCAAGTCCCCTTATTCCCCTGGCCTTTAGTTTTCTTCTGAGGTGTAAGACAGCAGAGTGGGAATGATGGGGGTGGGAGGGGGTGGTACCTCAGGTGTGCTGGAGTCTGCAGGCAATGTTTATGCATAGGTTCATTTCCACCCCGGGCACATCCTGAGTGGGGGACAGTCAGAGGAAGGAATTATTAGTACAAATGATAATTTCTAGGAATTCTGTTTATCCAAATAAGCAAAAGCAGAAGCCTGAGATAGCTGCCAGATCTGGGTGAAGAGCCTTAAATCTTCACAACCCTTCTGGAAGGTAGGGGCTGTGATGACAGATAAGGAAAGTTGCTGGAGATGTCACAGGCCTGAGGTCTCCTTTGGAAGAGGAGGAAATTACAGTGACATCTCTAGCACCTGCCCTGCTGACTGTGGGCCTTGGGAATCTGTATTCATCAGGAAGGTAAAGTGGCCTCACTTTCTCAGAATTGATAGGTTAGAGTTTCATTCCTGGAGTCCTCAACCAGGGCTCTGTGGCTGCCGGTAGCTTCCCCCTTGGTACCCCAGAGCCTGCTGTTTGTTGCCATTTTATGGTGTAATCTAAAGGGATTCCATTCATGCAGTCCTCTGTGCCAAACTTTACCAGCCAGCAAAGAGAAACACCCACTCCTCAGGCAAGGCAAAGGTCGTCTTGGTGGTAGGTCCTGGGGAGAGGCCTGGCCTTGGTATTAGCTGAGGTGGTTCTCCCTCTGCCACGTAGGAACGCGCTGGAGCCTTTCCATGAGTAATTGCAACAGACACAAGCCGATTATTGAACACCTCCTCACTCCACTAGCTGACTATGCGCTTCATTTCCTTATCCCTTTATCGCAGAAAGCATGTGGGATGTGGGGATAGGGCTCTCCACAGGTGAGGCAACTGAAGGGCAGGCAGAGAGGTTACGAAACTTGCCAAGTTCATAAGGGTGCAGAGTTGAATAGGACTGGGATGGAGAGGTGATGGATGACTGGGAAGGGCTTTGCCTCTCATGGTTTTACACTACTGATACAATGCCCCCCATGGAACTAGAAGTCCCCCCAGGAATCTCATGTTAGGAGGAAATGACTAAAGCCTGGTACCAGCCACAGGGGGAACTTAACTCTCTGGAAGAGATCTCAAACCATTCTGACAACTCATCAGACCATCTTTTGGGAGAGACTGGAGCCAGGGTTTGCTGGCTTCCTGGACTAGGACTGGAGAGGCTTTAGTTATACACACCTCTTGCCCTTCCTTTAAACCTAAACCTCATGTCAGGACCTTGAAGATGGACTTGGCGGAGGCAGGGCATCACTGATCACTGTACCCTTCTGTTGTTCTTCCCAATGTGGCTACTTTGTACATCTGCTTTTTTTTTTTTTTTTTTTCATTTCCACCATTTGTTTCTCTTTTTTTTCTTTTTTTTTTGTCTTTTTGAGACAGGGTCTCCCTGTAGCCCCAACTGTCCTGGAATTTGCTCTATAGACTAGGCTGGCCTTGAACTCACAGATATCTGCCTGCCTCTGCCTCCCAAGTGCTGGGATTAAAGGCATGGGCCACCACGCCTAACACCATTTTTGTTTCTTAACTGTGGAGGATAAGTGGCCGAGTTTAGATTGTTCGGACCGCCTGAGCCCCAGGGTCTGACCATAACACAAGGAACAAACTTCCAACTCTTGCCTCATTCCATGGTGCCCACAGCCAGATGTCTGGAGCCTCAAAGGGCTACGCCATGCTCAGGTTCGAGGTCTTTGGTACAGTCCATATTTATGACACTGAGATTACTGCTGCTCTGGCCTCCTCAACCAAGCTGAAGTTCCTTAAGCAGCTGTCTCTGAGAGGTTTTTTGCTGCTGGCAAACCAGGCTTTCCTCAGATTTTTCTAATAGTATTTCCAACAAAGTCCATTTGGAGGCTTAGCAGAGGGGCAAGGTCTCCGACCAGGTCTGTGTTTCAGTTTCCTCAGAACAAAAAGTGGGGAGACCCTCGGTAGCAGAACTCAGAAGTCAAGGGAAAGCTCGCAGGGAACCCCACCATGCCAAGCAGCATGGTTAGAGCCTCGGGAGGCCATGTGAGTCTGCCTGGGTTCTCTCTCCTCCCTGCACTCGGGGGATCCCACCTGGGGCGGGGTTGATATGCTGCTTTTGTGCTTCAGTGGGGACTTGTGGTAAATTTGTTCTCCATTGTGGCATTATGAAGCCTCAGTGAGGAAAATAACATGCTTCGCTTCTGAGGGGGAGGAAGGCGTTTCTCCGGTTTGCCTTGACGTCTTGTCCTTACTTGTGAATGAAGTGTTTACAAGCCATTCACCTCTTCAAGATTGGCTGAGTCAGTGGGAGGCCTCAGAAGTCCACTTTACTAGCAGGGAGTTAAGCTCTTTCTTTTCTTAAAAAAAAATTTTTTTTTATTAATTTTTATTTATTTCTGTATGTGTATGAATGTACTGTCTGCATGCAAGTCTGTGCACCCGTGCCATGCAATGCCGCGGGGGTCAGAAGAGGGTGTCGGATTCCCCTGGAACTGGAGTTCTCCTGGAATTGGAGTTTCAGACGGAGTTTGTCTTTAATTGCTGTGACAAAACACTCTGATCAATATCAACTTGGGGAGGAAAGAGTTTATTCATCTTCTATCTCCCAGGTCACAGTTCATCACTTAGGGAGCCCAAGGTAGGGCCTCATGGCGGGAACCCGGAGGCAGGAGCTAAAGTACATGGAGGAACGCTGCTTACTAGCTTGCTCCCCTGGCCCATGCTCAGCCTGCTTTCTTATACAATACACTACAACCTGCCCAGGGGTGGCACTGCCCACAGTGGGCTGGCCCTCCCACATCACTCAGCAATAAAAAAAAAAAACAAATGTCCTACAGTCATGGGCACAGGCTGGTCCAATGGAGGCAGTTCTCCAGTTGAGGCTCCATCAACCCAGGTGTGTCAAGTTGACACTAAAGCTATCCAGCACAGGTGGGTTTGGCTGGATTTTTCTGTGGTGTGAGTTTTCCCTTCTGCTTTTAACAATGTAGGCACCTTCCCCAAATGCTGGGGTGTGCTCCTGGACTTCCCAGCCCACAGAACTCTGACCCCCAACCACCGCTGCTGTTACACTCAGTTGAGGGTGTTCTGTTACAGCAGCTGAGGATGGGTTGGGCCAATGCTGGTTCCTCTCCCTGCTCCATCCTCCAGGTGCCCTTCCTACCCCTCACCTCAGTGGGCACAGGGCTTGGGTTCTTTTTCAGGAGCCTGAATGTGGTTATGTGAAGCCAGCACTGCTGCCAGTCCTGTTGGGGACCAGTGGCCATGGGATCTCAGGGGAAGTGGACTCGTGGCTTTTCCTGTGGGCATACTGCTGCAGGCCAGTCATACATAGAACGCCCAAGGGCTGCCTGGACTTGAACATGGGAGAACTGAGGTGGATTTTGACGTAGTTGGTGTTGCTCTCCCATCCCCAGCATTGGACACAATGGAGGTGGCATACATATGACTTAGCATGGTCACGGAAGCAGAGCATGCTGGGGATGGGTGGGAATATGGAGATCTGGGATCCTTTAGCATCATCCACTCCTGTGTTTGGATCAGGTAGCATAGTGGTTAGGAGCATGCCTGGAGCCATAGCCTCTGACTTCCAATCCTATTTTCCTGTTATGTCCTTGGGGCAGGTTATTTGTAAAATGAGGATAGCTAACTGCTCCTGTTTCTGTTTTTATTACTATAGTTTTTTGGTCAGTAGAGGTACTTGGAGCTCAGAGAAGGTGGCTGGTTTGCTCGAAGCCAACATTGTAGTAGCAACACCTTCAGGACTGCAGCTGTGACCTGGGACCCCAGCTCTTCTTGCAGAACAGGGAAAGTGGGAAGGCGTGACCTGGGCTCAGGTTTCCTCTGGCCTAGTGCCCACCTCCTCTTTCTGTCTCTCAGTGAGGTCACCACTTGCACCCATGAGATCCCATTGCTGCTACCTGGTATCCTGGGAATTTGCCCCACCTGAAAGGCAGAGATCATTTAATCCTTGGGGTGGGCCTCCCCACGTGGGGTATACTGAGCCTGTCCTGGGCATACCGGGCTTTCGGGCAGGATGGGTTCTTTCATCCCTCTCTGCTTGCTGTAGGACTTTGTGGAGAAAGGGAGGTACCCAGGTCCAGACTTCCAGAGTCTGGAATGTGGGGATGGTGTCCCTGGAGCCATAGGCAGGCTGTAAGCTGCTGCAGCTTGGGGTACAGGGGAAACCTAAGTGGTGTGTGATATTATGGTGGTTTTGCTAGAGGTCACAGCTTTAGAGAGAGTGGTCAGCCTCTCTGGGAATCCTGCAGGGAGAGCTGTTGTGTGGGGGTGCTGCTTTCTCCTGATTTGGGGAACCCATCTAGCTTCTATCTTGTCACTGTTCTGAGCAGTAGGTAGCCATGCATGGAAGACACCCAATTAAATTCCAAACTCCTCCGCCCATTTCTGGAACTCTCCTTCCCATGGTCTGGTCCCAACCTGCTTTTCTTCCAGCCAACTTCAGCTGATCACGTAATGGTCCAGCCACTCTCTGAATCTTGGCCTGTGCTACCCCATACTTTCCCCAGGCTTCCCTGCTTATTATGCCTCAGCCACAGGATCCTATTGGCCAGATAACTTGACAGAGCCACATGGTCTTATTTCCCCAAATACCCCTACGTGGCCATGTGCCCCACAGCCAGTCGTTCCCTTCCCCTCCGTGGCTGGCTTGCCTTCTGTTTACCTCAGGGCGGTATAGGCCAACAAAGCCAAATAGCATAAATGGGACTGAAGTGATACATAGTCCCTCTTTCTAGTTGTATATTGGGCGAGAATCTTTGGCACAGGTCCTCCTGTGGCTTGTAGGAGCAGAAGCAAGCTCTGTGCTGTCTCTTCTTTGCCCAGCCTGAGGGACTTTGGTATCACTGTCATGGTAAAATTCCATCAGATACATGATGGGATTTTATCACTAGTCCTTTTGCCTCCAGAAACAGCAGGTGCTTTGGCTGGGCTTGTAGCTTAGTGCTTGAATGTTTGCCTAGTGTGTACAAGGCCCTTGGTTTGATGCGTAACATAGCAAACAAAATAATAATAAAACTAGCATAGCAAACAAGATAAAATAATAAAACTAGCATAGCAAACAAAATAATAACAAAACCAGCAGTATCCCCTAAAACACACCCCCAATGGGCCCTGGAGGTTTCAAGATTGTTTCTTTTTTTTTTTTTTTGTTTATAAGTTTAATTTTATTTATTTCTGTATGTGTATGAATGTACTGTCTGCATGCAAGTCTGTGCACCCGTGTCGTGCAACGCCGCGGAGTTCAGAAGAGGGTCTCAGATTCCCCTGGAACTGGAGTTCTCCTGGAATTAGAGCTTCAGACGGTTCTCAGCCGCCATGTGGGTGCTGGGGATCGAACCCGGGTCCTCTGTAAGAGCGGTCGGCGCTCTTAACCGCTAGGCCATCCCTCCAGCCCCTCAAGATTGTTTCTTGAGGTGAGTGCCAGGTGTCAAGATTCTTCATGGTCTGTGTCCCAGAGGTAACTATGATGACGGCAGGGCAATGGATCAATGAATGGAACAGTTCTGAAAATGGGGACCACTGTGGGAAGTATATGAGAAGGCAGAAGAACCTTTATGGTTTATTTGAACACACCATTCCTCAGCTGCCTTGCAAGAGCAAGGTGGGCTGAGGAGAACTGGGTGTAGCATAGACCACTGATGGGGCGCTCGTCTTTCTTGGTCTTTTTTAGCTGGTGTTCAAGTAGACTATCTGGTCTTATTCCAAATCGGTAGTTCTCAGGAGGGGCCTTTCAGCATGAACTGGGCTGGGGAGGGTCTCTGTTCAGAATATGTGATGGATCCCCCATTCTGTGTGCTTTGTAGCCATACTTTTTTGAGGAGTTAGTGGGTCGACTACTCTACAGGAGTTATTTTCTCTTGCTGGTCCACAAACCTTAAAAGGACTCAATTTTCGCCAGTCGTGGTGGCGCATGCCTTTAATCCTAGCACTCGGGAGGCAGAGGCAGGCGGATCTTTGTGAGTTCAAGGCCAGCCTGGTCTATAGATCGAGTTCCAGGACAGCTGGGGCTACAGGGAGACCCTGTCTTGAAAAGACCAAAAAAAAAAAAAAAAAAGACTCAATTTTCATTTGATTAAATATGCTTATGTGCGCATGTTTTTGTTTGTAATATTAGCTAGGAAAGTGTATTTTCTCTGTGCGTGTTGCTTGCCTAGTTGAATGATGTAAAAGCAAAGCACAGGGGATGAATTAGAGCAAGGTATATTGGCTAATATGTATGAAAGTACCCTAATGAAACCCATTACTTTGCAATTTTGTACAAAGCAAAGCATGGTTTGGAACTCAAAGTGTTTGTGTAAACTTGAGTGTGCTCAGAGAGCCGTGGATGTTTTGGTTTCCTTTATAGGATTCTTTGCACTGCTTCATCCTTGTTAGTGGGTGTGTTGGGATGATGCTGAGTAGTTGCCTGCCTCATGTTTCATTGTAGATGATTGCTACACAGGATTTCAAAGGACCAGGATGTGGCCATCAAAAGCTCTGTTAAGAGTCTGTCTTCTGTAAAGGGGGATGAAAAGGATGCAGGTTCTAAAGGGATGCTGGTGGGTTGAGAGTGCTGGTGGACTAGAGATTCTTGTAGGTAGAGATGCTGGGGGCTAGGGATGCTGGTGGGTTAAGGATGCTGACAGGCCATCCAACATCAGGTGAGTTAGAGATGCTGGTAGTTTTGAGTCCAAGTCTAAGGGCCTCACTTATGTGGTGCTACTTCATGTATTTGGACATTCTGCGTCTGTGTTGTTTACCTCCTGTTGATTCTGGCCATGTGTATCTGCAGAGTGGCCTTAGCTCTCAGTGTGGAGGGAACATGATGCTGGGCATGCTGGGGGAGCTAGTGGCCAGCACATGCACGGGGGAGGAGGGGGCACTTGAAAATGAATGGACTTAGTAATAACACATCTGTGCTGCTTGGGGACAGCTGGCCAATAGGCTAGAATGAACTCACCAATGTGTTTGGGAGGATTCCCAAACAGACCCTGGTGGTGGAGGGCACTGACTGTTCTCTGGGGTTTTCTAGCTCTTCCCGGGTACCTTCCCTTACTTCCTTTCTTTGGGAGATGTCTGGAACACAGTTTGTTGGGCAGCCCTAGCTCAGCTCTGGCCCCCAGGGGGGTTGTGTGTAAGGACGTTCATGGTAAGACCTGGGGGCCTGCACCCTGCCCTGTGTCCCCACCTGCTGAGTAGATTTCGGGATGCTGGGAGTCGCTAACTGTTTTGGGTCAGTTGGGGAGTCAGTGGCGCAGTGATGACACAGGTGGTGCCTGGGCTGAGCTTCCTGTCCTGGGCAGGAGCCTCCTCCTCACAGAGGTCTGAGGCTCCAGCCCAGGCTCTCTCTCTTCCCTAGGCCTGGAACCAGCATCCCATTAGATGCTGGCAAAGTGCTTTCCTTTTGGGTCCAAGTTCTCCATCTGAAAAGAATGGCTGAGCCCTGTGGTCTGTTTCCCTCCTGTAGTTCCAGTTATATGATCCGAGAGCTCACCTAGGGCAGTCTGTGAATTTTCCACTCTCCCTCCTCCCTCCTCCCCTGGGTAAGAGAACAGGTCTGAGGGAGGAGGCAGGCTTACCTGTCTTGTCATCTTGGAGGAGGGTTTGACTGAGGGGTTGGCTTCTCCTGTTGGTTTGCTGGAAGCTTATGGAGGGGGCCTGCCTGTGTCCTGTGTCCTGTGTCCTGTGTCCTATATCCTGTGTCCTGGGACCTGGGACCTGGGTCCTGAGGGGATTTGCACAGGCTGCATGCTGATTGGCCAAGCCCGACCAAAGCCCTAGTGCATTTGCTATTTGCTGCCCCCTGGAGAGTGAACTGCAATAGTGCAGGGAGGTGTGGAAGGAGGCTGGAGAAAGCAGAGCATCAGCCGGTTTCCTGCTATTGGTCACCCCTGTCAGTCACAGGAACCGGCTACTGTAGCCACTGGTCTCCAGGCTGCTCCCTGCTGACTAGCCTGCCGTCTGTCCTCTGTAAGGGTCCCTGACACGTGAGCTCCATGTGTCTTCTGCCTCAAGGTTTTCCCATTGGCTCCAGCTGTGTTTTCACAAGTGTGCTTGGCCAGCTGTAACTGGTTATTAAACGAAAAGGGCTTGTGCTGCCAAAGACACATGTTTAGGAAGTGTCTTGTTAAAACTGGTTAAACAGGTTTCTTTCCTGAAGGGCTTCCCAGAGCCTTCCACATGCTGATGTTCTTGATGCATTCCAAGAGTGGGCAGTTAGTTACTACATGGAAACTGAGTGTAAGGAAAGAGGGGGAGCCAGGTAGCCCCAGCTGATGCAGGAACTGAAACCCAGACAGGAGCAGCAAGAAGGCTCAGCCAGTGAAGGGGCTTGCCGCAGGGCCCCAGGACCCAAGGTCCATCCCTGGTTCCCACTCTATGGCCAGAGAGAACCAATTCTTGCAAGCTGTCCTTTGATCTCTACGTGTGTGTCATAGCATGTGCAAATTCACATGCACAAACATATACAAACACACAAAAATAAGTATAAAATTAAACCCAGATAGGAAAAGTGATTTGGGAAATTCTCTAGGGTGTGTGTGTGTGTGTGTGTGTGTGTGTGTGTGTGTGCCAATGGCAGTCTCAATAGGGGACTTGTTTCCTTAGCCTTTCTCTTCTCCAGACATAATGAAAGCTTTACAAATGTGGGGCACTGAGAGGGATGCTGGAAAGAACCGGGAGGACAGATTTTAATAATTTTTCCTCAGCAAGGAATCCTGAAAACCGACTTTCTTCCATCTCTTCAGGTCCTCATTTCACATATATAATATACTTTTTTTGTCTTCTTGCCCCCTGCAGACACGAATGCAGAGTTTGAATCCAGATCCCAAAGCCCAGTACACGAGTATCTATGGAGCCCTCAAGAGAATCATGCGGACAGAAGGCTTCTGGAGGCCTTTGCGGGGCCTGAATGTGATGATAATGGGTGCAGGGCCCGCTCACGCTATGTATTTTGCCTGCTACGAAAACATGAAAAGGACTTTAAATGACGTTTTCAGCCACCAAGGAAACAGCCACCTAGCCAATGGTATTTTGAAAGCATTTGTCCAGAGCTAACAAGCTCTTCTCTTCAGCACTTGCTGCCCAGGGCTTCTTCCCTGGGACCCAGCAGCCTTCGTCTGCGGCAGCTGCTCCTGAACAGAGAACTCTAGGGTCATGTGGATGTACTCACATGTAATCACACATATTTACATGCACACTCACGCACACACATTTTATCCATTTCCCTCTTTTGCTGGGGGAGATTGGTGGTAGAGATGCTTTGGTATTTATTATTGTATGGGCTCTTCTGTTTTTTGCTTTTAAAAAATACTCAAAAACAATTAATGATCATTCATAAGAAAAAAAAGTGTTTTGAATGCTGGATTCCAAAAGAAAAGGACTCTTCTTTGAGACTATTTAAAAACTGGTACAGCAGGTCTCTACAGCACCAGGATCTTAACTAAGCTTTGAAAGGTCAAGACGTTTATGGCTGACAGAGGACTTGTGCCACTGCGGACAGCCTTCCCCACTTTAAGCTGCGGGAGATTCGGGCCTTTGACCCCCCAGCCTCCTCCGTGTGTCTGAGTCGCATCTTTCTGCAAGCCAGGGCTGAACTAGTTTCCTGTGGTTGATTTGGGGGGGGGGGTTGGGCACCTGTGGGCAGCTCTTACAGAAAGTGGGAGTCGCTGGGCCAGGCCCAGTGGTAGTATGGGATGGGATTTTCATGGGCTTTGGGGGAATAGGGATTAAGATGTGCTTATTTTGGCAAAATTCTTTTTAGAACCATGGAGGGGTGGATGTGATGATCAGCAATAACTTTCTCCATCGCTTTCTGTTCTACCCAGAACCAAACAACATTCTTCTCCCATCAGCCAGCCTTAGAAACGAGCCTACCTGGGTGCTTTGTACACATTTCTTTGGCTTTTAGACCGGTGGCCATTCATTGTATGTATTGCCCTGGTCACCAAGTGCCATGCCTTTGTACTTCCCTGAGCTACTGACATTAGGTCCTCCTCTTTCCCAAACTGCCTTCTGGAATAGTTTGGCTCCTTGAAAGTGGTTTGACAAAGCTGAGTTCACCCAGTTCACCTGGTGCTCAGCCTGGTCCCTGTGGCCAACCACTGCAAAATGCTGTGGTTGACTTTAACCCTTCCAGGGATAATCCTGTGTGGCTGTTCAGGGGAGGAGTGTTAGATGCCTTCCTAAGGAGTTTTTGGTCTTCCTTGGGTCTGACCCTCATTCCTCCCACATTCCACTGGTAATTGTAATCAGCAGGGAGTGGAAACTCAGGGGGAGGATGCCTGAGGCAGATATTCCAGGCCTAAGTGACTTGGGCTATCAAAGCAGCCTAAGGGAACCCTCAGAGTTATTCATCCACAAGATCAGTCCTAACTTTGCAAACATGCCTTGGAAGTGGTCAGACACTGAGCTTCCTCACTTCTCGTGCCCATTTTCTAAGGGCACAGAGAGCTAATCTGTACACAAAGGGCAAAAGAGAATTAAAATCCAGGCAATGGGAAAAGCCCTGAAGTTTGGTTTCTGGGGCCCTCCAACACTAGAAGGTCTAACCTTTTCTCAGTGTTGATTTACAAGAAAGAAAAGGGGTCTCTGCAGGGTTTGGGCATGAGTAACAATGCTCTGTCAATGCTTCCAATTTCTATTTACCATTTCCACCGTCACTTGGGGATTTTAAAATCTGTGCTCACTTGCGCTGATCTGCTAGACAATTGTGAGTGTTAGAAAGCTCAGTCCAGAGTTCATCTGACAGTAAGTCCAGGAACTTCCTAGAACACCAGGTGTCAGAGGGTAATTTTCTGGAGTTTGTTTTACAGGGATAGCTGGGAGTATGGCAACTCTGCTCCACGATGCAGTAATGAATCCGGCAGAAGGTAATGTCCCATGGCTCCAGGGAGGGACAGTAGGGGAGAGGCAGAGAGGCAAGAGGAGTAGGGCACAGAAGGTGGGCAAGGGCTGGTGGCTCCATCAGAACCAGCGGGAGGATTGCCTTCAAAAGTTAGGAAGCAGCTGGGCATGGTGGCGCATGCCTTTACACTCAGGAGGCAGAGGCAGGTGGATATCTGTGAGATTTACCTGCTGAGGCAGAATGCCTGGGCATAGGTAGGGACCAGCATTCTGAGAACTAGCTCTCCGGAGGGTTCTTCTACGTGCACTTTACTACTATAAAACCCGTGTGTTTTGTATGTGCAAAGTAAACATACATCTGACCCTAATAATCTCTACCAATCATAGATTTAGAGGGAACTTATCATATCCCAAGTCATTGTGGATTATATCCCTCTTCCTCCTCCTCCTCCTCCTCCTCCTCCTCCTCTTCCTCCTCCTCCTTCTCCCTTCCTTCCTTCCCTCCCTCCCTTCATTCTCCCTCCTTCTCTTCCTCCTCCTTCCCCAACTCCTTGACAGTCTCACTATGTCCTGGATTGTGGGTCCAACCACTCTGTTAGCTGTGAGTCTCATTATTAATCCAGACTGGCCTGGAACTCTCTATGAGGCCCAGGCTGGCCTTGAACTCCAGATCTTCTTGCTTCAACATCAGCCTCCTGCATACTGGGATTATAGGCACATATCACCACACCCAGCCTAAATTTGCTTTTTTCTTAATTTGTAAAGATTATGGAAAGTTTAGGTCAAAGTTATAGAATGATAAACTTTGTGTATTTGAGAAATTAGCACATGGTTATTTTTTGGACTAACTTTTCTTATTCCTTTTGAATTTTGGAACTTCCCTCATAAAACGGAGCAGCATTCATGTGTAACCCACCCGCACCCCAGTGAATAATTTAAATAATCTCTGGATTACTCCTAATGCCCCATACAACTTAAATGCTATATAAGTATCTGCTACACTGTATTGTGTAGGGAATAATGACAAGAAAAAAGTCTGCACATGCTCAGTACAGGCATGTTTCTTTTTCCTTGAACAGTTGATACATAGTTGAATCTGTATTTCTAGAACCTTGGTACAGAGTGGCTGGTTGTGTGTGTGTGTGTGTGTGTGTGTGTGTGTGCTATATATATATATATATATATCTTGGACAATTTTCTAAAGGCTCTTTTTTATGCAAGGATTTGGTCAGTGACAGTTATTGGCCAGTGTTATCTAAACAATAATTTTCTTTATTTTTAAAATGTTTTATTATTTTATGTGTATGAGTATATTGCTTGCTTGTATGTAGGTACACCTGCGTCATACATACAGTGCTCACAGAGGTCAGACGAGTGTGTTGGATTCCCTGGAACTGGAGTTACAGATGGTTGTTAGCTGCCATGTGGGTGCTGGGAATCAAACCCAGGTCCTCTACAAGAGCAGCCAGTACTCTTAACCTCTGAGCCATCTCTCTGGCCCTATAAAGGGGTATTTTTTAAAAAATTATTATTATTATTACTTTGAGACAAGGTTTCACTGTGTAGCTCAGGCTGGTATTGAATGCTCTATCCTCCTGCCTCAGCCTCAGTTTGCTGGGATTATAGACAAATACTGCCATACCTGGCTGTTTATGCTTCTTAGGATTTACGTGAGGCTCAACTGTGTTCTTCCTTTCTTGGCATTACTATTGACTCACAGTCTCGGAAGATGGAGCGAATTGTGTGCTAGCCATGGGTTCCATTAAAGCTCCAGGGAACACGGCTTCTTTTCCTTTGGTCCTATGAACTACTGGTTTCTTTTGTCTTAACAAAGCCAGGATCTGCACTAGTTGGTGTCATGGAATTTGGCAGATGGATTTCTAGTGTCATCCCAGGTACACTGTACACAGAAGTTAATATCACAGATGGCAGGTCCCTGAGAAGTCATCAGGGACACTCTTACTAGATAGGGCAAGGACAGGGCAGGGGAGGAAGGATTTGAAGGGAGTGTCAAAGTCTGATGGTAAGTAGACCCGGGGAATCGGATCATCTAACGTAGCCAGTAGTGAGTGCCTGGCTTGGGGGTCACCCCTCTCAAGATTCAGGCAGGAAACACTTGGAAGCACCCACTTTGCTGGCGCAGGGTCTTGAGAGAAACGAAAGGAAGCTTGAGGTAGCTGCTTGGAGCCAGCCCTCCATGGCTTCCGGGCTGGGGCTGTGTGTGTGCTTAGTACCTGTCACTAGTGTGTCTAACGTACTTGTTTCTCTTTATTGGTTGGCTTCCTGTTTCACTCCAACTTGGGGTGGGGCCAAACCAACCACCTGCTGTCCGGTTGTCCATCCCCTGCCCGGGACACAGTGGTGAAGCAACGCTTACAGATGTACAACTCACAGCACCAGTCAGCCCTCAGCTGCATCCGGATGGTGTGGCGGACCGAGGGGTTGGGGGCCTTCTACCGGAGCTATACCACGCAGCTGACCATGAACATACCCTTCCAGGCCATCCACTTCATCACTTATGAGTTCCTACAGGAGCAGGTCAACCCTCGCCGGGACTACAACCCACAGTCTCACATCATCTCAGGAGGGCTGGCTGGTGCCCTGGCCGCAGCTGCTACCACCCCGCTGGATGTCTGCAAGACCCTCCTCAACACTCAGGAGAACATGGCACTCTCCCTGGCCAATGTCAGTGGCCGGCTATCGGGCATGGCCAATGCCTTCCGGACGGTGTACCAGCTCAACGGCATAGCTGGCTACTTTAAAGGCATCCAGCCTCGTGTCATCTACCAGATGCCTTCCACTGCCATTTCCTGGTCCGTATATGAATTCTTCAAGTACTTCCTCACCCAGCGCCAGCTGGAGAGTCGAACTCTGTACTAAAGGAACAGGCAGTGGGAAGTGGTTCCAGCATCTTTTGTTCCTGGCTCATCCCTTCTGTCCTCACACCCAGATCCTGTCTTGCAGGGTGCTAGCGTCGGGGGTCCTTTATTCCCTGGTGCCTTAGAAAAGGAGGACTGGGCCTCCGCTGATCAGAATGATGTCTCTGGGGAAGCTGAGGTGGCAGTAGGAGGGAGAAACTTAGGAAGGAGAGTGAGAAGTAGCTTTTCCTCCTTCCTCAAGAGGAATGTAGCTTTCTGTCTCACCGTGGCCTTCTCCCCTAGATTTTAGAGAACGCCAGGTGGGGAAGAAGAGCATCGGTGAACACATTAAAGAAAAAGAATTTATGTATATAAAAGTACCATTACCCAGTCTAAAATAGGTGGATAATGTTTACCCTTTATTTTTCTACATAGAGATTTTTAAAATTCTGTGTGTACTTGTGTGTGTATCCATAAATAGTTGGGATGATCAACCCGTATTTAAAAAATAAGAGGGTTGTGTTCCTTCTATTGTGTGAAGCATAAAAAAAAAAAGACAGAGAAAAAGAAAAAAAAAGAAAGAAAAACAGCCACCAAAGTAGTAAATGGCTTTTGTGGCCTGATATTGTGTGGACCCCCCAGCCCCAGATGGGAATTTCACTTGAATGTAAAATAATAAATATTGCCAGGCATGGCGGCGTACGCCTTTAATCCTAGCACTCGGGAGGCAGAGGCAGGCGAATGTCTTGAACTCTTTGTGAGTTCAAGGCCAGCCTGGTCTACAGAGTGAGTTCCAGGACAGCTGGGGCTACAGGGAGACCCTGTCTCAAAAAGACCAAAAAATAAATAAATTAAATATTAAGTTCAACTTTGAATCTCTCTTTTCATCAGGGAATAAGGTACGTTGAAAACAAATCCAAAATAATCTAGGACTTTTTTTAAAAAAATGCAGTTGCTTTCCTGTGCCTTTTCCCTCTGTCTCTCCTAAAAATCCCAGGGCACTAAAGGGACCCCCGGAGCATGTACGTCCACTGTGGACACACGCACAGTGATAGGCAGCAAAGCTGCCCATGTTGTAGGGTGGTGCCCCACTAGAATCAGGAGGGCTGTCCTTGAGCTTGCTGTGGTGTTTCCTTGTTGTGAGTGGTTTGCCTCCCTGGTCGGCGTTGACAAGCCTTGGCTTTGCCACAACGTGGTTACTGGTTGGGTGAGGCCATACGATAAAGCCTGCCTGCCTCCTAGGACTTAACTTTTCTGTCACCCTTGCTCTTGGGCACTTCAGGTAACTGTCCGTGTTCTAGAGATTCTGAGGAACAGCTAGGATGTTTCTGGCATGTGTCCATCCTCCCTACCCTGTTCTAGGCAGTCCCTTCCCCCATCCACTACAGCACTGTGAGGAGGCCAAACTTCCAGCTGGGACTCCACTGTCTGCTGCCCGGTGTTGACCCTGGGGCGTCTCCAAAGCCGGTCTTCAGCCTTGTCTAGTCTGCATCACCTGAGAACACACCCCAGCTTCTCTGCTTTGTTTTCCAAAATGGAGTCAGATTGTAGATAAGAGAAAATATATGTCTGTGTCCTCCAACTCTGCCACTCTCTGAGGCATGACCGGCATGGCCTCTTTCCCATTTCCAGCCTGTCTGTGACGGAACAGGAAGCACACAGTTATTTTCACTTGGGTGGGGCTGGTCTCCACCTGGCATCATAGCTGTGGTTAATGTGCCTCCTGTCAGACCTCAGGTTCCTGTGGATGGTGTGGAGGCCTGGAAAGAGCCCAGCTTGGACTTGGGGAATTTTCATCTCAGGACCATGCACCCAGTGCTTGGGTACAGGGTTTGTTTTTGTCCTAATGGCTGTGAGAAGTTGAATGATGAAATTGTCAATTGACTTCTTTTTTTCAAGTCAAAGCTAAGAGAGAGGTGCATGTGCTACTTGAGGGCTTTGGGGTTAGCTCCTGGGTCTCCTGTCTTAGGGTAACACCCTCTCTCTTCTGTGGAAACCCATTACAACATACTTCTATGCACAGCAAGCTGGTGACCTCCATCACCACCAAAAATGTTTTTATCTACTCACCTTGTCTGGGTCAGTGTTGAATAGTGCTCAGTTCTGTGAATGGAGGGGAAATCAAGTTGTAGAATCTAAAATTTAAATCAACTAGAAAACATTATTCTTACCACTCTTTTTGGTCCACTGATATAGACTATACTGTTGCAAAAATAGAATTTCCTGTAGGGTTTTGTTCCCAGTGATACACTTCCATTTAAGATAGACAGATAGGATCAGGGCCTCAGAGATCCTTGAACTTGAAGCCCAGGGATCCAATTCTAACTTTCCCCTCCGTGAGCTGATGGATGGGGCAGCCTTCTTCCTGTCCTACCTGGTCATCTCGAGGCTGAGTGATATATCTGGAAAAGCTTCTTAAAGCTCTTGTGAAGCACCGAACAGGAATATTTGTTAGTTCTGTGGGAATAAATTTTCCCTCTCTCTCTTAGCTCCAAAGTTGGTGTTGTCCTTGCCCGTGCATTCATTGCAGTTTTGACCTGGCAAAGTTGTAAATAGGAAAGTGCTGCCTTGCCCAGTAACTGGCTTAATAGAGTCATGACTTACCTTGATCATTGACATCTTTGGTCTGATATCCACAGGTGGGCCACACTACCTGGATATAGTTCTAATTCTTTAGCTGTGTGTGTGTGTGTGTGTGTGTGTGTGTGTGTGTTTCTGTTCAGGCCAAGTGAGGTTCAACCACTTGTAGATAGTGTTAATTTATTACAGAATAAAACATTGATTGTTTTCAAATGAGATCTTCTCAACCCATGACTATTTAAAAATTTTGGATTAAATATAGCTACTGGCCTACTTTAATCAATCTCTCTCTCTCTCTTGTTTTTCTCATCTTATTTCAAGCATCTTTTAATGTCACCCTGAAGCTCCATCTCCAACACGCTGCTATGTCAGTAAGGTTTTATTTAACATGAATTAAGGATAATTGTGTCTGTGAACTACAAATGTCCTGCTCCTGCTTCCCTGCCGGTCACTCAGTGTGTGGGATAAAGGGTGACTATGTGTTACTTCCTGGATGTCTTAAAATGCCTATGGTCAAGACTGTTTCTGTCCTGTAAATGCTGCAGGCTGTTTGAGCTTGGGGAGCAGTGTATGTTCATGTGTGGGGATATTTGATATGCTGCTACAGTTGTTAACACTGGAGCTGGGGAAATAAAGCATTGATTTTGAATGTGTTGTGGGCTGTTTGTAGGAACTCAGAAACTACAGGAGTGTGGGCACAGGAGGCATCATTGGCTGGCCATGCCTATTTCATGAGAGATGGGAGGACATCTTGGCAGGGAACCAGCTGCATTGGAAGTAAATCACTACCTTACCAGCAGGAGGTGCTCGTGTGCGCATGCCAGGATCTTTCTGGGGGGGGGTCTCATGCTTGCTCTGAACACTAGCCTGGGGGGCAGGTGGGGGGCAGTTTTTCTTGCATGTGGTAGGTTGCATAGGGCACCCAGGAACATGCTGGCTCTATACCCATTTTCTCATACCCTCTGTGGCGGTTCAATCAGGGCCGCCTTACAGAGAAAGCCCCTAGTGAGCAGAGTCCTGCTTCTCACCCACAGCCGAAACCAGAGAGTAGAACCCTTCTTGAGGTATGAGGTGTGAGCAAGGAAGCCCAAGAGGAATGTAGTTTTTTTTTTTTTTTTTTTGAGAACTGAGTACCCACAGAGTCAAACAAGAGACCTCCTGCTCAGTGTGACTGCTAAAGCCCAGCAGAGGCATGGTATCAGCAGTACAAGTGCCAGGAGGTGGGCAGAGCGTGTTGGAGAGCAACTTCTGCCTTCATCATTTTATCAACAGTGAGCCCTGAGCTATTCAAGATTCCTCTGCCTGTGCAGCCACTGCATTTTGGTGGGGGTGGATGGTAGGTGTGGCTTGTGTTCACTGTCCTTCCTTCTAACGCGTTTCTCCTTCCTGCCTGGGAAAACTGCCAGCAAATATTTGGTGCCTGCCATGAATAGAACTTCATGCAGGAGCTGTGGCATGGGGAACTGTTCAGATATGGTCCCTCCCTCAAAGACTAGCAGAATACAAAGTGAGGTAGGGCTGGTGATGCAGGCCTATCTATAATCCGAGGTACCTGGGAAGCTGAGGCAGGAGATTGCAAATTCAAGGCCAGCCTGGGCTAAAAAGTGAATTCTTAGTTAAAAAAAAAAAAAGCGGCACATGGTGGTGGGAGAGGTAGAGAGATGGCTTAGTGGTTAAAAGTGCAAATTGTTCAAATTGTTCTTCCAGAAGACCCAAGTTCAGTTCCCAGCACCCACATTAGGTGGCTCACAACTGCCTATAACTCCTGCTTGCTGGGCACCTGACGCCTCTGGCCTCTGAGGGCACCTTTCCTCCTATGCACATACCCACCTACCCCTGTACATAAATAAAAATAATGAACTTTAAAAGACTTGGGGATGGTAGAAGAGTGCTTGCCTACGTGGGACCCTGGGTTTAGTCCCTCACACCACATACAGAAAAGAGAAGATACAGACTTAAAAAGTCACAACCCCTTTTCTCCGAGCTGCCAGTGAAGCTGAACTGTAGCATGGAACCTCTTGGACCAAGCTCTTAAGATGTTTGTTGGCGGCATTAGTTTCATCCCAGCCTGTGGTCTCTGAAGCTAGTTTCATCTAGCACTGAGGGTGGATGGTGGATTTCTTCACATCTTCCAAGGATGTCATTTGGGCAATTGAAATCAGCCATACTGGAGTTATTTACACCATAGGAAGCAGCCATGCTGAGTTCAGACTCTGGCTTTTCTGAGCACTGGCAATGCAGCACTCTGGCCTCTTAACAAGTACTTGGCATGTGCTAGGCTTAGTAAAGGTTTGTGAGAGCGAGGAGGTTCGTTTTCAACGTGGGATCCTGCTGAGTGCTGCCTCTCTAAGCTCCTGGCCTTTCTAAGGCTGAATACAGGGTGTGGCCACAGAGGTAAGACTGCGTGTCCACACAACTTGGTAGGAGACACCTCTACAGTAAGCCGTAGGGAGAACTCATCTGTATTGGTTACTTTTGTTTGTTTGCTGAGACAGGGTCTTACTACTTAGCCCCAGCTGGCTTGGAATTCACTATGTAGACCAGGCTGGCTTGGAACTCAGGGGAGACCTACCTGCCTTTGCCTCCTAAGTTCTGGGATTAAAGGTATGTACCACACCCAGCTCCTGTATTACTTAAAAAAAAAAAAAAAAAGGCCATTGAACATGGTAAAAGCAAGTCATTGGGCTTAAACTTGGTCACAGACTAGACTTGCTTCTTTTCTCCCCCAACACCCCCCCCCCACACTGCCTAGTGCCCTCATCCTCTGTAGTATGTGGCAGCTCTAACCTCCTGTGGAGTACCTGCTGCTGTCTGGAGGGGGGGGAGGTGGCGGGGAGGGGGGCCTCTGTCCAGCGCAGTCTACACTCTTGGGAGTCTTGACTCTTATTCTCCAGTCCCTGTCCCGTCCTCTCCCCAGCCTTCCATAGCTGGGTGCTGTGAAAAGATGAGGACAGTGGAGCTTTTGTTATTAAATGGCTGGACTTCTGCAGCCAATTCACAATAAAATTAAAATAAAATAAAATAAAATAAAATAAAACAAATGTATTCTTGCCGGACGTGGTAGCGCATGCCTTTAATCCTAGCACTTGGGAGGCAGGGGCAGGTGGATCTTTGTGAGTTCAAGGCCACCCTGATCTACAGAGTGAGTTCCAGGACAGCTGGGACTACAGGGGAACCCTGTCTAGAAAAGACCAAAAAAAAAAAAGTATTCTTATTTTTTAAATGCACATATGTGGGGGGTGGGGGTGGGGGTGGGACACATGTCACATGAGTACAGGTGTCCACAGAGTGCAGAAGAGTACAAATTGCTTAAAGCACTGGAGTTGGAGTTCCAGGTGGTTGGGGGCCAGTCCATGTGGGTGTTGGGAATTGACTGGGTCCTCTGCTAGAGCAGGATGCAGTCCCAATTGTGGAGCTATCCTTCCAATCTAATTGATGAGGGTGGGGGAGGGCAGAGAGGAGAGGAGGGAGAGAGGAGAGGGAGAAAGGGGGAGAGAGAGGAGAGAGAATGCCTGGCAAAAGCATATTAAGAGAGGAAGGATTTATTTTGGGTTCTGACTTAGGAAGATACAGTCCATGTTGACAGGGGAGGCACGGGAGTGGGAAGGGCTTGTGGCTGTGGTGTTGGGACTTGCTCCTATCTGGGAGGGAGGGAAAAGAGGCAAAAAGAGAAGGGGAGGTGAGAGAATAGGAGGAAAGGAGAAAGAGGGGAAAGGAGAGGGGAGGGGAGGAGAGGAAGAGGGGTTGGGAGGGCACAGGAGGGAATGGGAGGAAAGAATTCAAGACAAAAGAGGAGGTAGGCTGGAACCCCAGGCCCGGTGTACCCTTCAGAGCTTGGCCCCCAGCAACCCACTTCAATTCAGCTAGGCTCTGCCTCCAAAAGATTCTATAACCTTCCCAGAGTGCCATTAGCTGAAGATCGTGTATTTAATAAGACTTGAGGGGTGGGTGGGTAGGGGGACCATGTCACATTCAAATTATGACAGTGCCTTTATAAGAAATTTGACCTTAAACAGCAGGTTTTGGGATGTCATCGAGGGTCTTTGGAAGAGTCATGGAGCAGAAGTCACAGGCTAGGTGCTAGTGGGACCCTCAGGAGTTTGGTGTTACAGTGAAATTTCCCAGAATAGAATGGCTAAGAGACTGACAAGACTGGAACGGAAAGTGTGGGCCTGGGCTGATGAGCAGTTAGCGTCCTGGAGGTTTGGTGTCCAGCAGAGAGGGAGGAAGGCATTGTTGAAGGAACCAGCAGGTGGCGGCAGAGGAGCTGAGATACCTTTGTCCTCTGTCTGGATGGCATGTTGGGGTTCTCTGTCTCTGCCTTTGGCTCCTGCCTGTCTGCCCTCCACAGGTCACTCACCCTTGCATATAGCTTCTCTGTTCTGTCCACTGACTTTAGGCACTGAGGGATTTCTGGGGTGTGGCTCCTTGGAGAGCTGCTCTGCCCTGCTTCCTATTACCTCTCCGCTCTGCCCCTGCTGATGTGCTTTTCCTGGGTAGATGGACTGTAGCAACCTCAGGTCTTCCATAGAACTCTGAGGTTTGAATGCCCCCCCACCTCCCTTCGAAGAGACTACCTGACACCTTGCTGCCACAAGTTTACCATGTTACTTGTTCAGAACCCTCCAAGGCTCTTCAGTGCTCAGTTTGAGAACAGGCTCCCCCACAGGTGGTGGTACCCAACTTAGCTTCCCATGTAAAGGCATAGAGATCTGGCTAGCAGGATGGATGGAGGAGCCCATTAGGTCTTGGTCTTCTAAGCAGGAAAGCGCCACACTCTTTCTGACCTCTGTTCCCACTGGAACATCTTCTGTCTCCTTTCTGCCCATCAAAGCCCGATCATCGACACCACCCTGAAGTTGGTTATTTTTAAAAAAAGATTTCTTTTTTTTGGTCTTTTCAAGACAGGGTCCTGCTAGCCTGGAACTCGCTCTGTAGACCAGGCTGGCCTTGAACTCAAAAAGATCCACCTGCCTCTGCCTCCCAAATGCTAGGATTAAAGGCGTGCGCCACCATGCCCGGCAAATTTTATTTATTTTTGAATGTACTGTCTGCATGTAGGTTTGTGCACCTGTGTCGTGCAATGCCGCTGAGGTCAGAAGAGGGTGTCGGTTTCCCCTGGAACTGGAGTTAAAGACAGTTCTCAGCCACCATGTGGGTGCTGGGGATTGAACCCAGGTACTCTGCAAGAGCAGTCGGCTGCTCTTAACCACTAGGTTATCTCTCCAGCCCCAAAGTTGGTTCTTATAATCCCATCCTATCTGGAGTGCTTCTCAGTTCTGACATGGAGTGCGATGTCGCCTGGCCCTCGGCTGGGGCTGACCTGGCTGCATTTCTGTTGCCTTTTGCCCAGAACATGCAACATGAGGTCAGAGGATACACTTGCTTCTCAGAGCCTCCAGTGTTAACATCTTCGCATGCAGGATGACAGCAGCAATCATTCTTTACCACATCTAGTGCGCTTCTGAAGTCCTTGTGAGTCAAAACACTGAAGCTTCAATGAAGTGGAGACATCGAGGTAAACAGTGTTGATATTTGGAGAAAGCCCAAGGATATGCCAGTTCTCCCCAGGGGGCCCTGAGGAAAGCTAGGGGCACAGACTAGTGTTCCAGGACAGAAGAGCCTTGTGGAATGCTCATACTTTAATAGTGTGAAGTGAACAGGAAGTAGGAACAACTCAGCGGAACTGAGGCTTTGCGTGTGTGCGTGTGTGTGTGTGTGTGTGTGTTGGGGGTGGTGGTGGTGGTATTAGCTCCCTCTATATAGATGTGAAAGAAAAGAAGGTAAAGCCATTTATAAAATACCAGGGATGGGGGCTGGAGAGATGGTCTAGCGGTTAAGAGCGCCGACCGCTCTTGCAGAGGACCAGGGTTTGATCCCAAGCACTCACATGGTGGCTGAGAACCGTCTAAAACTCCAATTCCAGGGGAATCTGACACCCTCTTCTGACCTCCGTGGCATTGCATGACACGGGTGCACAAACTTGCATGCAGACAGTACATTCATACACATACCGAAATAAATAAAATTAATAAAAAAATGCCAGGGAGATGGCTCAGTCAGCAGAGTGCTTGAAGATCATTCCCCAGTAACCCCAGTACCCTTAATAAGCTTAGGGGTCAGAGGGTAAAGTGCTTGCTGATAACCCAAGTTTGAATCCCTCCAACTCCTAGGTGGCTTGTGTCTGTAATCCCAGCACTCCTATGGAGCTGGAAGGTGGAGACAGGAGAGGCTCAGGGGCTGGTTGGCCTGTAGTACAGAGTAACAGCAGACAGGAGAGACCCTGTCTCAACCAAGGTAGAAGCAAGACCTGACACCTGAGCTTGTTCTTTGACTACTATACACATGGCTCATATATGAACACACACACACACACACACACACACACACACACACACATATAGTTTTTCATGCTCTTTGTCCCTGATTAGTTTCCACCCCCTTTTCTCTTGCTTTTTAAAATTTATTTTATTTTATGTGTTTCAGTATTTTGCCTGCATGTATGTAAGTGCACCTGTGTGTGCAATGCCCATGGAGACCAGAAGAGGGTGTTGAATCCCCTGGAACTGGAGTTATGGACAGTTGTGGGCTTTCATGTGGGTGCTGTGCTAGAAACTGAACCCAGGTCCTCTGGAAGAGCAGAGAGTGCTCTTAACTGAACCCAGGTCCTCTGGAAGAGCAGAGTGCTCTTTTTTTATTATTGTTTTTTTTCCTCTTTTATTTGTTTATTTTTAAGGGATTCTACAATATAATAACACAGTTGTTTGCAGATAACATTGGTGTTACTCAGTTTGCCATAGAATTAGGTAATTGGTGCATTTTGCAAGTACCTTTGTCCAAATTTTGAACAACCCTTGGTTCCCATAGTCCAGTTGGAGAAGCTTGTATGCACAGGCACGTTGATCAATTAGGAGTCCAGTCTATATTGCTGTAGTCTCATGATTCACCCCTATCTCTCCACAGCCCTTACATTCTACCATGCCTCCTCTTCCACAATTTGTTCCCTAGGCTTTGGGAAAGGGGCACAAGTGGGTGAGAAGAAAACAGTTTACTTTCTTTGGAGTTGTCATTTTGGACTCTAGTCTGTTCAGGTTGTTTCCCTTCATGGGTTGACAGCTTATCCAGTGATACCTTTTTAGTCATACTAACAAAGCACAAGCAATTGGATGTACAGGCATTTAAGCAGTACTAATTATTATGGCAAGCTAAGCTGTGAGTATAGACACAGATGCTTGGATGGTATGCTAATCCACAAACTGTGGTTTCTCTATAAAGGGTGACAAGTTCTTATTGTGGCTTATAACATCTCCTAACCACTAGAGGACATAAGCTTGTGGCATCCGCTGTGATTCAAAGGGCAGAAGAGAGGAGCAACTCCTTAAGCACCTAGGGAAAAGAAACTTAAACAAAACATAACCGTAGGAGTAGATCAGAGACTAAAAGTTCCAAATGGATATAAGGTGAAAAGGAAGCAATATCCATCTTTCAATTATAACCTTAAATATTAATGGGCTGAACTCCCCATCGAAAGGCATAGACTGGGGAAATGTATTAGGAAACAAATCCATCTATATGCTGTCTATAAAGAAACCCATCTCAATTTCAAGGACAGGCACCAACTTAAGGTGAAGGGATGGAAGAAAATATTCCAAAGGCAAATGGTACCGAAAAGAAAGCAGGGTGTTGCTATTCTTAATATCAGACAAAATAGACTTCAAAGCAAAAGAAATCAAAAGAGACAAAGAGGCCATTACATCTTTATTAAAGAACAATTTGACGATGAAGATCTCACAATCATGAATATATACGCACCAAAACGCCAGCGCACCAAACTTTGTAAAGACAATTCTTCAGGATCTCAAGGCTCAAATTAACCCCAGCACCCTAATAGATAGGGGACTTCAGATACCCACTAAGTCCTTTAGACAGATCAAGGACAAAGGATAAACAGAAACAATCTGAACTAAATGATACAATACACTAAATGGACCCCACAGACATCTTCAAATATTTCACCCAAACAACAGAGAATACACTTTATACTAAGCACCCTGTTGAAACATACTCCAAAATAGACCATATACTGGGACACAGGAAAAACTAATAAAATACAAAAAAGATTGAAATAATCTCATGCATTCGTATCAGACTACAGTGCATATAAAACTCAATATCAACACCAGGATAAACCCTACAACCTATAAGAACACATGGAGACCTAAACAACACTCTCGAGTAATGAATGGGTCAAGGAGGAGAAATAAAGAAATAAAACATTCCCTGGAACTGAATGACAATGAAAACAACACAGCAAAAACCTATGGGACACTTTAAAGCAGTCCTAAGAGGGAAGTTTATAGTTCTAAGTGCCTACATTAAAAAAAACAGAAAGAGCACAAGTGAAGATCTAACACTGCAGCTAAAAAAATACTTGAGAGACAACAACAAATGACCTTAAATGCAGCAGACAAGAAGAAAATAACAAAAAATCAGAGCAGAGATCAATGAAAAGAAACAAGAGAAAAACATACAAAAAGATCAATGAATCCAAAAGTTGGTTCTTGAGAGCAATAAACAAGATAGACAGACCTCTAGCCCAGTTAACCAAAGAGAAAGAAGAACAACTCCAATTCAATAAATCTTGATGAAAGGGGAAATATCAAAAACAACAAAATGAAAAGATCCAGACAATATTATGGGAATACTTTTAAAAACCTATACTCTTACTAAGTTTGAAAACCTAGAAGAAATGGCATGAATATCTGAAATCCTGGGAATCACCAAATCTCAACCAAGAAGAGATCGACAGCTTAAATAGACCATATAATATATGAAGAAATTGAAGATGTAATAAGCAGCTTCCCAACTAAAACAATGCCCAGGCCCCAGATGGTTTCACAGCAGGAATTCTATAAAATATTTCAAAAAGAACTTACAACCATTACTATTCAAGTTTTTAGAAGGATACAAATGGAGGGAGTTCTCCCAGATTCCTTCTATGAAACCAGCATCACACTATCTAACCAAACCAGGCAAAGATACACAACCAAAAAGAGAACTATAGACCCATCTCCTCTAATGAACACAGATGCCAAAATTCTAAACAGGAATTGGCAAATCGCAATCAGACCCACATCAAGGAAGTTATCCGCATGACCAAGTTGGATTCATACCAGAGATGCAGGGATGGTTCAACATACGAAAATCAATAATATCATCAAGCATATAAATGGACTGAAAGACAAAAAACCACACCATATCTCAATTGATGTGGAGAAAGCCTTTGACAAAATCCAGCATCCCTTCATGTTTAAAGTCCTAGAGGGAATTGTATTGGAGGGATCATTCCTTAATGTAATCAAAAGCCATATACAGAAAACCCACAGCGTAATATCATCCTAAATGGGGAAGATGGACAGAAGCATTCCCCTTAAAGGTAGAAACTTGGCAAGGCTGCCCTCTGTCACCACTCCTCTTCAATTTAGTGCTGGAAACACTTGTTTAGGGCATAAGGCAAGAAAGAAATTAAAGGAGTTCTAATTGGAAAAGAGGAAGTCAAGCTTCCCTTTGCTGATGATATGATTGTCTACTTAAGGGATGCGAAGAACTCACCAGAAAACTCCTAGAATGATAAGAATTCAGCCAAAGTGGCAGGATCAAAATAAATCCTAAAAAAAGAAAATCAGTAGCCTTTCTCTACCACCAACAGATAAGCATGAAGAAGGAATATAAGGAGACTTCCCACTATACAATATCCTCAAAAAACAATAAAAGTAACCTAGAACAAACAACCAAAAACACCAAGGATCTCTACAACAAAAATTTTAAACCTCTGAAGAAGGAATATTGTAAGCAGACATGCAGAAGATGGACAAAACCTCCCTATGTATGGATTGGGAATAAAATGTAACAAAATGTACATTCTACCTAAAGTTCGTTAAGATATAAATGCAATCCGCAATCAGAAATCCCCAAGAGCGTTCTTCACAGGTTTGAAAAAAACATCCTCAATTTGCATTGGAAAGAACAAAAGACCCTGAATACGCCAAAGCAAACCTGAGCAAAAAAGCAAATACAGGGGGATCAGTATACCAGACTTCGAAACTTATACTACAGGGCTATATCATAAAAAACAGGCTTGGTGATACGTGGCACAATAAAAGAACCATGTGACCCCAATGAAAAAACTTTGAAGATCAAACCTGGAGACCGTACAATTTCAGCCACTCATATTGATGAAGGGGCCAAGAGGAGAACACAAGTGGCAGGAAAACAGCATACTTCAGCAAGTGGTGTTGGCAACAGCTGGATCACCAGTCTGTAGAGAATGAAATTAAAACCCCTACCTCTCAACCACGTGCACAGAAAGTCACACTCCAGATGGATTAAAGACCTTCAACATTGAAAGCCCAAAAACTCTGGAGGTAATAGAAGAAAAACTTGGGCAGCAGAATTACAAGACATAGGCATAGGGAACAGATTCCTAAATCAGACAGCAGCTGCACAAGAAATAAGATCGACAATGACAGAATGGGACCTCATTAACTCACGAAAAGCTTCTGTTATTCAAAAGAAACAATAAAGGAAGTAGAAGAGAAAACCCAGATGGAGGAAACCTTCACGCATAGTACATCTTTGACAAAGATTAGATATCCATAGTATACAAAAACTCAAAAAACAAGAAGAAGAAACAAATGAATCACTCAAAAGATGGAGCAAAGAACTGAATAGAAGACTTCACATGAGAAAACATAGATGATGAGTGAAAACATCCTTAAAACATGCGTCATTCACTAATACATTAGGGAAATTGCAAATTAAGACCACTCTAAGATATCACCTCACTCCATAAGACTGGCCAGGATCAAGATAAAGAAATGACACCAAGTGCTGGAAAGTTGTGTGGGGAAGGGACATCATCCATTTGCTGGTTGGGAACGTCAAATTGTGAGCCCAATGGAAGACAGTGTGGAGAACCTTGGTGACTCAAAAATGAGCTTGCCATTTGACCCAGATTCATACCAACTCCTGGGAATATACCCACAAGAATCATCTTACTGCAGAAATACATGCACAGCTATATTTATTGCAGCTTTGTTCACAATAGCAAAAAGCTGGAACCAACCCAAATCCCCCTCAACTGACGAGTGGATAGAGAAAATGTGGTATATGTACACAATGGAGTTCTATGCAGCAGTAAAGAAAGACAACATCATGAACTTTGCAGGTAAATGGGTGGAGCTAGAAGATATTATATTAAGTGAGCAGAGTGCTCTTAACTGAACCCAGGTCCTCTGGAAGAGTGCTCCTAACTGAACCCAGGTCCTCTGGAAGAGTGCTCCTAACTGAACCCAGGTCCTCTGGAAGAGCAGAGTGCTCTTAACCACCGAGTCATCTCCCAGCCCCAGATCTTGCTTTTTTTTTTTTTTTTTTAATTTTCTTTTGTGTTTTTGTTTGTTTTTGAGACATTGTCTCCCTATAGCCCTAGCTGGCCCAGAATTTGAAATGTAGAACATGCTGTCCTCCACCTCACAGAGATTGACCTGCCTCTTCCCCCCTAAATCCTGGGATTAAAGATGCGTGCCACCATGCCTGGCTGCCTTGCTTCTGTGAAGCCTCACCTTCCCTCAGGGCCAGGGGCTTTCACTCCCAATACTGTTCCTAATGTAATTGATGGATATTTCAACACTCACTTCAAGGCCATAATTAGGCAAGTACTCAGTAAAGTACATAGTAGCTCATTCATGAATTAGAAAACAAACTCAGTATTTTCCAAGAAATTAAATGATACCTAGATCTGGGCTGCCCGGGTATTTCCATGGCAAGAAAGGATTTCTCTTCAAGGGTCTCTAGGCAGACCCTGAATTTAAGACCTGGACATTGAATGGATTTACCACTGTAAGAATACTCTCCCTTGTGAGGGTATGGCTATGAGATGGTACATTAACATCCCAGGTTCCTTAGGGCTGGCTCTTTAAGATGCTTTCACTCTGTTCTTATTTACGTATGATGTCAAAATTTCTCACTGTCCTTATTAAGTGGAATCTCTGGGTGGAGCCATCAAATAGTCCTGGTGAGAGAACCCCTGGGCCACCTTAGCAAGGAAAGACAGCCCAGCCTGTAAAAAGAAAAAAACAAAAACAAAAACAACAAAAAAACCAAGGTCATCCTACAGTGTTCTGTCTTGCCTGGGAATTCTTATGCTTTCTGATGTTGTCTAGGACTCTAGGAGTTGCAAGGGCTTCTAGAAAGAACAGACAACTAAAACCTCATAAAGCCCAGACCTGCAGAGAGGAGGCACTGTGGACACTGGGCTGTCCATTACTGTCATATGGCCATTGTGTGTCTTATCTTTTTTTTTTTTTTGGTCTTTTGGAGACAGAGTCTCCCTATAGCCCCAGCTGTTCTGGAACACACTCTGTAGACCAGGATGGCCTTGAACTCACAAAGATCTGCCTGCCTCTGCCTCCCAAGTGCTAGGATTAAAGGCGTGCGCCACCACACGCGTGGCTATCTTTAAGGGAAGAAGTGATTTTTTTTTTTTGTCTTTTTGAGACAGGGTCTCCCTGTAGCCCCAGCTGTCCTGGAACTCACTCTGTAGACCAGGCTGGCCTTGAACTCACAGAGATCCACCTGCCTCTGCCTCCCGAGTGCTAGGATTAAAGGCGTGCGCCATCATACCCCGGCTGGGAAGAAGTGATTTAAAAAGAAGAAATGGGGTTGGGGAGATGGTTCCGTAGATAAAGTATTTGCCGAGCAAGTATGAGGACCAGAGTTTGGATCGCCAGAAGGCACAAAAGAACCACAAAGGTGTGGCAGTCACGTGTCTCCCCAGCACTCTGGCTGCAGAGTGGACTTGGCGGAACAAGCTGGCTAGTTAGATGAGCCAGATCAAAGAACTCCAGGTTCTGCAAGAGACCCTGCCTCAAAATAAAGAAGAGAGTGACTGAAGATTTCAGACCTCTGCACGCACACAGGTGAATGTGGGCACACACACACACACACACACATACAGACACACGTACACACAGTTGTTCTGTGGTCATTTGTTCTCATGGTCTGATTCTGGCTGCCTGCTGAAAAATGGAAGATATGCTTTTCATGGGTATCTTTAGTTTGGGTTGATAGGTGACAAACATATAATCCGAAGATTAACTTTGGGGCCTTAATTAGACAATGAAATCTTACAGTGTGCCATCTCCCCTTGATTACACAGTGTCAAGTTTGAGATAAAAATCAAGTTCCAATTTTAATGGAAATAGTTGTTTCTCCTTAGTGATTTCTGTCTGTAATTAATGATTTCTGTCTGTAATTCAAGCACTTTTGTTGTATTTTGTTTGTGTAGCCCAGGCTAGCCTCCAACTCATGAGCTTCCTGCCTCCTGAGTGCTGGGATTTCAAGTAAGAACCACCATGTCCACTTTACAAGTACTGTGTGTATGTGTATGTTTGTGGGGTGTTTGTGTCTGTGTGGTTGTGTTGTTACAGTCCGAGAATCCACACCAGATATACCGAAGGGTGGAAAACCAAGACTTTATTTTGGGAAAAAGTAAACCAGCATGCTGGGGTGGGAGGAAAAAGGCTCTGACCTCGATAACTTGGCTCACAGGCCTTTTATACAGGGTCTAGGGGAATTTTAGTGGGGTTTGGGTAACTTCTAGCCTTATTGGATAATAGCAGAGTTACAGCTCATAGTTAGGTCAGCCCACCTGCCCCCACATACTAAAGGTTATCTTTAGACCCAATGTTGCAACTGGAACAAGGAAATGTTGAGTCAGTCCACTTGCTTTCACATACCAACAGTTATCTTTAGACAAGTTTAAATTTATTAGGTGTTTTTGAGGCCTCAAGCAACTGACCTCGAGCAATTGACCTTTTCCCTGAATTGGGCAGGTTCCAGTAATTGCTTAAAATGGTGGCTATACTCAAAATGGAGTCAGTATGGGTCTCTCTTACAGTGTGTAACATGAGTGTGTGCATGGCTGTGTGCGAGCCAGGGGTCAACATCAACCTCAGTTATCCTCTGCCTTACCCTCTGAGCCTGGAGGTCACTAATTTGGCTAGCCCCACTGGCCAGTGAGCTTCAGGAACTGTCTGTCTCTGCCTCCCAGTGCTGAGGCTAGATGTGAACCCCCATATCTGGCCTTTCAGGTGGTTGTTGGGACTGTGAACTCAGGTCCTCGTGTCTGTGCAGTAGACACTTAGCTGACCGAGCTGTCTTCCCAGCCCCCACAAGTACTGCATTAGTCACTTTTCCCATCACTGTGATTAAATATCCTGACGAAAGCGCTGGAAAGGAAAAAGTGATTATTCTGGCTGTTTGAGGGCATGGTGCATCATGGCGGAGAAGCCAGGGTAGCAGGAGCCGCAGGCAGCTGGTCACATGGTGTCCATGGTCAGGAAGCAGAAAGCAATGAATGCTAGTTTCCAGGGTGAGTTGTCCTTTTTGATACAGTCCAGAACCCAAGTATAGGAAATGGCGCTGCTCACATTTGGTGAAGATCTTCCTATTAGGTTATAAAAAGGACCGTGCACCCCCAGCCCCCAGATAAAAAGGCACATGAGGCTTAAGTCACGCCAGGAACATGATTTACTTCCATGTGGAATTACCAGCAGGGGCCGCCTGCAAGGGCCGCCTGCAGCCACGTGGTGTAACAGAGCAGCACGGCAGAGAGAGAGAAAGATGGTGCCTGGGGCCCGCCCACTTATAGCCATGGGGTGGGTACAGAGGAAGCGGTCAGAAGATTGACAGCCTCTGGAGGAAGTGGGCGTCTGTGTCCCTTGGGATTCTGGGAAGGCCAGACCTAACACTTCCCACCTCAACCTAATCCAGATTATCCCTCAGAGATGTGCCCAGTGGCTAAACTGATCTAAATCTCTCAACAACCGTGCTCCAGAGGCTTGTCTCCTTTGTGACAAGCACTTTTAGCATTGAGTGCCCTTGGCAACTATCAAAATACCTGAGACTCTAGATAGTGCTCCAGATTCAGTTACTTTGGTATAAGGCTCTAAAAATATCACCAGCCTAGAAACTGGCAATGGCCAATAGCCAAGAGTGTCCTTTTAATTCTCAGTTAATCTCTAGCATGCCTATCGATCTCACACATGGCTTAATATAGAGCCATGCCCACAGGACTCTGTGGACATTTCATAGTCTTCAGCTGGGGCTCAGAGTCTGAATGCAAATTGCTGGGCCTAATTCTTTCTCATGTTTCCTCTCAAGGTCAAAACAGGAGTGATATCTGGATAACTCTCACATTAAGGATGACACGATTGGTGGGAGTAAGAGGGCAAGCCTGCTGGGAAGAGCTGCCAGGAGAGAATATGCTAGAAGGAAAGAGTGAACCAAATCTTGAGCCTATTGCTTTTAGAAAGTCTAAATCTTCCTCCAAAAAGAATGAAATATAAAGTCCTCAGCCTCCTGCTGTTCCAGCGAGCTGCCAAGAGCAGGCCCTTGAGCCAGGGTCTGGTTCTTTACTGTTGTGCTTACTGTGATCCAACTTCCTACTTGAAGAACTTAATTTACTCATTTTGATTTGGAGCACATTTACTGTTTATTAACACAGCTTTGAATTTCTACCTTGCCTTCTATATCTTTTGTCTTTAAGATTAGCAAGTCTCTACAAAGTCAAATTGAGAAAAACATACATTGCCTGATACTGTATTCCATCCCAAGGATCATTCTTTGTTACTGTTGGGAATTTATTATCTCTGGACCATGTTAACCTTTGATCCCAGAATGAATGGGTCGCTATGCCCAGAGGCCTAGGAACTAGTCCTGAAGGTCGGTAATGGGTGATCCTAGGTGACCTTGGGTGCACCATTCAGACACTCTACTATTTATCTACAAAATGAAAGAGTTGGGCCAGAAGACGGGTATAGCTCCTGTAGCTGCCAAGGCCGCGATAATTCCCAGGCTCCATTCTGTCTCCAAGTCTATAATCACAGTCTGATTACATGCTTTTTATATTCGATTATAAGGAAGCCACAGAGGTCCTTAGTTACCTACCAAAAGTACTCATCCACTGTCATTTTATTTCACTAGCTCTCACTTTCTGCAGATAAAATGTAAAACTCCATGACCTTGGTCTTGTCTGACTTTCTTTGGCAGATGTAAAAGAAATATCTATTTAGTACAAACAGAGAGGGAGCTGACAGAGCAAAGAAAGATTCCAGCAACTCTGGCTTAGCCAATCAGTTAGTTGACTTGGGCAAGTTACAGCAGCGTGGGTGACTCATGGGTGGCTAGACCACCAAGAAATCTCCCACCCCTACTCATTTTATTTTTTTATTTTTTAATACTTTTATTGATGATTTGTGTATTTCATTCATTATCTTTCAGCCCAATTTAGACACATTCCCCTCTCCCTGCCCCCACCCCACCCATGTTCATGCCTTTTGCCATACATGTCTTACATCTTTCTCTCAGTCTTTCCAAAGTTTTTCACTGCAGAGGCTTGTTGTTTTGTTCTGAATTTAACTATATTAGTCAGTTCTTTGACTCAGTTTTTATGTTGTTGTTTCTCTTTCCCCTTTGTATAGCTCCAACATATGCCTATATAACCAATCACATATGTATCAAAATTATGACCTCTGAATATAAACTGTATGTTAATTCCAAAATATTTTTAGGCAGTTCATATTTTCCCTTTTAATTTTATATTACTCTCAAATATGAATACCTACCTTCCACCCATATACAGTAATTACTGAGTCTGAAAATAAGTGGTAGATTGATTCTAGAGCCTGTTAAGAGATTCACATTATAGCAACACAGTGGCTTTCAGATAAAAAAGAAGTATAAAATAATATTGTTCACGTTGCCTTTCAACTGGGGATTTGGCGTTCAAATGAGGGAAACCATTTGGCATTTGTTTATTTATTTATTTTTTTATTTCTTTATGTGTATGAATGTACTCTCTGCATGCGGGTTTGTGCACCCGTGTCGTGCAATGCCTCGGAGGTCAGAAGAGGGTGTGGGATTCCCCTGGACCTGGAGTTCTCCTGGAATTGGAGTTTCAGATGGTTCTTGGCCGCCATGTGGGTGCTGGGGATTGAACCCGGGTCCTCTGTAAGAGCGGTCGGTGCTCTTAACCGCTAGGCCATCTCTCCAGCCCCTTGCCATTTGTTTCTTTTCTTTTTTTTTTTATGGGAGATATTGCACTTTTATTCTCAATAATACAGTTTCTGATGGAACAATTACAAAGCTCTTTAGAAACTATTTTATCCAATGAGTTAGCTATAAATTAAAAAATAAATGACTCTTTTCTCATCTTATAAAACTATGATTTTTAAAACAAAAGGGAGTCAATTTGTTGTAGCCTTGAAAGCCACAACTACAATTGGGTATTATTTGATCCCTTGCATACGAGGGACAATCCAACAATTAATAAAACAGTTACAGAAAAGAATCCCTGCCTCTTATATTACTGAGTAAATCAGAACAAAAAAATCAAACAGTATTAATGTCTCTTCCATTGAAAATGCTTTACAACTTTCTCCTAAGTACCCACCCTTATTACAGAACTAATAAATACCTTAATATTATTTGTTTCTTGATATGTCCATTGTAATGTTTTGCATTATGGTTTGTTTTTTCATCTACAACTCCTAAACTAAAATCATACTTTTTGACCCTAAGGGGTTTCAGAGCCTCAAAAAGGGGAAACATGACAGGACATCCCCCACTCCAGAATAAAGAAAAAGGCAGCATTATCTGTGCCTGGAGGCAAGTATGCAGCTCTGCCTGTTAGCAGCTTGCAGCACAGAGCACTCACACAGGTTAAGTGTGTTACCATGCAATGGGAGACAAAGAAACTGAATTGTACATGGGATATGAAAGGTTAAACCTTTCCTTGTTTAGGGCCTGCTTTAGAAAATACCTCTCTCCCAGGATTGTGAGCATCCAGTGCTCCTGACTTCCTGAGTCTTAATGAACCTTTCTCTGGGATGAAATGTTGTAACTCAGAGAAAATGGGTCCACAGACACCTTGACAGGCAGAAGAGGAGGCTGAAAAGGCCTACTGGTACAGGTTGGAGGCTATGTTGGTTCTGGAGGGTGACCTGTTACCCCTTTTGTTCTGGGTCATGGGAGAATGGGGGAGCACTCCCATGAACAAAGAGACCAGTTACCTCCAGAATGGACACACTTCCACATGGCTCAGGCTTTATCTGTGCTCAGTCACAGACTATCAGTATCAGTCTTGGTGGCATCCCTCCTCCTTAACTTCATGTCCAATGTTTCTTTTCTTCCCACACCCCATGACGTGACCACATATGTGCAAAGAACACAGTAATCAAAAGGTCTTCAGGCTTTAGGGGCTATAGGCCTTGGGAACTCTTTAAGATGAGTCTGCAGACTGACTTCACCTAGGCCCAGTGTAGTAGCAGGGGACCCTGAAGAGAAAACAGGACTCAAGGCCAAGCAACTTACTGAGCCATTTGTTTCTTTTTCTGGGACTATGTTACTTCACTCAGCATAATGGCTTACCTGCAAAGTTCATGATGTCATCTTTCTTTTTTCTTTTTCTTTTTTTTGTCTTTTTGAGACAGGGTCTCCCTTTAGTCCCAGCTGGCCTAGAGCTCGCTATGTAGACCAGGCTGGCCTTGAACTCACAGAGATCGCCTGCCTCTGCCTCCCAAGTGCTAGGATTAAAGGCATGTGCTGCCACACCTGGGGATGTCATCTTTTTTTTTTTATATAAAGAAAAAATAAAACAACACCTCCATCAAGATCCAGGCTAGGTGCAAACCTAGTAAAGACTGTCTCTTAAAAAAGGATTAAAAAAATATGTATCTATCCAAGTACTTTATAAAAACCATGACATTCTCCAGTGCAGCAGACAAAAATATACAAATTATTTCAGTTCACAGAAAACAGCACTCTGGGGTTGATCTCCAGGACCACAAAACCAGCAAATAAGATTTGGTAATCTGAGCTGCCTTAAAACCCCCAACTCTACATAACTCTTGAAGAAAACCATCTACTCCCTCACTTAAAACATGCCCCCAAATACCCTTTCTTCCTCTTCGCTCAACTTCACCACTTAATAAAAGACCCAGAGAAGAGCAGGATGAAGACCAGTGGCTCCCTGCCTGTGAAGACTTGCTCCTTTGTAATAAAAAAACAGACATAATTTCCAGGCTTGATTTCTAGAAACTTGTAAAAAACACCAGCAAGCTGAGAGGGAGCACAAGGGATGCCATATAACCTGTAATCTTACCTACTGGGTAAAAATAAGTAGCAGCAGGCATCTCCCCTCTAATCTGAAAGCAGACTATAGAGGACCCCATCTTTGGTCACAGTATGTGACCCCATCTTTGTGCAAGAAGTAGGTGTGTTTCAGGTCTGGCTACCTTGCCTCGACTGGGGCCCTCACATTATCCTAGCCTGGAGGGTTCAAACTAAGAGCCAATCAAAGGGGATCTGGCTATATACAAAGCTGGGGTCCCTGCAGCCCAGCTCTTGGCTGCTTTACAAAGACTACTTTTTCCACTTCCTCAGGAGTACTTAAGAACAGGGACATTTTCAGTTACTTCCTGACAAATACTTCAGTAGCAGCTCCTCAAAACCGCCGCTAGGGACAGACGCCCCTCAGTGCAGGGTCACAGCTCCTTCCAGTTGACCGGCTTCTTGCCAGACTTCTGTAGTAACTCAGTGGCTTTAGAAAAATGCCTGCATCCAAAGAACCCTCTGCTGGAGAGATGGCCTAGCGGTTAAGAGCGCCGACCGCTCTTACAGAGGACCCGGGTTCGATCCCCAGCACCCACATGGCGGCTGAGAACCGTCTGAAACTCCAATTCCAGGAGAACTCCAGTTCCAGGGGAATCCGACACCCTCTTCTGACCTCCGCGGCATTGCACGACACGGGTGCACAAACAGACAGTACACTTATACATATATGAAAATAAATAAAATTAAAAAAAAGATGACCTGACCAAGGGTGTTCCTACTGNTTCTGACCGCCGCGGGATGGCACGGAAGGGGGGCACAAACAGACAGTACACTCATACACATACAAAAATAAATAAAATTTAAAAAAAAAAAAAAAAGAAAGAAAAATGCCTGTATCCAAAGAACCCTCTGTACACTGACAGTGGGGAGGGATGAGCCGTCTGCAGGACATGGCGCCGCTTCCTGTCGATGGCCCTGCCCTTGTTTTGAGCGTAAGAGCCCCCGAGCAAGAACACAAGACCCCTCAGGTTCTGATTTAGCCAGGAGACAACCACGTCGGTGAACTGCTCCCAACCCCTCTGCTTATGGAATTGGCTTGGTGGGCACGGACAGTGAGGACAGCATTGAGGAGGAGGACACCTTGTTTGGGCCACCCAGACAGATCTCCATGGCCAGGATGAACAAAACCAACGTCTGTAGACAGTTCTTTATAAATGTTTTCCAAACTGGGTGGAGGTGGAACTGGTCTTTGGACGCTAAAGCAGAGCCCGTGAGCTTGATTGGGTCCATGATAGGGATCCTGTCCCAGGATGACGACCTTCACATCTCTTATGTCACATATTTGGGTCCAGGTGAAGACTTGGTCTGGGGGTGGATAGACAGTGTGATGTTTTCTTTCTTCTGCAACAAATCCCATCAGCTTTATAAAATACAGTTTCCTGAACTCCACGCTGAGAGGCTTCTTCCAGCTCTCGCCGAAGCCCACCAGCACGTTGCGGGCTGCGAGTCTGAGCAGCGTGGCGGCCTTGTTCCTCTGGATGCCGTGGAGTTGCTGGGGGCTGAGCGGCGAGGATGTAGGCGAAGAGGGAGGCGTGCCGGGCTGGTTTTGCCAGTGGGGTCCGTCCTGCCCGCCGGGCTGGTCGCACTCCACCCGGGCCTTCTTGGGGGGACTGACCTGTGAGGGGTCGGCACGGAGGCGAGTGAGGCTCCGTGGCCTCCCTCTCCGGGGTGCCCGCAGGCTCTGCGCCAACCCCACAGACGTCTGGCTGAAGATGCCCATCGCTGCTGCGGGACCAAGGCCCGAACTTGGCAGCCACGCGGGTCCCGGAAGAACTCTCAGGACCGCGCCCCGCCCCATGTCATCTTTCTTTACAGCTGAATAGAACTCCATTGTGTAGATATGCCACATTTTTGTTATCCATTGATCTATCGAGGGACATTTAGGCTGGTTCTAGCTCTTCACTATTGTGAAGAGAGCTGCAATAAACATAGATGTGCATGTATCTTTGTGGTAGGATGAGACTTGTGGGTATATACCCAGGAATGGTACGACTCAGTCAGGTGGCAGGCTCATTTTATTTGAGTATAAAGAATTAAAGACAAAAGATATTGCAGTGGACACAGCAATAAGTAGATATGTGCAGTTATATTGTGAATTTCATGTTTTTTTTTTGTGGTTTTCCATTTATTTTTTTTTAATTGTATTTATTTATTTATTTTTAACAAATCTAGACCCGTGTTCCCGCTCATTCCCCCACCCCGTCAGAGCTCGTGCATTCTGCCAAACATGCTTTCCATCTCTTAGTCTTTCTCAATATTTTCCATGGAGACGTTGACTGTTTTGAGCAGAAGTTCACTGTTTCAGTCAGTTCTTTGATGCAGTATTTTCTGTTGTTGTTGTTGTTTCCAAAATGCATTATGTCCAACTGCTTTGTACAGAAGCTCAGGGGGCCCTACACAAGAAATACTTACAACTGGGTAATTGGCACTAGCATCCACAGATGAGGGATACCATTC
>VZQC01012167.1:1071293-1094536 GCA_009823505.1 Rhizomys pruinosus
GTCAGACCACAGTGCAATAAAGCTCAACATCAACACCAGGACAAGCCCTCCTGCCTACAAGAACACATGGAGACTAAACAACACACTCTTGAATAATGAATGGGTCAAGGAAGAGATAAAGAAAGAAATAAAATCACTCCTGGAACTGAATGACAATGATAATACAACACAACAAAACCTATGGGATACTTTAAAAGCAGTCCTAAGAGGTAAGTTTATAGCCCTGGGTGCCTATATTAGAAAAACAGAAAGAACACAAGTGAACCATCTAACACTACAGCTAAGAGCACTTGAGAAGTAACATCAGATGAACCCTAAACGCAACAGACAGGAAGAAATAACAAAAATTAGAGCAGAAATCAATGAAATAGAAACAAAGAAAACAATACAAAAAAAATCAATGAATCCAAAAGTTGGTTCTTTGAAAGAATAAACAAGATAGACAGACCTGTAGCCCAGTTAACCAAAAGAAAGAAGGAACAACTCCAAATCAATACAATCCATGATGAAAAGGGAAATATCACGACAGACAAGGAAAAGATCCAGAAAATCATATGGGAATACTTCAAGAACCTATACTCTACCAAGTTTGAAAACCTAGAAGAAGTGGATGAATATCTGAAATCCTGGGAATCACCAAATCTCAACCAAGAAGAGATCGACAGCTTAAACAGACCCATAATATATGAAGAAACTGAAGATGTTATAAGAAACCTCCCAACTAAAAAAAGCCCAGGCCCAGATGGTTTCATGGCAGAATTCTATAAAACATTTAAAAAAGACCTACAACCATTATTACTCCAATCGTTTAGAAGGCTACAAACAGCGGAATTCTCCCAAATTCCTTCTATGAAGCCAGCATCACTCTATTACCAAAACCAGGCAAAGATACAACCAAAAAGGAGAACTATAGACCCATCTCCCTAATTAACACAGATACCAAAATTCTAAACAGGATACTTGCAAATGCATACAGACCCACATCAAGAAGATCATCCATCATGACCAAGTTGGATTCATACCAGAGATTCAGGGATGGTTCAATATATGAAAATCAATAAATATCATCAAGCATATAAATGGACTGAAAGAAAAAAACCACACCATCATCTCAACTGATGTGGAAAGAGCCTTTGACGAAATCCAGCATCCCTTCATGTTTATAATCCTAGAGGGAATTGGATTGGAGGGATCATTCCTCAATGTAATCAAAGCCATATACAGGAAACACACAGCCAATATCATCCTAATTGGGGAAACGACAGAAGCATTCCCTTTATTTTATTTTTTTAATTTTATTTATTTTCTATATGTATGAATGTACTGTCTGCATGTAGGTTTGTGCACCTGTGTTGTGCAATGCCTCGGAGATCAGAAGAGGGTGTTGGATTCCCCTGGAACTGGAATTCTCCTGGAATTGGAGTTACAGATGGTTCTCAGCCGCCATGTGGGTTTTGGGGATCAAACCTGGGTCCTCTGCAAGAGCAGTTGGTGCTCTTAACCACTAGGCTATCTCCCCAGCCCCCAGCATTCTCTTTAAAGGTAAGAACTCGGCAAGGCTACCCCTGTCACCACTCTTCTTCAATATAGTGCTTGAAACACTTGCTAGAGTAATAAGGCAAGAAAAAGAAATTAAAGGAGTACTAATTGAAAAAGAGGAAGTCAAGCTATCCCTTTTTTGCTGCTGATATGATTGTTTACTTAAGGGATGCTAAAAACCCCACCAGAAAACTCCTAGAAATGATTAAGAGCTTCAGTCAAGTGGCAGACTACAAAATTAACCTAGAAAAATCAGTAGCCTTTCTTTACACCAACAAGAAGCAACTGAAGAAGGCATTCAAGAAGACCTTCCCACTCACAATAGCCTCAAAAGCAATAAAATAGTTAGCAACAAACCTAACCAAAGACACCAAAGATCTCTACAACCAAAATTTTAAACCCTTGGAGAAGGAAATTGAAGAAGACATCAGAAGATGGAAAAACCTCCCATGCTCATGGATTGGGAAAATTAATATAGCAAAAATGTCCATTCTACCCAAACTCTTGTATCAATTTAATGCAATCCAAATTAAAATCCCCAAGAGTTTCTTCACAGGCTTGGAAAAAAAGTCCTTAATTTCATTTGGAAAAACAACACACCCCGAATAGCCAAAACAACCCTGAGTGAAAAGAGCTACACAGGGGGGATCTCTATACCAGACTTCAAACTATACTACAGGGTTATAGTCATAAAAACAGCTTGGTACTGGCACAAAAACAGACCTGTTGACCAATGGAACAAAACCGAAGATCCAAATCTGAGCACATACAATTTGAGCCATCTCATATTTTACAAGGGAGCCAAGAAGACACAATGGAGGAAAGACAGCATCTTCAGCAAGTGGTGTTGGCAAAACTGGATCACCACTTGTAGAAGAATGAAATTAAACCCCTACCTCTCGCCCTGTACAAAGTCATGGATTAAAGACCTCAATGTGAGGGGCTGGAGAGATAGCCTAGCGGTTAAGAGCGCCGACCACTCTTGCAGAGGACCCGGGTTCGATCCGCAGCACCCACATGGCGGCCAAGAACCGTCTGAAACTCCAATTCCAGGAGAACTCCAGTTCCAGGGGAATCCGAGACCCTCTTCTGACCTCCGCGGCATTGCACGTCACGGGTGCACAAACTTGCGTGCAGACAATACATTCATACACATACAGAAATAAATAAAAATTAAAAAAAAAGACCTCAATGTGAAACCCCAAACTCTGAAGGTGATAGAAGAAAAAGTTGGCAGCAGACTACAAGACATAGGCATAGGAAAAGACTTCCTAAATCGGACAGCAGCTGTGCAAGAATTAAGGTCGACAATTGACAATTTTGACCTCATTAAACTCAAAAGCTTCTGTACATCAAAAGAAACAATCAAGGAAGTGAAAAGAAATCGCACAGAGTGGGAGGATACCTTCACTGCAGATACATCTGACAAAGCATTGATTTCCAGGATATATAAACTACTCAAAAAACAAAGAAGAAAAAAGACAAATGACCCACTCAATAGATGGAGCAAAGAGCTGAACAGAGACTTCACCAGTGAGGAATTAGAGATGAATGAGAAACATCTTAAGAAGTGTTCAACATCACTAATCATTAAGGAAATGCAAATCAAAACCACTCTAAGATATCATCTTACTCCAATAAGACTGGCTAGGATCAAGAAAACAAATGACACGAAGTGCTGGAGAGGTTGTGGGGAAAGGGGAACACTCATCCACTGCTGGTGGGAATGTAAACTCATACAGCCACTATGGAAAGCAGCGTGGAGAATCCTTGGAAGACTTGGAATGAACTTCCCACCTGACCCAGCCATACCTCTCCTGGGCATGTACCCACAAGACTCATCTTAGTGCAGAGATACATGCACAGCCATGTTTATTGCAGCTCTCTTCACAATAACAAAGAGCTGGAACCAACCCATGTGTCCCTCAACTGACGAATGGATAGAGAAAATGTGGTACATCTACACAATGGAGTTCTATTCTGTGGTGAAGAAAGATGACCTCTTGAGCTTTGCAGGCAAATGGCTGGAGCTAGAAGATATCATGCTGAGTGAAGTAACAGTCCCAGGAAAAAAAAAAACAAATGGTATCCCTCATCTGTGGATGAGCAATAGCACCAATTACCTAATTGTATGGCAATCTGAGAAACGTCAATGTGATCTGAAAACAATTGTGCTCTTATATTGTGAATCCCTTAAAATATAATAAGCAAATAAAGAATCTAAAAGAAAAGAAAACAACATTGTAAGTATTTCATTGACACAGCTCTGATGTCATATCTGGAACACAATTTTGTGGCAGCAGTCAACATGTATCTATGGATCTTTCAATCCCTTCACCTCCACCTACAAAATATTCCCTGGGAAATAAGCATATGGCTTACATTTTACACGTATCCATTGCGGTAGGGTGTCCTGCTGTCCCTTGATGTGATTTTTCTCTTTTTACTATACTCCATTCCTTGGAAAAACAAGCTTTTTGATTAGGAAAAATAAAGTTTGTCTGTGGTGTGGTGATATTTGAAACCTTGGTACTGATCCTATGCATTTTTAACCTCATGCATTTGAGCATTTCCAAGATTATATACTGCTGGGGCAGGAGGTATTGGCCAGTGGACAGAGTCTTGTGACTCTCCTTTCCTAACTCCTCATGAGAATGTTAATTAACATCCCTATTGCCTTAGATCATCTACTGTTTATCTCCTTGCCATAACTACCAGCCCTAGTGTCCTGTAGGTAACCACAGCCCTTTGATTTAAGATGGTCACAGTAGGGGCTGGAGATAGTTCAGTGGTTAAGAGTACTGGCTGCTCTTGCAGAGGACCTGGATTCAATCCTTAGCATCCCCATGGTGGCTAATAACCATCCTAACTTCAGCTAGTGAGGACTCGACACCCTCTAAGGGCATTCCCAATATGGGTGCATTTACATACATGCAGGCAATATACTTATACACATAAAATAAAAATAAAAAAATACAAAGATGGTTACAGTCATGTCAAGACTGGAGGACACAGTTCTATTACACTTAGTGCAGAAAAATGATTGATGCATTTCACATTCTTTTTTAGTATGCTTTAATAGCTATATTTCTGTGTAATTATAATTACTCATTTGCCTGTATGTCTAAACCCAGTGAGGTCTGTGGTCAGTTCTAGGCTCTCTACCACAGTGCTCTAGACAGACTAAATCATGCAGAATGCCTACAGCTCAGAGGACGTGGAGATCTTATTTCACATAGTCTGTTACTATAGGAAGACATCATTTCCCATGGCGTCTTCTATTGTAGAAGTCTCTTTTCTCCTTCTTCCTTCCTTCCTTCCTTTTTTTTTTTAGATTTCCTTTTTTTTTTATTTTTATTTTAGTTATTTCTGTATGTGTATGAATGTAACTGGTCTGCATGCCAGTCTGTGCTCCAGTGTCGTGCTGTGGCAATGCCGCGGATGTCAGGAAGAGGGCTCGGATTCACTCTGGAACTGAGTTCTCCTGGAATTGGAGTTTCATTGACGGTCTCGGCCGCCATGTGGGTGCTGGGGATCGAACCCAGGGGGCCTCTGTACGAGTGGTAGGGAAGATGAAAACGCGAGGAAATATCGAAAGCACAAGGACCTGCCTGACGGGATGCACAGGCAAGTACCGTCTTACTGCCATTAAGGCATTCCTTCATTAATTCCTTTCCATTCCTTCTGTATTGCTTGATTTATGGATTTATTTAGTTATGTCTTTCGCTTGTTATTGCTGCTCGTTATGTTTCGTCGTTCTCTCCGGTCTCGTCTGGGTCTCGCTGCGTGATGTGTGTGTATTTATCTCTGTCTACTTTCTTATGGCGTGTTTGATGGAGGGCTTTATGTTGATAGGTAGGGCCTTGCCTTGCGGTCAGGTTCTTTCTTCTTGCTACATATCTATCGCTGGCTGTAGGCGTGACGGTAGCTCTCTCTCTCTCTCTCTCTCTCTCTCTTTCTTTCTTTCTTTCTTTTTTTTCTTTCGGTATTTCTTTCTATTTTTTCTTTCTTTATTCTTTCTGATTTCTTTTCTTCTTTTTTTTTAAAGAAATAGCCTTCAACCGGGTGTGGTGGTGGTGCATGATTTTACCAAAAACAACTTCCGCATTTCAGGAAGCAGAAGGCAGGTGGATTATCTGTGAGTCCAAGGCCAACCTGAGGTCTACATAGAGAGTCAGGCCAGCTTCAGGCTACAGGGAAAACCTGAAAACAACACAATCAAACAAACAAACCACACACACACAAAAAAAAAAAAAAAAAAAAAAAAAAATTTTATTTTTATTTTCTGTGTACGAGTGTATGTATGTATGTGTACTACATACATGCCTGGTGCCCATGCATGCCACAAGAGAGTGTCAGATTCCCTGGAACTGGAGTTCCAGTTAGAGACTGTTCATGAGTGTGGGAACTGAACCTTGGTCCTCTGAGTGAAGCAAGTGGGCTTAACTTCTGAGCCCAATTCTTCCGGCCACCACCTTCCTGATTATTTGTTTCTAATAATTTTATCCTGAATAACTTTTCTCTGAAGTCTTCTCTGAGTTAGTTACTCTTGCTTTCTTTTGTGTAATCATTACAGAATTTTCTCTATCCATTTGCCTTTTTTTTTTTTTTTTTTTTTTTTTGGTCTTTTGAGACAGGGTTCTCCTGTAGCACCAGTGTCCTGGAATTCGCTCGTAGACCGGGTTGGCTTCAACTCACAGAGATCCACCTGCCTCTGCCTCCCAAGTGCTAGGATTTAAGGCGTGTGCCACCATGCCTGGCTTGTTTTTGGTCTCCATTTGCTTTTAATTTATAAATGTGTTTCTCCTATTTAAAGTGCATTTTTTATTCTATTTTACTTTATTTTATTTTATTTTATTTTTTGGTGTTTTTGAGACAGGGCCTCCCTGTAGCCCCAGCTGGCCTGGAATCAGCTCTGTAGAATAGGCTGGCCTTCAACTCACAGAGATTTGCCTGCCTCTGCCTCCCAACTGCTAGGATTAAAGTCATGCACCATCCCGCCTGAGTGTAACAGTGTATTTCTTTCTTTTTATTTTTTATTTTTTATTTGTGCTTTTGTACATTTCATAACATTCATTTTCCCAATTCCAAGAATAGGCATATTTCCTTTTCTCTTCCCCTAACCCCCCACCCCATCACAGATCATGCATTTTGCCATACTGTCCTGCATCTTTTTCTCTCAGTTTTTTTTTTTTCATTTTTTTAGCTATAAGTGCTGATCCATGGAAACAGGCATCCTTCATATGAAACCACTTTGCAGGCTGTTGTGCCCAAACCCCCCAGCCCACCATCCAGCAGGGGGTGAGGTGTTGTATGTTCAATCAAATTAATCAAATAAGTGTTCAGACTACATTGCTGTAGTTTCACCAAAAATTCACCCCAATCGAGCCCTTACATTCTACCACAAGCCCCCTCTTCCGTAGCTTGTTCCCTAGGCTTAGGAAAGGGCACAGGTGGATGAGAAGCAAAAAAGTCCACTCTCTCTGTAGCTGTGTCTTGGACTCTTGTCCATCTGGCTGTTTCCTTTCATGGCTGACAATTTGTCCAGGAATAGCCATTCGATCTTACTAATGAAGCACAAGAGGTTAGATATATAGGTATTTAAAGAGCCCTAATAGTTCTCGTTGGTTACTTGGTATAGACACATATGTTTGTATGATATGTTAATCCATGAATTACATTTTTTCCTGTTTAATATGACAGGGTCTTACTGTGGCTTATAACATCTCCTAACCTGTAGAGGCTGTAAGCTTGTGGCATCAGCCATGGGTTATTCCTCCAAGGAGAGAGCCAATAGCCAATTAGGTTTGGGATATACAGGCATATGGCTGCCTCTGCTGCACAGTATTTCCAGTTTGAAAAGCTCTTGATTTGAGAGAAATACACATGGCTATGGGAATGACTATTTAATAATTCCTTCATATTCATGTCCCATGTGTCTTAAGGTGGGAGGAGGGTAGTGGGGGGGGGCAGAAAAGGTGAGGAACCCCAAAACACACTTTGTCAAAATATGTTATAATGATATCTAACCCATTTTATGCTGACTTAAAATTTTTAAGGTTTTTGATGTGTACGAGTGTTTTGCTACATGTGTGTAAGTTTACCCCATGATGTGCACTGCCTATTGAGACCAGAAGAGGGTATCGGATGCCCTGGAACTGGACTTTTGGACAGTTGTTAGCTGCTATGTTGAGAACACAGAACCTGGGTCCTCTGCAAGAACAGATAGTACTCTTAACTGCTGGACTATCTCTCCAGCCCCCAATTTAAAGCTGTTTTAAAATATGGGAAAGACTGATTATTAGAACCATGAAATTTAAGATACTCAGGAAACAGTACTGCCAGGTGTGGTGGCACATGCTTTCAATCTCAGCACTGGGGAGGCAGAGGCAGTCTGGTTTCTATAAGTTTGAAGCCAGACTGGTTTACATATGTATATAGGGAGTTCCAGGCAGTTTGGGGCACAGGGAGACTCTGTCTCAAAAAAAAAAAAAGGAGGGTGGAGAGATGGCTCAGTGGGTAAGAGCACTGGCTGCTCTTGCAGAGGACCTAGGTTCCATTCCCAGTACCCACATGGTCGCTAACAAACATCTGTAACTCCAGTTCTGACCTGGAGATCTGACGTCCTCTTCTGACCTCTTCAGGCACTGCAGGACATGGGTGCACTGACTGACATGCATGCAGGTAGTACAGTCATACACATAAAATAAAAATATAAGTAAAAATGAAACTAACAGTTGGAAAGTGCAAATATTCTGCTGCATTCATAGTGTTCTAAAAATGGCTTGCTTTTCCTCTAGAATATTCTGAATTGCTCGTTGCCCCTTCCCCCAAATTTCTTTTTTTTCACATAAATTTATTTTTATTTTTTTATCAAATCTAGATCCGTGTCCCCCCCATTTCCCCACCCCACCAGAGCTCATGCATTCTGCAAAACATGCTTTTCATCTCTTTCTCAGTCTTTTCAATATTCTCCATGAGGAAGTTGACTGTTTTGAGCAGAAGTTCACTATTTCAATCAGTTCTTCGATGCAGTCCTTTCTGTTGTTATTGTTGTTGTTGTTTCCAATATGCATCACTCCCAACTGCTTTGGACAAAAGCTCAAGGAGCCATGCACAAGAAATACTTACAACTAGGTAATTGGCACCAACATCCACAGATGAGGGATACCAGTCATCGTTTGTTTTTCTGGGACTGTGTTACTTCACTCAGCATGATGTCCTCTAGCTTCAGTCATTTTCCTGCAAAGCTCATGATGTCGTTTTTCTTTACTGCTGTATAGAACTCCATTGTGTAGATGTACCACATTTTCTCTATCCACTCATCAATTGAGGGGCATTTGGGTTGGTTCCAGCTCCTTGCTATTGTGAAGAGAGCTGCAATAAACATGGCTGTGCATGTATCTCTGTGGTGGGGTGAGTCTTGAGGGTACATGCCCAGGAGTGGTATGGCTGGGTCGGGTGGCAAGTTCATTCCAAGTCTTCCAAGGGTTCTCCACACTGCTTTCCATAGTGGCTGTACGAGTTTACATTCCCACCAGCAGTGGATGAGTGTTCCCCTTTCCCCACAACCTCTCCAGCACTTGGTATCATTTGTTTTCTTGATCCTAGCCAGTCTTACTGGAGTAAGATGATATCTTAAAGTGGTTTTGATTTGCATTTCCTTAATGATTAGTGATGTTGAACACACTTCTTTAAGGTGTTCTCAGCCTCTCAAGTTCCTCACTTGTGAAGTCTCTGTTTCAGTTCTTTGCTCCATCCATTGGAAGGTGGGGTCATTTGTCTCTTTTTTCTTTGTGTTTTTTTGAGTAGTTTATAAATATTCTGGAAAGGTCATTGCCTTTGTCATATGTTTCTGCTGTGAAGGTTGCCTCCCGTTCTGTGGGCTTTCTCTTCACTTCCTTTATTTGTTTCTTTTGAATTGTCCAGACTTTTGGAGTTGTAATGAGGTCCCAATGTTGTCATTTTGTGACCTTAAGTTCCTTCGCCGGCAGCTGCGCTCTGATTTAGGAAGTCTTTCCTACTCCTATGTTTTATAGGTCGGCTGCTTGAGTTCCTTCCACTGTTTTCTTCTAGCTACTTCAAGAAAGTTTGGGGGTTTCACGTTGAGGTCTTTTGATTTATCCACATGTGGATTTGACTTTTGTACAAGGCGAAGGTAGGGGTTTAACTTTTCATCTTGCTACCAGGTGTTGCCAGTTTTTTGCCAACAACTGCTGAAGGTGCTGTCTTTCATCCATTGGTGGCCCTTCTCTCTTGGCCACCTTGCCGAAATTAAGGAGGGCATGAATCTGTATGTGCTCCGAATTTGGATCTTCGGTGTTTGTTCCATTGGCAACTGGGTTCGCTTTTTTGTGTCCAAGTCGACCAGCTGTTTATACTATTACCTGTGTAAATAGTTTGCACGTCTTGGTATAGAGATCCCGCATGGTCGTAGCTGCTTTTTCAGACTCAGTGGTGTGTTTTGGCTATTCCGGTGGTGTGTGGTTCTTTTTTTATCCGAAATGGAAGTTTAAAGGTACTTTTTTTTTCCTATAAGCTGTGCAGTAAGACTCGGTGGGGCCTTGTTGATGGAGATTGCGTTGATTCTATCACAAGAGTTTGTGGTAAAATATGGGACATTTTACCCAATGTTAATTTTCTCAATCCATGAAGCCGGGGCAGTTGTTTCCATCTCTTAGTGTCTCCCTCTGTCTTTCTTTAAAGTTTTAAAATTTTTTGCTGTAGGAGTAATCTTTGGTGTTTTTTTGGTTAGGCTTTTGTTCTCAGGTAAATTTATTGTTTTAGGAGGCTAAGTAGGGGGACCCGTCTCTTTGAATTTTTTCTCTTTGAATTCTTTGTTCTTGGTGTAAAGAGGCCATTGATTATCTAGGTTAATTTTGTAACCTGCAACGTTGCTCGAAGCTCGTTCAAAGTTTCTAGATAGTTCTGGTGAGTTTTTTAGCATCCCTTAAATAACAATCATATCATCATCAAAATGGGATAAGTTTGACTTCTTTCCCTTTTTTTTTTTTTCCAATAGTACTAACTCCTTTTATTCCCTTTTCATGCCTACTGCTCTACTATGGAGTGTTTCACAAGCACAATAAATTAAGAGGAGTGGTGAACGACGGAGGGGCACCCGTGGCGGCCGAGTCCTCTACCTTAAAACATCTATGGAATTTCTGTCATCCCATTTAAGCCAGATATTGCTGTGGGTCCCTGTATATGGCTTTTGGATTCATTGAGTGAATGATCCAATCATCAATCCTCTAGGAGGACTGTACAGCACGGAAAAGGGATGCGATTTTGCCACTAAAGCCTTTTTTCAAACCATCAAACGTTAATCGATGGGTCGTTCCTTTCCCCCCTTTCATACCAATTAATGATTTTGATATATCTTTATTTTATATTGAATTTTTTTTTTTCCACAGATAATTTATTTTTTATATTTATTTTTTTTAACTTTTTTTTTTTTTTTTTTTTTTTGAGACATGGTCTCTCACTTTACCTAGAGCTCATTGATTCTGCCAAACATGCTTTTTCATCTATTTCTCAGTACTTCTTAAATATTCTGCATGAGGAAGTTGACTGTTTTTTTTTTTTTTTTTTTTTTTTTTTTTTTTTTTTTTTTTATTGATTTATGTATGCTTGAACCATCCCTGCATCTCTGGATGAATCCAACATGGTCATGAAGGATGATCTTCTTGATGCTGGGTCTGTATGGCATTGCCAAGTTTCCCCTTTTTTTAAATTTTTGGCTATCTGTGTTCATTGGGAGAATGGGTCTCATATTCTCTATCTTTAGTTGATCTTTGCCTGGGTTTTTGGGTAGTATGCAGTGGCCGGCTTCTAAGAAGGAGTTTGAGAAGACATTCCGCGTCGATGTAAGCTTTTAAACAGTTCACTATATAATGGTTGTAGTCTTTTGCAATGTTTAAAAATTCGCCGTGAAAACATGATCTGGGCTGGATTTTTTAGTTGAGGTTTCTTACTCCAATCATTCTTCATATATAGTCTGTTACTGGCTGGATTTTCTTGTCCAAGCCTTGTTGATTTACAGGATTTCAGATTTTCATCCGTTTCTTCTAGGTTTCAAACTTGGTATAGTATAGTTTTTGAAGTATCCCCGTAAGATTTTCTGGATCTTTCCATAGTCTGTTGTGATATTTCATCCCTGTTGTTCAAAATCACGGATTTGTATTGATGTTTTGGAGTTGTTTGTTCGTTCTTTTCTTTTGTGGTTGAACTGGGCGCTCGAGGTGCTGTCTATCCTGTGTGTATTCTTTTCAGAGACGCAACTTTTGGGATTCATGATTTTTTTGGTTTTTCTTTGTGTTCTATTTCAATTGATTCTGGCTCTGATCTTTTGTTTAAGTTCGTTTCCTGTCTGTTGCGTTTAGCGTTCATCCTGTTGTTGCCTCTCAAGTGTTGTTAGCTGTTAGTGTTAGACAATTCACTTGTGCTCTTTCTGGTTTTTTCTTTAATGGTTAGTGCGACCCAGGGGATATAAAAATTCACTGCTAAGGACTTGTGCTTTGTAAAGTATCCCTATGGTTTTGTCTGTGTTGTTACTGTCATTGTCATTCAGTTATAGGTATGCTTTTATTTCTTTGTTATCTCTTTCGTTGACCCATTCATTATTCAGGAGTGTGTTTGTTTAGTCTCCACTGTGTTCTTATAGGTCAGGTAGGGTTATGCCTAGGTGTTGGTGTGTGAGCTTTAGATTGTGACTGGTGTCTGATAGATATGCATAAATATTTACTTATTTCTGTATTGCATGGAGGTTTCTTCATGTGTCCCGAGTAATGTGGTCGATTTGTGTGCAGAAGTGGTTCATTGGAGTATGGCTGAGTAAGAACCGTGATATTCTTCTGTGTGATTAGGGTGGATCATATATGGTAGATTGGTCTTGTGAGGTTCCTATTTGGTTTATCCGATATCTTCGTTCATTCGATGACTCTCTGTTTTATTCTTCTGTCCTGTTTGACTATGTCGCAAAGGACTCATGGGTATGATGAAACGTCCCTACTATGAGTGGTGACTGGGGGTTGATGTGTGTGACTTGGTGGTGCTCTGGAGAATTTTCTTTATGAAGTTTTGGTGTACCCAGAATGTTTGGGTATGCATGATCTGTGAAGATCGTTCTTGTGGAGATTGTTCCTTGGATAAAATGTAATGGGCCTACTTTGTCTTCTTCTGATTTCTTTTACCGTTTGAGTCGATTTTGTCTGGATATTAACAAGTGAAGACACCTGGCTTTTCTTTATGGTATCCCATGTTTGCTTGGAATTTTTTTTGCCATCCCTTCACTTTGTGTTGGTGTCTGTCCTTGAGGGTAAGATGTGTTTTGCTTGTAGACAGCATATCGATGGGTTTCTGTTTCTAATCCAATCTTCAAGTTTATGTCTTTTGATGGGGAATTTAGTCCATTAATTATTTAAGGTTATGGATGGTGTGTCTATTGTTCGCTTCGCTTAGTGCTTTTTATCCATTTGCTGTTTGGTTTTAGGTTTCTGCTTCTGCAATTATGCCTTTATTGATTGTTGTCGTTTTAGGGTTGCTTGGGGATAGTTGCTCCGTTCCTCTGTTCTTGAATTGCTTCAAGTAGTATCGAAGGGTTGGTCTTCGGAGCTGTATTGCTTGCAAGCTCGTTTATTGTCATGGAAGGTTTTTCTCGTTCCTTCAACTATAATTGACAACATTTTTGCTGGGTATTAGATAGTCGTGGGTTGGCATCGTATTGTGTCCTTTAACACCTGGCTGCTTGTGCTCCAGCGTTCTTCTGCTTGTCCTAATAGTTTGCATCGGAGAAGTCAGTGTAATTTCTGGATAGGTTTCCCGTTAGTAGGTGTCAGCGTTGCTTGTTTCTCACTTGTGGCGTTGAAGGATGTTTGTCTTTGTTTTGGGTGTTTACCATTTTAACTATGATGTGGCATTGGAGAATTTCTTTTCTGATCTGTCTGTTTGAGGTTCTTATGTGCTTTGTTATTGGTATTCGGTTTGTCTTTTTTTCAGTTTGTGGGAGTTTTCATCTATTATTCTGCTTAAGATCTGATCAATACCATTCTCCTGTGATTCTTCTCCTTCCTCTAACTCCTATCGGTGGGCGAGGTTTGATCTTCCCATAAGTGTTCCCGCACAATTGTTGGTTGTTCTACTTTGGGTATTTTTAATTTTTGNTTCTGTGTTATCTTCCAGGTCTGATATTCTTTGTTCTGCTTCTTCCATTCTGCTTCTGAGGCTTTTTCCACTCCTTTCTTCTTGATTGGATGTTTGATTTCCTTTTTCATTTCCTCTTCTGATTTCTTTAATATTTCTCCTTCTTTTTGGAGCTTCTCAATCTCTTCTCAAGCTCTTTGCTTCTCTGGTTTGTTTCCTTATCTTTTTCAGCATGGGATCTTTTCACTGTTTCCAGTTCCTTCCGGAGTTTGTCATTCTCTCTCTCTAGGTCTTCTTGAGTTCTTCATTCTCTTTTTTAGTTCTTTGATTTGCTCTTTATAATCTCGTAGTTCTTTAAATATGTTCCCAATTGTGTTTCTGATATCCGTGTCCTGGGCCATCCTCAGGGGGATCCCACTGTAGGAATCTTCCATAGGGTTGGTAGTGCTTGATGCGGGATTATCCTGCCCCTTTCCGGTGTTGTCTCTTCTTCGTGTTCCTGGCATATGAGCTTCTCCTTGCCTGTATTATAATGTAAGTTCTAAATGCCCCTTCACTGTGTTGGAAGGCTTGCTTTGCTTGCCTCCTTCAGATGCCTTTGTAATCCCAGTTGGCGGGAGGGGGGGGGGGACACACACGACTGTGGGCAGGCTCTTTAGTCCGTGCCCTGGCACCTGAGCTTGCCTGAGCTGGTCTCTGGAGATCTCCCCCAAATTTCTTTATATAGCCAACTTTTTGCCACTGAGATTTCATCTGTTTACAAAAGGATATTGTATTTAACCTAATTTTCTCAAAACCATCTCTAGCATCATCTTCTCTTTCACAGATAGGAATTTCACTGACAGTTTGTCATGCACATAGAAGTGGAAATGGTGACCAGTTCCATAGATCTGAGTGGAGAGTTTGGGAAGCTTAGAATCATGTGTGTGCATTAAAAAAAAGAATCATGTGTGTGCATTGAGGATTGTGCTGTGCTGAGGTCATGGGGTTGGTGTGGTTCTCTTTGGAACAGTATTGGTAGTTTTCTTCCAGCTAAATCCCCCAATGTCTACTTATGGCCAGAAGGGGGCATCTGATTACCATTAACACTAGTGATGTACTCATCTGCCCGCAACTTAGACCCCTGGGATATCTCAGTTTTAGACTCTATTTTTTCAAATGGCAGCATTTCTTAAAAAAAAAAAAAAAAGAAAACAACAACAATTCATTTACATTTTTGCTGAAGACACTTGTATTTGGTTAATTATATCTGTATTAAGGTATGCAGATGCATTTTTCAAATTTTTTATGTGTGTTTGTGTGTATGTATGTGTGTCTGCATATATGTTTGTGTGGAGGGATACTACATGTGCAGAGGTGCCTAAAGAGGTCAGAAGAGGGCATAAGATCTCCAGGAGCTGGAGTTACAGGCTTGTGAGCTGCCCAACATAGGTGCTGGGATTTGAAACACAGGTCCTGGGAAGGTGCAGCAAGTGCTCTTAACCACTGAGCCATCTCTGCACATCCTACCCCCCAATTTTTAATGTTTTAAATTTTTCATTGTTGATTATCATAGTATGGGAATCTTATATATTTCTTTTTCTTATAGCCCAGAGCTGAAGCATGTGGTACTTTTACAAGTGTTTATCACAGCTGTACACACTTTTGTTTTTGAGTGGGAAGTTTCAAGAGAGCCTACTCAGATGTCAGGCTTTTCCACTGGGCATTCCTGAAATTATCACAAAGGGAATCATACCACTCTAGTTGTGTAAGTTCTAGACTGGTATTGGGATAAGGTTATGGTACTTGGTGTATGATCTAGACATAACATTGTAAATATTGCTGGATATGAGCAAAATAGAAAAGCAAAACAAGGCATAATTTCAATGTGTATATAAGTATGTGCATAAATGTTTGCCTGCATGTAAATCCACCTGTATATAATACCTATGGAAACTAGAAGAGAGTGTTGAATTCCCTGAAACTTGAGTTATGGGTTACCTATTATACACTGTATGGATGCTGGGAGCCAAACCCTGCTGTTCTGCAAGAGCAGCCAGTGCTCTTAACTGCTGAGTCTTTTCCTTAGCCCCGGATTTTTTATATATATAATTTTTTCCAGCTCAATCAAGGCCATAAGGCCATTTTGGACAAGAAAATACAGACCAGGAAGAATGAATAATAATAACTTTTGTGGGGTTTTTTTTTTTTTTTTGGGCCTGGAACTCCATATGTAGACCATGCTGGCCTTGAACTCACAAAAGAGATCCACTTGCCTCTGCCTCTTGAGTGCTGGAATCAAAGTTGTGTGCTGCCACACCCAGCAGCTTCTAAATGTTTAAGCAGATCTATGATTGACAGAACATAAAACCGTTATTGAAATTCGCTAATCTTTGTATGCATGTGTGTGTGTAGCCTAGAGAACATGAGGGCACCTCAGGTGCTGTACACATTTTTGTTGAGATGAGTTCTTTCACTGGGCATGCACTTCTCAACTAAGCAAGGCCGCTTGGGCAGCGAGCTCCAGGGATCCACCTGTCTTTGTTTCTAGTGCTGAGATTACACGTGTGTACCACTGTGGCTGGCTGTTTTATATGGGCTCTGGGGATTGAAGTTAGGTCCTCATGCTTGTATGGAAAGCACTTTACTATCTTCCCACCACTCCAAATGGGCCAATCGTCATCAAACTATATGCCAGAAACTATAGCTGTGAGTGTCTGCTGGACCTGCAGGAGCTGTGGCTTGGTTAAGATTCTGGACTTTGGAGCCATGAGACTTGGCTCAAATGCTCACTTTGTAGTGGAGAGCCTGTGGACAAGGGACCATGGCCTTCTGTGCTTTATTTTCTCTCTGTACATCATGGGAATAATCATTCAAAACATAAAAGGTTAGAGCGGAACATAGAAGTGAAACCAATGGACCACAGAAGCTAGGACTCAGAATTCCTCTTGAGTCAAAGATCTGAGGCCACAGTGGGTTGAAGCATCATGAGCTGCCTGGGCATTGGAGAGGGTCCAGTTCTGGTTCCTCTGTGCAGGGCCATTGTTTTCGTTCTGCACTGGAGATGCACAGGGGCTTTAGAGAGGACAGTGGGAAACTTTCAAAACCAAAAAGAAATAGATTGATTTCAAATTGTGAAACAAACACAACTCCAAATCCCTGAACATTTCATTTTAATGTCTACAAAATGTTACATCCATTTGATATTGCTTTTAGTTATTTTTAATTTTATTTTTATTTATTTATCTATCTATTTATTTATTTGAATGTACTGTCTGCATGTAGGTTTGTGCACCCGTGTCATACAATGCCACAGAGGTCAGAAGAGGGTCTCGGATTCCCCTGGAATTGGAGTTCTCCTGGAATTGGAGTTACAGATGGTTCTCAGCCACCATGTGGGTGCTGGGGATCGAACCCAGGTCCTCTGCAAGAGCAGTTGGCACTCTTAACCACTAGGTCATCTCTCCAGCCCCTGCTTTTAGTTATTATGTAAGGCACCTAGAAATTGTATTTCATAGGGGACATGGGTAAATTGAAAAAATGTTGCTTTGCTCTGAGATAAGAACTCCAACAAGAACAGACCCATAGGCCTATGTAATGTGTGAAATATCTCTGTTCCTTGTGGCTAGTGAGTTGAGAAATGTGAAGGAATAAGCCACAGTTTGGCATGACAGACAGAACAGAACGGGTGGGTTCTTTAATGAAAATTTTGCTAGAAGGCATCAGGTCCCTTCAAACTGGAATTAAAGATGGTTGTTAGCTGATATGTGGATGCTGAGAGAGCAGCCAGTGCTCTTAACCCCTGAGCCATCTCTTCAGCCCCCTGAGTGGGTTCTTTTAATCCTCTTGAGCTGTCTTCTTGGACCAGTGGAAAATTAGATAGAATAGGGTATTTTGGTCCATTCATGCTGCCGTCACGAAATGCCATAAACCAATTTATTTATTTATTTATTTGTTTATTACAAACAAAAGACATTGATTTCACACTCTTCTGAGGCTAGGAAGTTCAAGATTAAGGTTCCAGCAGATTCAATGTCTGCTGAGGGCCTGCATCAATGCAGTGCTCTCTGGTCTTCGCATGAAGGAAAGGGAACTGAATCTCACTTAGGCCTATCCTGTAAAGGCACAAATCCCATCCATGAAGGCTCCACCCTTGTCAACTTTGTAGTGCCTGTGATGGTTGCTCTTGGTTTTCAAATTACTGGGGATGTGCATCTCCGGGTGTGTCTATGGGTGGGTTTCAAGAGAGGAGTGACATGGACAGTGACTAGGAGCAGGTGATAGACTCCTTCTGACTGAGCAGAACTGTCCAATGGGCTGGGCAGTCCAGGTGGAAAAAACACACAGGAAGAGGAAGCCAGTACATGTGTGCGTTACCTTTCTGCTGAGTGCATTTATTGCTGCTACCATCAACCACAGACATCGGACTCCAGCTTCTTTAGTTTTCAATATGGACTTAACACCAGTGGTTCTCCAGGCCATCAGCCTTGAGTTGAGACTGCTGAGGCATCCCACCTCATGGCCAAGCAGCTTCTAGGTTCTCTGCCTCCTGGCACACAGACAGCTATTATCAATCTAGTCAGCGGTCAACTATGTAAGCCAATCCAATATGTGTGTGTGTGTGCTCATGCATGAATGTACATGTGCACATGCTTTTGGTTTTGTTTCTCTAGAGAATCCTACATACCAATATACCTCCCAATCCTATCACCTTGTGGGTTAGGTGTCAACATGAGAATTTTGAGAATTCCTCCAAAGCAGACAGCCTGGCAGAGAATGAGGAATAGACAGGACAGCTGAGCCATGGGCTCTTGCTTGTTAATGGATATTTCTTGGTTTCTTAATAGTAAGTTCATTAACTATTTAATTAATTTTGTTTTGCTTTATTTTGTGTGTATGACTGTATTGTCTGCATGTATGGAAGTGTACCCATGTTGTGCAGTGCCCACAGAGGGCAGAAGAGGGCATTGGATCCCCTGGAACTGGAGTTACAGTTGTTAGGTGGCATGTGGGTGCTGGGATTCAAACCCAGGTTCTCTGCACCAGTGCTTTATTTGTTTATTTATTTATTTATTTTCTATGTGTATGAATGTACTGTCTGCATGTAGGTGCAGACAGTACCTACATGCATTTGTGCACCCATGTTGTGCAATGCCGCGGAGGTCAGAAGAGGGTGTCAGATTCCCCTGGAACTGAGTTCTCCTGGAATTGGAGTTACAGACGGTTCTCAGCTGCCATGTGGGTGCTGGGGATCGAACCCAGGTCCTCTGCAAGACCAGTCGGCGCTCTTAACCGCTAGGCTATCTCTCCAGCCCCTAACAGCCAGTGCTCTTAACCACTGAACCATCTCTCCAGCCCCTGTCATTAACAACTTAAATCTGTTTTAATGTTCTTTCTAAAATTGAGTAGTATTCACCCCCTGCCACCAAAAAAGGGGGAAAAATAAGCTGTAGTACTATTGTCCTAACAGTCAAACAATCTCCTTTTATTTACTCCATATATACATTAAATGTATTATTCTCTGATGAGGATTTGGTCTCGTATTTCCCTCTGTGAAAGGTGCATCCAATGGGCAGGCTTATAGAAAGAAGAGGAGATAGGCTTGGGCTTTTAGAAGCAGTTCTGGCATTTAGCAATTAAGGTGTAGGTAATTTTGAGGAGCTTGAATATCCACCTGTTCCAAAACACTGTGTGCCAAAACGGATTTAGTAGCTAGAGGAATTGGCAAGCATGTGCGAGCATACTTGTATGTGATTCAGGAGGGAGCTGGGTTGTTCCTTTACAAAAAGAGAGTTCAGTATGAGAAGGAGCCACCCTGGGCTAGAGTAGAAGGAACTCCTGGCAGCATTTATCATGCTTCATGATTTGGTAACAATGAGATTTGCATCGATTGTTTTTTCAGGAAGTTACTGAGCAAAGTAAGGAGCACCCTCCTAGGAGGGGCCAAGGCAGAGTTGTCTTCCAGTATTTTGAAAGGCCATTGAACCTGAAACACAGCTTGGGGAGGTGAGGCCTGAGGAAATGTGACCAGGATGTGCACACTGGCCTCGTGGAGCACCTGAGCTAACTGCAGGCCTGAAAGGAGGCAGGAACAGGAGTGCAAAGTTTACCCGGGTATTGAACGGGTGTCATCTCTGACATACATCACTAAGCACAGTGCTGAGACAAAGGCGACTTCCTCCTTCTCATGGACTTGATGTTTGCATTTGACATCAGGGCATTCTAAGGCTGGCAGGGTGATAGGAAGGATGTGGCTGCGATCTGGCTTACTGGGGCACAGGTCCAATGACTTAAAGCTGTGAGCACAAGTCACTGCGCGCCTGGCCTCCCAAGGTTCACCCCCAACATCCCTTTTACTGTTGGGTATGTTGGGGTTGCTCTAGTCAGAGGCTCTGGGAACTGGAACTGCCCAGCAGGGCACCAACTTTCTTCCTATCATAGCGTCCCATTTTAAACAGATGGGGAAATTCCCAGTTGTCTGTTTACATAGATAATAGAAGTCTCAAATGCACTAACCATATTTACTTGTAAGAGTTCCCACTAAGATGACTTCAGGAGTCAAGCTCTCTTGGTGGATTTTTAAACATTTACATTGAGAGGTCAATTTATAGTTAGCTTTTAGATATTGTATATGTTGCTTTAAGAGAAAGATGCGCAAAATTGAAAGTTGAACAGACTTTAAAAATGTTATACTTTCAGGGGTGGAGAAATGGCTCAGCCAGCTAAGCACTGGCTGCTCTTGTAGAAGACCTGGATTTGATTCCCAGCACCCTCATGGCAGCTAACAATGCTCCATAACTCCAGTTTCAGGGGATCCAGCACCCTCTTCTGACCTCTGTGCGGATTACATGACACAGGTGCACCTACATAATGCAAGCAATATACTCATACACATAAAATGAAAATAATAAATAAAATATTTAAACATTTTTATATTTGCATAAAGAATAACTCACCTTTTGGGGTCTTTAGCTCTAAATAGAGTTCTGTAATTACCATCACAATCAAGACACAAAAATTGTTGTCCTCTACTCCTTTGAGCAAATTACCCCTCTACCTTACCGAACTGCTCTCTGTCTCTGCAGTTTTACCATTTTCAGAATGCCACATAATTAATTTTTAGGCTGTCGTCTTTTGTATGGCAGTTTATTAATACTATTGACAAAGTACTATTGACAAAGGGTATTAGGTTCACCTGATTTAGAGTGATTATGAATAAAACTGAACTAATGTAATCACTGATGTAATCATATACAAACAAATTTTTGTGCCAACATAGTTTTTCTTTCTTTCTTTCTTTTTCTTTCCTTTTTTTTTTGGTCTTTTTGGACAGGGTCTCCTTGTAGCCACAGCTGGCAGATGGCCTGGAAATTACTATGTAGACCAGGCTGGCCTTGAACTCACAGAGATCCACCTGCCTCTGCCTCTTTAGTGCTGGGACTAAAGGTGTGTGCCACCATGCCTGGCTTAGGTGGTCTTTTTTTAAAAAATATTTTATTAGTTTTATTTTTATGTGTATGAGTGGATTGCCTACATGAATGTAAGTATGCTGGTGTCATGCAATGCCCATGGAGGCCAGAAGAGGGAGTCAGATCCCCCCGGAACTGGAGTTGTTAGCTGCCATGTGGGTGCTGGGAATTGAACCCGGGTCCTCTGCAGGAATAGTAAGTGCTCTTAACTGCTGAGCCAAGTCTCCAGCCGCAAGTTTTCTTTTTAAAAATTTCCAGTGTATGCATGCATTGTCTATGGTGCTCTGTCGCATGAAGGTGTTTTCTTACAGATATATAATATATATTGAATGTATTCTCTTCTACTTCCTCCACTTCCTCTCACCAGGTTCCTGTGTCTCTATAAATAGTTTAACTTCTTCTTTCATGTCATATGTACACACATGATTTCACATAGCTATATAGAATGCATATATATAAATCCACCTAGGAAATAGAACATATAATCTTTGTCTTTCTGAGAGGCCCTGGATTTACTTATTACAACTGTATCTAGTTGTATCCATTTTCCTGCAAATGCCATAACTTTATTTAGCTTTATGGCTGAAAAATTCAATTGAGAAAATCCAGGAGATCTCCCAAGACCATCTGAAGCACAGGTAAGAGCTGGGTGCTTCAGCCAGGCAGATTGTCTGATTGAATTTCGTTGTCTTTGTTGATCTTTGGCCCAATTGACTGGTGTGGCTGTGGGGGCACAGTTATCCTCCCAGCTGGTATAAAATGTGGGTTTGTGTGTGTCTCGAGATCAGAGATCTCCGGAGACCACCTGAAGCACAGGTACCGATGTGGCTTCCCCCCAACTGGGATTACTGCAGGAAGGAGTGTCCAAGTGGATTCTTTGGAGAACCTTTAGAACAGAAAGGGAAAAGTGAGTTGGACTTCCAATAGAAAGCCTAGAGCTTAGAGAAGTCAACGCTCCATAAGCACAGAGTAAAGGAGAAAAACAAATCAAACAAACAATGAAGGCATCTGAAGGAGGCAAGCAAAGCAAGCCTTCAACACAGTGAAGAGGCATTTGGGATTCACATTGGAATACAGGCAAGGAGAAGCCCATATGCCAGGGACACAAAGAAGAGACAACGTGGGAAAGGTGCAGGATAATCCCATGCCAAACTCTACCAACCCTGTGGAAGATTCCTACAGTGGGATCCCCCTCTGGATCCCCCTCGGGATCGCCAGGACACAGATATTAGAAGTACAATTGTGAACATACTTAAAGAAGTACAAGATTATAAAGAGCAAATCAAAGGATTAAGAAAATAGAATGAAAAACTGAAGAAGGACCTAGAGAGAGAGAATGACAAACTCCAGAAGGAAGTCGAAATACTGAAAAGATCCTATGTTGAAAAAGATAAGGAAACAAACCAGCAAAGCAAAGAGCTACAGGAAGAGATTGAGAAGCTCCAAAAGGAAGTGGAAATACTAAAGAAATCAGTAGACAAAATGAAAAAGGAAATCAAACACTCATCCAATCAAGAGGAAAGGAATGGAAAAAGCCTCAGAAGCAGAATGGAGGAAGCAGAACAAAGAATATCAGACCTGGAAGATAACACAGAACAACTAAAAAGCTCAAGTAAAGATTATGAAAAATTTAAAAATACACAAAAGTGGAACAACCAGGAACTGTGGGACACTATGGAAAGATCAAACCTCTGCATCATAGGAATAGAGGAAGGAGAAGAATCCCAAGAGAATGGTATTGATCAGATGTTCAACAGAATAATAGATGAAAACTTCCCCAAACTAAAAAAAGACAAGCCAATACAAATACAAGAAGCCAACAGACAAGATCAGAAAAGAAACTCTCCACACCACATCATAGTTAAAATGCTAGACACCCAAAACAAAGACAAAATCCTTAAAGCCACAAGAGAAAAACAACAAGTGACCTACAAGGGGAAACCTATCAGAATTACAACTGACTTCTCAATGCAAACTATGAAAGCAAGAAGAACGTGGAGCAAAGCATTCCCAGTATTAAAGGACAATAGATGCCAACCCAGGTTACTATACCCAGCAAAAACGTTGATTATAGTTGAAGGAGAGAGAAAAACCTTCCATGACATAAACAAGATG
>VZQC01012167.1:1107074-1122998 GCA_009823505.1 Rhizomys pruinosus
AAAAAAAAAAAAAAAAAAAAAAAAAAAAAAGAGGGGAAGAGAGAGAGAGAGAGAGAGAGAGAGAGAGAGAGAGAGAGAGAGAGAGAGAGAGAGAGAGAGAGAGAGAGAGAGAGAGAGAGAACAGAGCAGGGCACATTTACCTATTAAACTGCGAGTGGGCATGAAATAAAGGAGGGCTGTACATGACGGGGAGACAGCTGGACAGGCGCGCAGAGAGTGCTGTCTTGCAGCCTTGACTCCTTGCGTTCCTCCCTGGGCTCCCAGTTGCCAATAACGTCCCTAGATGGCTTTCTGTGAGTTCAGCTCACAGATGCTGCTCCCTTCAGTCCTTCATTGATCAAGTCACAGAGGCTGCTCGCACCTCTAGGTGGTCCTTCAGGGATCCGGTTGTGAATGCTGACTCTGCCCCTGTCCTGTCCTTGATGCTGGCCACATGGCTTGGAATCTGAATCTTTGTTTCTGTGAAGACTCTGACTCTGAGCTCACTAATACTATGTGGTTCTGGGCTAGAGAGATGGCTCACCAGTTAAGAGTGCTGGCTGCTCCTGCAGAGGACCTAGGTTTGAATCCCAGTATCCACGTGGTGGCTAGCAATTGTCTGTAGCTCTAGTCCAGGGGGTCTGATGCCCTCTTCTGACCTCCGCTGAGATTTCATGAGATGGGTGTGCTTGCATACATGTAGGCAATATACTTATACACAAAATGTAAATAAAAATTAAGAAAGATACTGACAGGGGCTGGAAAGATGGCCTAGCGGTTAAGAGCGCTGACTGCTCTTACAGAGGATCTGGGTTTGATTCCCAGCGCCCACATGGTGGCTGACAACCTTCTTTAACTCCAGTTCCAGGGGAATCTGACACCCTCTTCTGACCTCCAAGGCTTTGCACTACATGGATGCACAAACCTACATGCAGACAGTACATTCACACACATTGAAAATAAAATTAGGGGTTGGAGAGATGACCTAGCAGTTAAGAGCACAAACTGCTCTTGCAGAGGACCCAGGTTTGATCCCCAGCACCCACATGGCAGCTGAGAACTGTCTTTGACTCCAGTCACAGGGGAATCCAATGCCCTCTTCTGACCTCTGCAGCATTGCACAACACGGGTACACAGACCTACATGCAGATAGTACATTCATACATATAAAAGATAAATAAAATAAAAAATATTAAAAAATAAAAATTAAAAAAAAGAAAGATATGGACAAAGAATTTTCTGGAATGATTATACCAACAGTTCTACCAGTAATGTATGAGAATTCTAATTGCTTGGCATTGCATACATACATAGGAAATTCCGCCAGGCTATGTAAAATAATTCTTTCAGTACCTGTATATATTTTAAAGACTTAAAGAAAGTTAACTTATTATTATTTTTATGTTTTTATTTCTTGAACGTTTCATTCTGTTCATAGCCCAGGGTGGTTTCAAACTCAGGATCCTCCTGCCTCAGCCTCCCAAGTGCTGGTATTACAGGTGTGTTGATCCTCATCTTTCCTAAAATTCCTGAAGTTTTACATTCATTTAGCATCCTTTATTTAGCATTTTTTGAAAGAGGGTCTCACTCTGTAGCTTAGGCTTGTCTGGAACTCGATATGTAGACCATTCCAGGCTTACCTTAATGTCATGGCAATCCTTCTGTTTCTGCCTCCTGAGTGTTGGGATTAAGAGCTTGAGCCACCATGCCTGGCTTAACATTTCTTTTAGAGCAGATTATGTGACAAATTCTTAGTGTTACTTCATTGAGATGTCCTTATCTTGCCTTCATTCTTGAAGAATATAATCAATGGAAGTATGGATTAACAACTCCCTTCAGGATAGTAGACTTGCTTCCCATTGTGTTCTGGCCTCCATAGTATCTCATGAGATGTCATCAGTATTTTTGAATTCTCTTATCTATCATTTGCCATTTTTCTATGGGTTTTAAATATTATTTTCACCACTTTGATTACAATTTGTTGGGTTTTGTTGACTTTGTGTTTGGACTTCATTGAAAAAATGTGAAGTAAAAAAGATGATATATTTCACAACCTTTAGGAAAAATTTACCCTTTTTTCTTAAAAAATGCACTGTGTTTTATTCTATGACTCCAATGCATGAATATTAGAATTTTTTGTTATGAATATGTGTGCATGTTTGTGTGTGTGTGTAGCCTGGAGGATAATCAGGTATCATTCTTAGGAAAACTGTCTGCCTTCTTTCAGATAGAGTCTCTCATTGGTTTAGAGATCACCAATTAGGCTAGCTTGGCTGGCCAACAAGCCCTAGGGATCTGCCTGTTTCTGCTTCCTGGAAGTGGGGCTATGAGTGTGACACCAGGCCTAGCATCTTCATGTGGGCTCTGCAGCTCAAACATGGGTCCTTAGCTGGCAAGGTCAGCACTGTAATGATGTCCCACAGCCCAAATTCTCAAGCTTCTGACATCATTGCACACCTTTCTCTCACTTAATTTCTTTACCATTTATTTTCTCCTTCTTCCTCAGTTTGGAAAATGAATATTGACCTATATTTAGGTTCATTTAATTTTCCTTTGTCATTGTTTTATCCTGTACTTTTAAAATTTTAGTTCTAAATCTTCCATTAAAAAAATTCTTTTTACTCTTATGAGAATACCTAGCTGGGCCTGGTGACATAAACATGTAATTTGAGAGGCAGGAAGACTGCAAGTCCAGGGACATACTGGGCTACATAGTAAAGACAGAGAGTGAAGAGGAAGGGAGAGAGGAGAGAGAGAGAGAGAGAGAGAAAGAGAGAGAGAGAGAGAGAACCATTTTTACATTGTTGTCAAAAGTGTTTACCTATTTCTCATAGCATATAATTGTCAGTAGTTTCTAATTGTCTGATCTTCCTTTAGACATGCGTGGCTGCAATCCACACAATCTTCTTCCCTCCTTGGGCAGCTGGTAGTTCTACCAAACTGCAATCTTCAAGGCTATCTCTTGCCTGCAGCCAGACAGTTTCTGGGCTTAGATCCTGGCAAGGAGAGGGGAGGGGGACTGTGGGAGATTACCCATGGGAAAGGAAAGACAAAGAAAGACAGACACGGACACAGAAAGCCCGGGAGAATAGACTCAAGTTTAATGTTGGAACTCAAGGCTTTTATACTAACCCAGGCATGGGCTGGAACATGTACACACAATTGGGGGCTGGGGCAGGTGATTGGGACAAGGGAACCTCAGGCTATAATCCAGATCAAAGTTCTTTCCTGAGAGATCAAAGGACAGCCCAGACTTTCACAGGTGAGAATAGCAGCAGGGGTCATGGCTTTTGGCTGTCAGGTGACTGCTTTTAAGTGCTTCTGCCAAAAGAATACCTACATATAATTACCATTCCAACCACCAGGACATCTATGAGTTAGCATCTTTTAGTTGACTTCTCTTGAAAATTGATTTTCCTTGTTGATATTGAGAAATTTTAAGCGGTATCCTGAACTCTTAGAATGCTGCATGATGAGATTTTGAATTACATTAAAATCTTCTGGTAATATCTTGTTTACTTTAATAGGAAATAAAGCTGGTTATGTTACTAGTTCACATTCAAGTCACCTTCTGTGGGTGAGGGATCTAACATCCAATGAGTTTTCAAACCCTTTGTTTTGTGGCATGAACCTGCTCTCTTGTATGCCCCCTGAAGATTTAGTCTTGGATGTTCTCAGTGGGTTGTGTAATTGCAGTTAGGTTCTTAAAGCCTTTGCTGTATGTCCTTTGGAGGTCTGTTCCATACCTGTGAAATTCAGTGGCAATGGTTCCCACACAGCATTATGGTATTTATTTCTCTCTCTCTTTTCTAAAGAATTTCATCCATCCTCTGATGCTATGATGCATCCTAGTTTGCTTTTCTATTTCTGTGATAAAATCCTGAGCAGAATCAACTTAGGAAGGAAAGGGTTTATCTGGTTTGTGGGTTAGAGTCCATCCCCGAGGGAAGCCAAGGCAGGAGATCAAGGCAAGATCTTGAAACAGAAAGTCCAGAGTTATGCTGCTTACTGGCTTGCTCAGCCACTTTCCTTAGGCATCAAGACCCACCAGCACAGGATGGCCCTGCCAACAGTGGCTGTGCCCTCCTACATCCATCAGTAACCGAGAAAATGCCCCATAGACATGTCCACAAGCAGGTCTGATGGAGAAAATTCCTCAGCTGAGGTTTTTCCCTTCCTAGATGACTCTAATTTGTGTAGAGCTGACAAAACTGGAACAGCACAGCAGAACCCTTGTCAACTTGACACACAAACACACCATCATTAAACTGCAATCTTTCATTTCTTGTTTATTCCCAAGATTCCCATTGATATCGTAAGCTGAAACACAATCCAACTTTTAAAGTCACATGATCTTTTAAAAATTCTGGATAATTTCAAAGCCAGAAAGATAGCTCGGTAGTTAAGAGCACTGGCTATTCTTGCAGAGGGTCTGGGCACAGTCGCCAGCTCCCACATCGCCACTGACAACCATTCTTTTCTCAAGTTCCAGGGGCTCCAATGTCTCTTCTTGTCTCCAATGTCTCCAATGTCCTCTTCTTGCCTCTGTGGGTGTTGCATGCATGCAGTACACTTATACACAAGTGAACAAAGAAACATAAAAACATAAAAGTCTTAAAAAATTCTGATAATTCCTGGGAATCACCAAAGCTCAACCAAGAAGAGATCGACAGCTTAAACAGACCCATAATATATAAAGAAATCGAAGATGTAATAAGAAACCTCCCAACTAAAAAAAAGCCCAGACCCAGATAGTTTCATGGCAGAATTCTACAAAACATTTCAAAAAGAATTACAACCATTATTACTCAAATTGTTTAGAAGAATACTAACAGAGGAATTCTCCCAAATTCCTTCTATGAAGCCAGCATCACACTATTACCAAAACCAGGCAAAGATATAACCAAAAAGGAGAACTACAGACCCATCTCATTAATGAACACAGATGCCAAAATTCTAAACAGGATACTGGCAAATCACATACAGACCCACATCAAGAATATCATCCATCATGACCAAGTTGGATTCGTACCAGAGATGCAGGGATCGTTCAACATATGAAAATCAATAAATATCATCAAGCATATAAATGGACTGAAAGACAAAAACCACACCATGATCTCAATTGATGCAGAGAAAGTCATTGACAAAATCCAGCATCCCTTCATGCTTACAGTCCTAGAGGGAATTGGATTGGATGGATCATTCCTCAATGTAATCAAAACCATATATAGGAAATCCACAGCCAATATCATCCTAAATGGGGAAATGACAGAAGCATTCCCTTTAAAGGTAGGAACTCGGCAAGGCTGTCCCCTGTCACCACTCTTCTTCAATATGGTGCTTGAAACACTTGCTAGGGCAATAAGGCAGGAAAAGGAAATTAAAGGTGTACTAATTGGAAAGGAGGAAGTCAAGCTATCCCTTTTTGCTGATGATATGATTGTTTACTTAAGAGATGCTAAAACCTCCACCAGAAAACTCCTAGAAATGATTAAGAGCTTCAGTCAAGTGTCAGGATACAAAATTAACCTAGAAAAATCAGTAGCCTTTCTTTACACCAACAAGAAGCAACTGAAGAAGGCATTCAAGGAGACCTTTCCACTCACAATAGCCTCAAAAGCAATAAAATAGCTAGGAACAAACCTAACCAAAGACACCAAAGATCTCTACAACAAAAATTTTAAACCCTTGAAGAAGGAAATTGAAGAAGATATCAGAAGATGGAAAAACCTCCCATGCTCATGGATTAGGAAAATTAATATAGTAAAAATGTCCGTTCTACCCAAACTCTTGTATAGATTTAATGCAATCCCAATTAAAATCTCCAAGAGTTTCTTCACAGGCTTGGAAAAAAGAAGTCCTTAATTTCATTTGGAAAAACAAAAGACCCCGAATAGCCAAAACAACCTTGAGTGAAAAGAGCAACACAGGGGGGATCTCTATACCAGACTTCAAACTATACTACAGGGCTATAGTCATAAAAACAGCTTGGTACTGGCACAAAAACAGACCTGTTGACCAATGGAACAAAATTGAAGATCCAAACTTGAGCACATACAATTTCAGGCATCTCATATTTGACAAGGGGGCCAAGAAGACACAATGGAGAAAAGACAGCATCTTCAGCATGTGGTGTTGGCAAAACTGGATCACCACTTGTAGAAGAATGAAATTAAACCCCTACCTCTCTCCCTGTACAAAAGTCAACTCCAGATGGATCAAGCACCTCAAACATGAAACCCCAAACTCTGAAGGCAATAGAAGAAAAAGTTGGCAGCAGACTACAAGACATAGGCGTAGGAAAAGACTTCCTAAATCAGACAGCAGCTGCACAAGAATTAAGGTCGACAATTGACAAATGGGACCTCATCAAACTCAAAAGCTTCTGTACATCAAAAGAAACAATCAAGGAAGTGAAGAGAAATCCCACAGAGTGGGAGGAAACCTTCACTGCAGATACATCTGACAAAGCATTGATTTCCAGAATATATAAACTACTCAAAAAACAAAGAAAAAAGAAAACAAATGACCCACTCAATAGATGGAGCAAAGAACTGAACAGAGACTTCACAAGTGAGGAATTAGAGATGTCTGAGAAACACCTCAAGAACTGTTCAACATCACTAATCATTAAGGAAATGCAAATCAAAACCACTTTAAGATATCATCTTACTCCAATAAGACTGGCTAGGATCAAGAAAACAAATGATACCAAGTGCTGGAGAGGTTGTGGGGAAAGGGGAACACTCATCCACTGCTGGTGGGAATGTAAACTCGTACAGCCACTATGGAAAGCAGTGTGGAGAACCCTTGGAAGACTTGGAATGAACTTGCCACCCGACCCAGCCATACCACTCCTGGGCATGTACCCTCAAGACTTACGCCACCACAGAGATACATGCACGGCCATGTTTATTTCAGCTCTCTTCACAATAGCAAGGAGCTGGAACCAACCTAAATGCCCCTCAACTGACAAGTGGATAGAGAAAATGTGGTACATCTACACAATGGAGTTCTATGCAGTGGTAAAGAAAGATGACATCATGAGCTTTGCAGGTAAATGGCTGGAGCTGGAAGATACCATGCTAAGTGAAGTAACACAGTTCCAAAAAAACAAACGACGAATGGTATCCCTCATCTGTGGATGCTAGTGCCAATTACCTAATTGTATGGCAAACTGAGCAACGTTAATGTGATCTGAACACAACTGTGCTCTTATATTGTGAATCCCTTAAAAAACAATAAACAAAAAAATAAAAAATTCTGATAATTTAAATATTCAAGTTCTTTTTTAAAGTAAAAAGTCTTTTAATCATGGGCTCCTGTAAAATAAAAAATAAGTTACATACTTTCTTGTTCTAAGGAAGAACCAGGACACAGTTATAATCAAATTAAAGCAAAGCCCCAAATCCAGCAGAATAATAGCTCAATGTTCGGCACCTGGGACTCATTCATGATCTCTGGGACTTCGAAGATTTGGGCAGCTCTAGCTCTCTGGCTCGGTCATCTGTGTCACACATAGTCTGACTTCTAGGCTCAGGCCAGCTCTACTCCATACTTGCTCCTGTTCTTGATGGTCATCTCACAGTCCTGGTACCACCAAAATGCTAAGGTCTCCACTGCAACTGAGCCTACATCTTCACCAATGGCCTCTCCTGGTGTGATAGTTAATCCTGGGTGTCCACTTGACTGGACTAAGGAACAAATAAGAGGAAAAGGATCTTCAGATTGGACTACCTCAACCCGGATGGCCCACCCCAAATGTGGGTGTTACCTTCTGCTGGCAGGAAGTATTAAAGGCCGTGGCAGAGGGAGCTGGTCTCTTTTTCCCTGCGGCTTGCCTCTCTCTCACTGGTGAGTTTGTCTTGCTGCTGTGATCAACCCTTCGGATCCCAGTGTGTACTGAGACCGGCAGATCTCCTGGAATCCATCAGGCCTTCAGCACCAGATTGGGGTGGCTGAGACATCCAGCCTTGCGGACTGAGCAGTTCCCTGGATTCCCAGCCTCTCCAGTGTGGCGTGGCTACTGTTGGACTACTTGAGCTCTGTCACATGAGCAAATCAATAAACTGTATATAGCTATATATTCATCCTGTTGCTTTTGTTTCTTTAGAGAACCCTGACTAATACACCTGGTACCACGATTCAACTTTTCTCCACAGCTCCTTTAATCCTGCATGCTACCAAACCTGTCCCTGTTGGACTTCTACACATTTCCAAGTCCTGCTTCCAGGTTGAGATGCACCCTTTTCCCGCCTCTGGACCACAGCTTCTATGTGCTGACCCTGAGGAAATACTTGCCAGATTTTACCTCAGTGATTCTGGTCTCTCATTGATTACAACTCATTCTTCAGCCCCATAGGACCAGCATCAAAAGTAAGGGTGTTACTTCTACAGATTAGGAACCTAAAATAGATCACACAAAGATAGAGTCTTTGCTGCCCTCTGAAACTTCACGTCAGGGCTCCATTATCTGCATTTCTTTCAACATTATCTTTCAATCCCCCATAGAACATCTCATTAATCTCTTATAACCCAATGGTTTATCCAGCCCAAAGCTCCAAAACTTCTACAATCCTCCCCCAACAACATGGTCAAGTCTGTCATAGCAGCATCCCATTCTCTGGCACCAATTACTGTCCTAGCTTGCTTTCTGTCTGTCTCTGTGATAAAACACTGACCAAAACCAACTTGGGAAGGAATGGGCTGGTTTCAGTTTACAGGTTGTAGTCTATCATTGAAGGAAACCAAATCAGGAGCTCAAGACAGGAAGTTGAAGCACAAACCACAGAGGAACACTGCTTACTGGCTTGTTCAGCTACTCGTATACCCAGGCCCACTTGCTCAGGGATGGTCCCACTAACCGTGGGACCAGGCTGCATCAATCAGCAATATTAAAAAAATGCCCACAGGCCACTCTGAGGGCAACAATTCTTCCACCGAGGTTTTCCTTTCCCAGATTACTTCATATGAAGTTGATAAAACTAAGCAGTCCACCACAGATTTCTTTACTTGGTTCCTCTGGATGGAAGTTTTTCTAAGAACTCTAGCCTTTCTCCTACTGTGATATCACACAATTCTATGTAACTAAACTACCCTGGCTGGACACAGAGTGATTAAGAGAACAAGGTTGGGAACTGTTCCTTCTCTTACTATCACAGGAGGTTCTTTCCCATGTTTCATGTGTCCATGTTACAGTGTCGCTGTGGTGGTTCATCTATGTGACTAGGCTAGCCCCAGGCTAAGGGTTACAGAGAAATGGAGACAAGAGAGCAAGAGATAGAGACAGGAGGATTTCTCCAATATTTTTCTGGCTCTCAAGAACGCTTTTCTTCCCCATTCTTCTTGTCTGAAATAGAAAATTTCCCTTAGTTTTTGTGCTAACTTCATCCACTCTGCAGTTTAATCAGTCTGGCCTGCCTTTGGTCAGTTTAATCAGTGTGGTTCATCTTAAGGTCAAAACTAGGAGACTAAAGAGATAGAAGCAAAGGAAATGAGAAAAAACTAAGAAACTTTATGCTGTCTGTCTTCAAGTTTGCCTTCTCTCTCTTTTTTTTTTAATTTTTAAAAATGTTATGTGTATGATCGTATTGCGTGCATGTTTGTGAATGCCACAAAGGTCAGAAGAGGGTGTTGGATTCCCCTAGAACTGGAGTTAGGATTGTTGTTAACCACCATGTGGGTGCTGGGAATCAAACCCGGGTCCTGTGCAAGGGCAGTCAGTGGTCTTAAGCGCTGTATTAGTCACTTTTCTGTTGCTGTGACAGAACCACAACCAAGGGAACTTATAAAAAGAAGTTTATTTGAGCTTATGACTGACGGTTCCCGCGGAATTAGAGTCCGTCATGGTGGGAAGGCATGGCAGCAGGAGCGTAGCTTTACATTTTCAAGCAGGCACAGGAAGCAGAGAGTGACTGGAGAGTGGCAAGGCTTTTTTTTTTTTTTTAATTATTATTTATTTCTTTATGTGTATGAATGCACTGTCTGCATGCAAGTTTGTGCACCCGTGTCGTGCAACGCCGCGGAGGTCAGAAGAGGGTCTCGGATTCCCCTGGAGCTGGAGTTCTCCTGGAACTGGAGTTTCAGACGGTTCTCGGCCGCCATGTGGGTGCTGGGGATCGAACCCGGGTCCTATGCAAGAGCGGTCGGCGCTCTTAACCGCTAGGCCATCTCTCCAGCCCGTGGCAAGGCTTTTTGAACTAAGTCCGCCCCCCAGTGACACACTTCCTCCGGCATGGCCACAACTTCTAAGATCTCCCAAAGCAGAGTAACCAACTGGGGACAAAAATGTCCAAATCCTTGGAGCCTCTGGGGGACATTCTCATTCAAACCACCGCAACCACTCAGCCATCTCTCCAGCCCTGGCGTTATTTACTTTCCAGAGCTTCCAGGTAGTTGCTTGTTACATCTTGTAAGATTTTTACAATAATCAGTGGAAGAAATGGGATGTAGTGACTCCACTTTACTCTCCCCAGCACTGGAGTCCTTAGACTGGTGAAGTCTGACACAGGCTGCATTGCTTGCCTGCTCTCCTGGACTGTCTCCTTTAGAAAGATACTACATTCTCTCTCTCTCTCTCTCTCTCTCTCTCTCTCTCTCTCTCTCTCTCTTTCTCTCTCTCTCTTTTTGAGACAGGGTCTCCCTTTAGTCCCAGCTGGCCTGGAGCTCGACATGTAGACCAGGGTGGCCTTGAACTCACAGAGATCTGCCTGCCTCTGCCTCCCAAATGCTAGGATTAAAGGCGTGGGCCACCATGCCCAGCAGATACTACATTCTCATTCTGGCAACTTCTCTCCAGCTGCATATTTGCTTGAGCACCAGGGAGCTTAACACAGCTTGTTTTAGATCTTCACATCTACCAATGTGTCCACGCCTCACAGCCCTGTTAACTTGGTCACATCCCAATTGGCAACTTCTCTAATCTCTGTCCTCTCCAATGCTCTGGTGTTCATAATGCAGTAGAAATAAAAGAACATCAGATAGTTGCTAAAAGCTCTTGCAATGTGATTAATAAAACCCTGTCTCCCTCTCTCCCTCCCTCCTCCCTTCCTTGAGACAGGGTTTCATTGTGTAGCCCTGGCTTTATGGAATTTGCTATGTAGACCAGGCTGGCATTGAACTCAAAAAGATCTACCTGCCTCTGCCTCCCATTGCTGGGATTAAAGGTAACTTTACCACAGCCAGCTGAGGAGATGGCTTTCTACAATCTACTGCCCCACTGTTTACTGCTCTGTACTGGGCTGTTCCTTGTAACTGTGGAAGGAAACATTTCTCTCCTTTCTCAGGTAAGGTCTGCACACTTAGTCTCATCCTTGGTGTCCTCTGTCAGTATTACCCACTTAAAAAAAAAAAGAATCCAAAATAAGAGCAAAAAATATTTTGAAAGGAAGCAATATTCTCATAGTTAGAAGATATGTAATGTAATGAGCCAGAAATCCAAGGTAGTTGGATTTCACTGAAAAACTAGGGAGCATGTAACGATCTTGTCAGAATATTAAATTGTCCCCAAGCACCAGTAGTTCACAGATAGCTCAATTTAACATAACAGATTAAGGTACGAATATAAGTGTGGTATGTAATAAAGACAATGCATACCAAGATATGAGGAAAAAAATGTTTGATGAACAATGCTAGAATAATTGGAATTTTTGTTTGAAATGAACAACATTAAATTCTATACCTGCCTTGTAGTAGTTACCCAAAATGAGTTCAGATGAATTAAATAATTGAATGTAAGATAATACAAAACCAAAAATAATGCATTTTTCCTACAAAGGTAGAAGCGATTATGATACTAATGCGATGGAATGTAATTAATACAAAAGGATATCATTAAGGTTTCTTTCTGTCAGTTTTTCATGCTGGTATACAAAGTGGTGGGCTTCACTCTATAGTGAATCTATCTTATCATGAGCCCTTCTTATTCACCTCCTCCCCTCCACTGCCATTCACTATCCCCAGTGCCCCCTCCTCTGATCCCCTTCCCTTCACCAAATGCTTCTTCTCCTAATTTTCATTTATTTATTTATTTTCATTTTATGTAAAATGAATGTTATGCCTGCATGTGTGTAAGTGCACTGGTGTTGTGCAATGCCCTCGGAGGTCATAAGAGGGCATTGGATCCCCTGGAATGGTTGTTGTGGGTGGTTGCTAGCTGTCATGTGGGTTCTGGGATTTGAACCCCAGTCTTCTGTAAGAACAGCCAGTGCTATTAGCCATTTCTCCAGGCTCATAGTCTTTTTTCATAAAATAAAAAAATTATTTCTGACTTTAGATTATTTTGTTGAACATAGTAATCATCAGTTCTCTCCATTTCCCTAAAATAGTTTATTTTTGTTTACAAATGAAAAAACTTAATTGTGTTTATGTACTATATTTTCTTTATCCATTTGCTGTTAATAGACATCTAGTTGGTTCCTTTCTTAGCTACTGTGAATAGTGTAACAATAAACACAGAATATGTTAACTTAGAGCCCTTTGGGTACATACCTAGTAGTCATGTAGTGGACAGCCTGGATCTCACAGACATCTGTCTGCCTGCCTCTGCTTCTCAGGAGCTGATATTAAAAGTGCACCACCACACCCAGTAATTTTTATGGTCCTTCATATATTATAACTAATCTGTCTCATCTCTAGTTGGGAAATATTTCTTCCCATCCTGGAGGCTCTCTTCACTTTGCTGATTGTTTCCTTTACTGGGCCAAAGCTTTAAAAATAATTTACTTATTTATTTATTTTATATCTATGAGTGTTTTGCCTGGTTGCATGTAAGTGCACCATGTTCATGCAATGCCTGTGGAGGCCAGAAGAGGGTGCCAAATACCCTAGAATTGGAGTTACAGATGCTAGTGAACTGTTTGTTATGTGGGTGCTGGGAACCTAACCCAAGTTCTCTGCAAGAGCAGCCAGTGCTCTTAACCAATGCACCATTTCTCCAGCCCTAGACTGAAGCTTTTTAACTTCATCTAATGCCATTTATCAATTCTTGCAGTTATTTCATGTGCTATTGGTCCTTTTTAGGAATTCTGTATCAATGCCCGTGTCTTGAGGTGTTGTTTTACCTTTGTTTTTAGATTTTTAGGTAGTAAGGAATCTTCTGGTATTGAAAGCTGCCAGACACCTTTGTTTTTGGTCTTTTTGAGACAGGGTCTCTCTTTAGTTCCACCCGACTTGGAACTCACTATGTAGATCAGGCTGGAGTTGAATTCACAGAGATCCACCTGCCTCTGCCTCTCAAGGGCTGGGATTAAAGGCGTGTGCCACCACATTCAGCCTCAGACACCCTTTTCTAACTAAGAAGCAAAGAAAAATAAAAGAAACAATAATAAAAAACATTAGCAAATTTAAAAAATAAAAGTTATAATGTCACCTTTGAGTAAGGGGGAGTGAGAGAGACTGTATTTTTATAAATTGTGTGTGCAAAAAAGAAAAGAAAAAAATTTAAGAGATACACAGAGTACTAGTGAGAATTAGGGGGAGGGGAAGAGATGGGTAGCAGACTGGATGGTGAAGGCCAAGAGTGGAGGGGACTTCATGGATTCCGCCCAACTAAAATGCTAAGTCTATTGCTCATGAACCTGTGAAGTCAGTATGTATTTGAACAGTTAAACTGAAGTGTACCCAGAAACATCTCTATCTAGAAATATACTTAGAAATGCCCCCAACAAATTAAAGGCCAGCGGCATAGGGCCATCTTGGCAAGATTTCAGGGACTTCTTGGTGACATGACAGGAGAGGAGAAATGAAGTCCCGGAGCTCTCTCTTCTTATTCCGAATCTCTGATAATCACATCAGCACCCACAGACTTCACCCTCCTGAAGGCTCTGTTTTCCCTCCTGCAGTGAGCTGGTTAGTACAGACACCGTCAAGGCTGGAGAGCCCAGGACAAAAGATCAGTGGAATGTCCCTCCAGGTTCTGAGTGTGCCCATGGTGAGCAGCGGCTTGTCCTCTCTGCTCTGCCTCAGAAACCACCCAAGGCACAAGCGGACTGGGTGTGATTTCCATCTGCCCAGCTGAGGCCGTGCCCCCTTTTGTAACTCTATAAATATAGCCACAGATTTATGTGTGTACATGTGTTTCTCAATAATAACCATCTGTTTTGGGGGATTTACATGAGAGTTATGCAGCAAAAAATCCGTTTTTAAACCTGATCTTCAAATGTTGGGTATTCCATTCCTTTGAACCTTCCTTTGGGTCCCAGGGTTCCCGAGACTGGGACTATGGGCTCAGAAATGGCTTCCTGGATCTCCTGCCTTGACCTCCTCCTCTGTGATCCTGACTCCATTAGCAGCTCCTGGTGTTTCAGCCGAAACTCCCTCTTCAGAGTCCCAGGATGATAAGGACCTTCAGTCAAAGGCGCTTCTAATGGTCCCTGCATTTCATAGTCTTCTGTTGCAAGAATTTTCACCCAGCAGTTTGGGGTGGGGACAGCATGCCATCACAAATGCCCCCTCATAAGGTGCTAATGACAAAGTTTGATGCCACCACAGTTCACCCTGGGGACCAATGCGTTGAACTCACGAAGATGGTGGCTGTTTGGAGAATACAGAGCTCTTAACCACCAGCCATCTCTCTGGCCCTCTCTCTCTACATTTAGATCTTATAGTTTTCAAAACTAATTGCTAATGACTTCTCCTGGGTCTGTATCTCCTCTTGACCCCCCCTCCCTCTGTCCAACAGTGCTTCTTCCTTTGTACAGAACTGAGACACGTGGGCACCCACAACAGGCCAAAAACTTACATCATTTTAAATCAATCTTCTTGGGGCTGGAGCAATGGCTTCACAGTTAGAAGTGCTGTCTGCTCTTGCAGAGGACCATGGTTGTGTTCCCAGCACACACATGGCCACCCACTGCCATCTGTAGTTCTAGCTCCAGGGGGTCTGTTGCCCTGTTCTGTCCTCTGTGGACACTGTATGTACACAGTGCACATAACATACATGCAGGCAAGACACTCATATGTGTAAAATGAACAAATCTTTTAAAATAAACCTATATGCCTTAAATGTTTTTAAACATTTATTTAGGGGAGTGGCTGAAGGGGAGAAATCAGAACTGGAGGAGAATGGTAACTGTAGCCAACGCCTCAAACCTACATTTACTCAGCCTTGCATCTTCAGAAAGAAGCCAAATGGCCATGTACTTTTATGTGAACATGCAATTTTGGGGTTCTCCCTCAGCCCAATAATTCTGATGGAGTCTTACTTCCAATTGTATCTAATACTGCCTGTGCTGGATAGCTTTAGTTGTCAACTTCACACACTTGCACTGAGGGAGCCTCGGTTGGGGAACTGCTTCCATTGGACTGGCCTGTGACCATGTCTGTGGGGGATTTTCGTGATTGCTGAGTGATGTGGGAGGGCCCCTCGCACTGTGGGCAGTGCCACCCAGGGAAAGTTGTGGTGTATTGTACAAGTATGGACTAGGAGAGCAAGCCAGTAAGCAGCGTTCCTCCATGGCCTGTGCTTCAGCTCCTGCCTGCAGGTTGCTGCCCTGAGTTCCTACCTTGGGCTCCTTCAGTGATGACCTGGAAGATATAAGCCAAATAAACCCTTTACGCCCCAGAGTTTGTATTGATCAAAGTGTTTTTGTCACAGCAATCGGAGGCAAACTAGAATACTGCCTTTTAGAGAAGCATAGATAGATACTCACACCATCATGTTTTGTTTCATATCTGATGCAATTTTAATGGCTCCTTAGTTGGGTACTTTGCACAGATGGGGCTGTATTTCTGCCTAATCTGCTCTTGGTTCTTTGGGATCTCTCTCTGTATGAGTCTCTCTCAGCTGGGTATGTAGATCAGTGGTAGAGCACTTGTCCAGCATGTCTAAGTTAAATTCCTAGTACCAAAGAAAAGAACACACTACAAATACAAAGAACACAAATTCGAGGTCTCTCTCTCTCTCTCTCTCTCTCTCTCTCTCTCTCTCTCTCTCTCTCTCTC
>VZQC01012167.1:1127552-1183124 GCA_009823505.1 Rhizomys pruinosus
CCTTCCCTCCCTCCCGTCCATTCCCTCCTCCCCTTTCTGTGTAACACGCATCAATGCCACAATGACCTTGTGTTTCATCTGTGCTCTTTTGAGAGTGGCAGAAGTGTCGGTTGTTTGCCATTTCTTCTCCATTCCAGATTTGGAACATGATTAACAGGGATTTAAATATACTAAAAATAAAACGTCGGCTGGAGAAGTGGCCTAATGTGGGTTAAGAGCGCCAAACGCTCTTGCAGGGATTGGGGACCAGGTTTGAGTCCCAGCACCCACATGATGGCTGAGAACCATCTTGAGAGAGAGAGGGGGGAGAGAGAGAGAGAGAGAGAGAGAGAGAGAGAGAGAGAGAGTTTTTCTGGTTTCTCTTCCTTATCTATGGGAATACCATATTTATAGGTTACTTTTCCTGGTGATGTGACAAAATCAAGTTCAAGAAGGCAGAGTTATTGTGGCCCGTGGTCTGAGGGTGCAGTCTGTCGTGGTGGCGAAGGCGTGGTAGCAGGATTATGGGGTGACTGGTCACATTCCACCTGCAGTCAAGAAGCAAGGACAGATAAATGCTGGTCCTCAGCTCACTTTATTCTCTTTCTACGGCCTGGAACTGCAGCCTCTGGACTTGTAGGATCCCCATGCAGGGTGGGTCTTCCTATCCCAGTTAAACTTTTCTGTAAACACTCAAGAGTCATACCTCTAGGTTCATCTCCTAGGTGATTCCAAATCTTGTGATGTTATCAATCAATGTTATCCATCACAGGCACTAACCTCACTCTAAGACTGGTTATTGTGTGAATTCCTTATTGGATACAAAATCTACTTCAAATTGGGAAATCATGTTCAATTTTAAAGCTGATGATATAGTTATCCTTTTAAAAATTTCATTTATTGGGGCTGGAGAGATGGCTTAGAGGTTAAGAGCACTGGCTACTCTAGCAAAGGACCTGGGTTTAAATCCCAGGACCGATATGGTGGCTAACAACCATCTCTAACTCCAGTTCCAGGGGATCTGAAGCCCTCTTTTGACCTGCAGGGGTACTGCATGACAGAGGTGTACTTACATACCTGCAGCCAATGCACTCATACACATAAAATAAAAATAAAAACAAAATATTTAAAATTGCATTTATTTATTTATATTTAGTGTGCACGTGCATGCCCATTCATGCCACAGAACACATGTGGAGGTCAGAGGACAACTTGCAGTAGTCTGTTCTCTCCTTCCATCATGTGGGTGCCGGGAATTGAACTCGTGTCATCAGGCTTCTACCACCATGCCTTGCTCTCCAGGATGGACTGTACCCTAAAACTGTGAATCAGAACATGTCCTCCCTTTCTGAACTTGCTTTTTTTATGTATTTTGTTACAACAGCAAAAAGCCAGGCATTTTCAAAGTGGGGGTTTTAGAAAGTGGGGACTTTAAGAGCTGATCAGGCCATAAAGCTCCTCCCTGCTGAATGGACACTCAACTTCATAAAATGGCTTCACTGAGGGAAGCCTCTCTTGCCCTTATGGCTTCTGCAGTGTGAGTCATATGAGGGTGGGGTGCCCCATTCATCTGAAAGACGTTGCGTTCAGGGCAGCTCTTGAGAGGCAGAGGCTTGAACCACACCAAAGAACACCCACCAGCAGCACCTTTAATGTGGACTTCCAACTTCTGGAACTGGGAGCTCAAGAAGCATCAACAGAGAAGGATAGGCCCCCATCTAAAGCCAATCAGCTCCCAAAGGCCTTGCCTCCAGTCACAGTGGCGTTGGGGGTCAGGGAGTCTGTATGAGTTTCAGAGGGACACACAGGCTCAGTGCAGCACTGAGAACTTTGTAGCTGCTAAGGTTGCTTGCTGGAGAATCCAGGTAGCAGACCCGATGGTTCTGGGGCGTGTTATGTTTCTTCTCTGTACTCCCTTTAAACAACAACAAAAACTTTATACTTAAAATTTATCTCTCCCTGGAGAGGATCTCTTAATTGCCCCAGTGCACATTTACAAATGAGTGGGTCTTCTCCCTGGAGTGCATACCTTCCATTAGGGTCAGTTTTAGGCACGCCATTTCTTTGGCTAAAGTGGAAGGAAAACATTTGATTTGATCTTCCATGAGATCTTTCTGCTACATCTCTTTACCTCTCCTAACATCAGATTCTCACCTTGACCTACAAGCTGCATTAAGTGGAAATTCCTTTCCTCTTTGCACAGGGATTAGAAACCTTTGCCTGATGGGAATGTTAAGTGACTTACCTCTGCCAGTAGTAGACAAGTGGTTTCAGGAAGGCTGCTGTCCTGGGCTCAGTCCCTCACCTCTACAACGTCAGGTGTACTGGCTACAAAATCTTTTTGTTTTGCCCTTTTGAGAAAGTCGCCTGTAGCCATAGCTAGTCTGGGTGAAAACCACTCCTTAAATAAGAATTTTTAATTGATTATATATATAATACATTTCAATGAAAACTTCTGTTCTCTCTCTTTCTTTGTGCGTGCATGTGGTATGTGGTATGTGAAGGAGTGTGTGCATGTATGTATGTGTGCATGTATGCATGTGTGCATGTATGCATGTGTGCATGTATGTATGTGTGCATGTGGAGGCAAGATGGCTACCATGTCTGTTTGTCCCCAGGGCCAATCACCTTCCTATTGGTGGTACTTTGTTGTTGTTTTTTTACTTTGTTGTTTTTGTGTGTTTATTTTGGAGACAGGGTCTCCTTATAGCTCCAGCCAGCTTGGAACTCACTATGTAATAAATTAGGTTGGCCTTGATCTCACAGATCTCCCTGGTTCTGTATCCTAAGTGCCAGGCTTGAAAGTATACCCTATCATCCCTGGTTTGCTTTTGAGACAGAGTCTCTCACTAGGCATCTTTATCTCTCCAACGCTGACATCACAAGTGCACACTATCACACCCATCTCTTTATATGAGTGTTGGGGATTGAACTCAGGCATTAAAGGTTGTGGAGCAAATATGTTACCAACTGAGCCATCTCCCCAGCCACTTGGTTCATTCTATTCATTTGTGGTGTGATTTTACATATCTGGTAAAAACATTCGCTAGCTTCTCTTTCTTGTCTAAGCTGCATACTACAAAGGTGTACAGTTTTTGTAAAATGTTCAATAACCTCATCAGTTTTTCTGAGGGCTGAAAAACACACTGTGGTTTTATTTCTTTTTTTATTTTTATTTTTATTGAACACATTTTCTACAACATTTCTTAATCAAATTTAGACTCATTCCCCCATCCATGCCCCCCCACCCCCTGTCAGAGCTCATGGATTCTGTCATACACAGGTCATGTCTTGCATGTTTTTCTCAGTCTTTTATGATCTTTTCGGTGCACAGGTTTACTGTTTTGGTCAGTTCTTTGAATAGGTTTTTCTCTCTCTTTTTTGTTCCCATTCAATTTTATATTATTCCAAAATATGCATTCATACACTCCACACATAAATCAAAGTTACAAAATCTGAAAATAAACTATAGGTTAATTCCAAAGCACATTTAGAGATTTACATTTTAACAGTAAAGTTGCATGCAGCTAAAAAGAAGTATAGCTTTACATTCTCTCTTTTTTTCTAGAATATGAATATTAGTATTCCTATATGATAGAACACACCATAGGATTAAATAAGGATAAATTATGAATGGTTGTAGCATGTATCAATAAAAAGAGAAAATTATTTTACAAAATATTTTTAACTGTTAAATATAATCTTTTTTTTTTTTTCCAAAAGATGTCATGTTTTCCCCAAGGAAGCACTTGAAGCTTCCTCCTTGGCAAACCCAAACAACCATCAATCCTGCCCCTGTGCTCCACACTGGGGTCCCTCCCCCGGATGGTCACCCAAATGAGGTCCAGCAAGCATGTGTCCTGTCTTGAACTTCCTGTACTGGCCTCCATGACACAGCATGGGTAGTCTGACAATGGCAGTCCACACTCTGAAGAGGCTGAAATCCCAGTAGTCACTCAGTCTACAAGCTGTACATCTCTGTAGTCCCCATCTGGCATTGAAGGTTTGAAGGATTCTCAAGTTTTATATCTGAAATTCAATTTCTCAGATGTTATTGATTAGTTATTTCTGGTTATACTTTCCTTTTGGATGCTTAAGGCCACACAGTCAGCCCAGATTAACCAAGGTTTCTGTTTTCTCAAGGTCAGTTGAGGATCTGGTCCTCAAGGGTCACTTGGGTTTTTTTTGGGGGGTAGCCCCTGGCTCCATTTGGTTTTTCAACCACCAGTTCCATCCACTCAAGGACACAGTTAGGTCTTGCTAGACCTAGTTTCTCTCTTTGAAGCATGAGCAGACTTTCCTCTTTATAGGGTGGACACTGGCTGGAGTTCCATCCGTGACTCTCCAAGACTTCCCCGCACAGGGAAGACTGGTGACTCACATTTGCAGGACATTTCAAGAGATACCCCATGCATATTCCCCTGAGACTTAGTTGACCTCTGAGGGCAAGGAAAAAAGTTATCCCTTAGGTCCCTCAGCCAAATTGGTATGGGCATTAAGTATGGTCATTAAGCACCCAGAAAGGCTAACTTACACCAGCCTGATGCATCACACCTATACTAAAATTATATCTTATGGAAAACAAACTGTTGTTTCCATATCATATTTCTTGATTCACCTTTTTCCATTTTAACTTCATGTTATACTGTAGTATGTATACATATCCACCATCAAATACCAAAAATCCATAGTCTGAAAATAAGTGGTAGGTTAGTTCTAGAACCTGTCTAGGGATTCATAATATAAGAGCATGGCTGTGTTCAGATTGTGGGGCATATAGCATTAATGTTGCTCAATTTGCCTTAAAACTAGGTACTTGGTGCTAGCATCCACAGATGAGGAATACCATTCATTGTTTTTCTGGGATTGTGTTAACATAATATCTTCTAGTTCCATCCATTTACCTGCAAATTTCATGATATCATCTTTCTTTATCGCTGCACAGAACTCCATTGTGTAGATGTACCATATTTTCTCTATCCACTCGTCGGTTGAGGGGCACTTGGGTTGGTTCCAGCTCTTCACTATTGTGAAGAGAGCTGCTATAAACATGGCTGTATATGTATCTTTGTGGTAGGATGTGTCTTGTGGGTATATACCCAGAAGTGGTATGGCTGGGTCAGGTGGTAGGCTCATTCCAAGTCTTTTAAGGGTTCTCCACACTGCCTTCCATAATGGTTGTATAAGTTTGCATTCCCACCAGCAGTGGATGAGTGTTCCCCTTTTGCCACAACCTTTCCAGCATTTGGTATCATTTGTTTTCCTGATCCCAGCCAGCCTTATCAGAGTGAGATGATATCTTAAAGTGGTTTTGATCTGCATTTCCTTAATTATTAGCGATGTTGAACACTTTTTAAGATGTTTCTCTGCCATCTCTATTTCCTCACTTGTGAAGTCTATGTTCAGCTCTTTACTCCATCTTTTGAGTCACTCATTTGTTTTCTTGTTTTTTGAGTAGTTTATATATTCTGGAAGTTAGTGCTCTGTCAGATGTATCAGCAGTGAAGGTTTCCTCCCACTCTGTGGGTTTTCTCTTCACTTCCCTGATTATTTCTTTTGCTGTACAGAAGCTTTTGAGTTTTATAAGGTCCCACTTGTCAATTGTTGACCTTGTTTCCTGTGCAGCTGGATAATATACTATATACTATACTATAATTGTCTTATTTAGAAAGACTTTTCCTGTGCCTATGTCTTGTAGGTTGCTGCCAACTTTTTCTTCTATCACCTTCAGAATTTTGGGTTTCACATTGAGGTCTTTGATCTATTTGGAGTTGAGTTTTGTACAGGGTGAGGGTAGAGGTCTAATTTTATTCTTCTACAAGTGGTGATCCAGTTTTGCCAGCACCATTTGCTGAAGATGCTGTCTTTCCTCCATTGAATCTTTTTGGCCCCCTTGTCAAATATGAGGTGGCTGAAATTGTATGTGCTCAAGTTTGGATTTTCAGTTTTGTTCCATTGGTCTATGGGTCTGTTTTTGTGCCAGTACCAGGCTGTTTTTATTACTATAGCCCTGTAGTATGGTTTAAAGTCTGGTATAGAGATCTCCCCTGTATTGCTCTTTTTAATCAGGGTTGCTTTGGCTATTTGGGGTCTTTTGTTTGTCCATATGAATTTAAGGATTTTTTTTCCAAGCATGCAAAGAAAGTCTTGGGGATTTTAATTGGGATTGCATTAAATCTGTATATTAATTTGGGTAGAATGGACATTTTTACTATATTAATTTTTCCAATCCATGAGCATGGGAGGTCTTTCCATCTTCTGATGTCATTTTCAATCTCCTTCTTCAGGGGTTTATAATTTTTGTTGTAGAGATCTTTGGTGTCTTTGGTTAGGTTTGTTCCTAGGTATTTTATTGTTTTTGAAGCTATTGTTATTGGGAAGGTCTCCTTGTATTCCTTCTTTAGTTGCTTGTTGTTGGTGTAAAGAAAGGCTACTGATTTTTCTAGGTTAATTTTGTATCCCGACATATTACTGAAATTTCTAATTGTTTCTAGGAGTTTTCTGGTTGAGTTTTTAGCATCCCTTAGATAAACTATCATATCGTCTGCAAAGAGAGATAGTTTGACTTCCTCTTTTCCAATTAGTACTCCTTTAATTTTCTTTTCTTGCCTTATTGCCCTAGCAAGTGTTTCAAGCACTATATTGAAGAGGAGTGGTGACAGGGGCAGCCTTGCTGAGTTCCTACCTTTAAGGGGAATCCTTCTAACTTTTCTCCATTTAGGATGATGTTGGCTGTGGGTTTCTTGTATATGGCTTTGATTATGTTGAGGAATGATTCTTCCAATCCTAGAGGGAATTCCCTCTAGGATTTTAAGCATGAAGGAGTGTTGGATTTTGTCAAAGGCCTTCTCTGCATCAATTGAGATGATCATGTGGCTTTTGTCTTTCAGTCCATTTATGTGTTTTATGATATTAATTGATTTACGTATGTTGAATCATCCCTGCATCTCTGGTATGAATCCAACTTGACCATGATGGATGATGTTTTTGATGTGGGTCTGTATGCAATTTGCAAGTATTTTGTTGACAATTTTTGCATCTATGTTCATTAACGAGATGGGTCTATAGCTTTCTTTTTTGCTTGTATCTTTGCCTGGTTTTGGTATTAGACTGATGCTAGCTTCATAGAAGGAGTTTGGGAGAATTCACTCTGTTTGTATCCTTCTGAACAGTTTGAGTAGCAGTAGTTGTAGGACCTCTTCAAATGTTTTATAGAATTCTGCCATGAAACCATCTGGACCAGGGCTTTTTTTGTTGTTGGGAGGTTTTTAATTACATCTTCAATTTCCTCAGATATTATGGGCTTATTTAAGCTGTCAATCTCTTCTTGGTTTAGCTTTGGTGATTCTCATGATTTCAAATATTCATCCATTCACTTAGGTTTTCAAATTAGTAGAGTATGGGTTTTTCTTGAAGTATTCCATATGATTTCCTGGATTATTTTGCCTTGTCTGTTGTGATGTTTCTTTCTCATCACAAATTCTATTGACTTGGAGTTGCTCCACTCTTTCTTTTTGTTAAACTGGGCTAGAGGTCTATCTATCTTTCTTATTCTCTCAAAGAACCAACTTTTTTTTTTTTTTTTTTTTTTTTTTTTTTTGTATTGGTTTTCTTTGGTTTCTATTTCATTGATTTCTGCTCTGATTATTTGTCATTTCTTCCTGTCTGTTGCATTTAGGGTTCCTTTTGTTTGTGTTTTTTGAGGGTTTTTAGTGAGAGATTAACCTCATTTATTCTGTGCCCTTTCTGCTTTTTTTAAATGTAGGCACCCAAGGGCGATAATTCCCTCTTAGGATTCCTTTTAAGGTGTCCCATAGGTTTTGCTGTGTTGTACTGTCTTTTTTTTTTTTTTTTTTTTTTTTTTTTTTTTTTTTTTTTTATTTCTTCCTTGACCATTAATTATTCAAGAGTGTATTTTTTAGCTTTCCATGTTTTTGTGTAGGTAGCAGGGCTTCTCTTGGTGTCTGATATTGAGCTTTTATTGCATATGTGGGTCTGATAGAATGCATAAGAATTATTTCAATTTTTTTGTATTTGTTGAGGTTTTCTTCTGTGTCTATGTATATGGTCAAATTTTGGAGAATGTTCCTTGGGTCTGAGTAGAAAGTGTTACTCTCTGATGCATGGGTGGAATTTTCAGTAGAGGTCTGTGAGGTGCATTTGCTGTATCATATTGTTAGTTCAGAATGTCTCTCTGTTTATCCTGTCTGTCCAGTTGGTCTGTCCAAGGGGCTAGTGGGGTATGAAGTCCCCTACTATTAGTGTGCGGGGGGTTGATTCTGGCCTTGAGTTCCTGAGAGTTTACGTTAAAATTTGGTGCAACCAGACGTTTGAGGTGGCATATATATCATGATTGTGATATTTCATGGTTAATTTCCCTTTTAATGAGGAATGTAATGGCCTCTTTGTATTCTTGTGTATGCTTGTTAATTTAAAGTCTATTTTCCTGATTTAAATAGCAAACTCCTGCTTCTTTTTTGGTACATTTGCTATATTCTTTTCCTCTTTCACTTTCTTCGTTGGCACCTGTCATTGAGGGTGAGATGGGGTTTCTGTAGACAGCATACAGATGGATTCTGTTTTCCTAATCCATTCTCCCTGTCTATATGCTTTTTGTTGGGGAGTTTAGTCCATTAATCATTTAGGTTAATAATTGAGAGGTGTGGGTGTTCCTTCTTTCCCCTTATCATCCATTCCATTTTTGGGGGTGGTCTAGGTTTTTCTACTTTTTGCAGTTATGGCTTTTAGAATTTCCCCTTTCCAGGTGCCTGGGGATACTGCTCCTCTCCTCTGCCCTTTGAATTGCTTCAAGTATTCTCTGAAGGTTTGGTTTTTCTGGACACATATTCTTTTATCTTGTTTATGTCATGGAAGATTTTTTTTGTCTTTCCTTCAACTAGAGTTGACATTTTTGCTGGGTATAGTAAGGTTGGCATTTGTAGTCATTTAACATTGGGAATGCTTTGTCCATGTTTTTTTGCTTTCATAGTTTGCACTGAGAAGTCAGCTATAATTCTAACAGGTTTTCCCTTATATGTATAGTTTGTTTTCTTTTGTAGCTTTTAGAAATTTTTGTCTTTTGTTTTGGGTGTCTAGCTTTTTAACTATGATGTGGCTAGGAGTTTCTTTTTGCCTTGTCTATTTGGTGTTTTACTTGTTCTTGTATTTGTATGGATTTGTCTTTTTTTTTTTTTTTTTTAGTTTTGGGGTTTCAACTCATGTATATTCCTGTTGAAGATCTGATCAATGCCATTCCCTTGGGATTCTTCGTCTTCCTCTATTCCTATGGTGTGGAGGTTTGATTGTTTCATAGTGTTCCACATTTCCTGGTTGTTCCATTCCTGTGTATTTAAAAATTTTTCATAGTCTTTACTTGAGCTTTTTAGTTGTTCTGTGTTATCTTCCAGGTCTGATATTCTTTTTTCTGCTTCCTCCATTCTACTTCTGAGGCTTTTTCCCATTCTTTCCTCTTGATTGCATGAGTGTTGGATTTCCTTTTTTATTTCATCTTGTGTTTTCTTTACTATTTCCACTTCCTTTTGGAGGTTCTCAATCTTTTCTTGTAGCTCTTTGCTCTGATGGTTGGTTTCCTTTTTCATTTCATCATGGGATCTTTTCAGTGTTTCCATTTCCTTCCGGAGTTTGTCATTTTTCCCCCCCCTAGTTCTTTCCAGAGTTTGTCACTTTCTCCTTTTAGTTCTTTCCAAAGATTATCATTCTTTCCCTTTAGGTCTTTTCTGAGTTTTTCATTCTCTCCCCTTAGTTCCATGATTTCTTTGAATGTATCTGTAATTATTTTATGATCTGTGTCCTGTGCTACCTCCAGGGAGGTCTCCTTGTGGGAATCCTCCATAAGTTCAGTAGACTTTAGTGTGGAATTATTCTGTGCTTTTCCCATTTTGTTCTTTCTTTGTGCTTTTGGCATGTGGGTTTCCTTTTGCCTGTATCCTGATGCCTCTTCACCATGTTGAAGGATCACTTTCTCTGATTCCTTCTCTTTATTTATGGGGTGTTGGCTTGTCTAGATTTCAGGCTTTCAATTTTGGTTGTATATTGGGCATTATAGCTCACTCTTCCCTTTCTATTCTGCAAGAACTGTGTAGGTAACAGCCGTTCTGACACCCTCTGAGCCCTGTGCTCCCTCTGCTGCTGCCAGCCAGTTCCTCTAGGTTGGTTGTAGGGCTACTGAACACTCCCTCTGGAATTCCAGTTGGGGGGGCTATGGATTGCCTGCTTAGCCTGTGCCCCTATACCCTGCAGCTCAGCTCATCTGGGCCTGGCAGCTGCTGTGTGCCTGGTGGGCCTGGCTTCTCCTTCCCACAATCCCCTACCAGACATGGTGAAGTCCCTGCAGCTCAGCTGGTCTGGGCCCAGCCACTGCTGTGTGACTGGCGGGCCTAGCTTCAGGCTTTATTTCTTAAGTTGAGATGGTTAAGACAAAGTGTGAGTTGCATGATGTATTACTATGTTTTTTATTGGTACAACAAAACGTCTCAGGCTGGGTGTATTATAAAGAGAAGAGGTTTATTTAGCTCACATATCTGGAAGCTGACAGTCTATTCTGGCTGCCCCCATCATCTCTGTGGCTTCTGGTGAAGGCTCTGGACTTCATCACATGAAGAGAGTGTACATGAGAGATCACATGATCACAAGGGAAGACAAGAATCTAAGGCATGGAAGGGGCAGTTTTGCTCTAAGTTCACAGGAAGTAACTGGAGACTTTTTAAAATTATCTTTCCTACTTTAGGTATAGTACTTTGGGGCACTTTTTAGAAAATATTTCTTCATTTTTATTTATGCTTATGTGTGTGCCTCTGTGAGTTTATGTGCACCACATGCATGAGTGCCTGTGGAGGTCAGAAGAGGGTATTGGATGGATCCCGTGGAACTGAAGTTACAGATGGTTGTGAACTGCCATGTGGGTGCTGGGAACTGAACTCAGGTCCTCTACAAGAGCAGCCAGTTTTCTTAACTACTGAACTATCTATCCAGCTTCCTGGGGGTACTTTAAAGGAAACTCCCTAAAAGGGTCTGTTTTGTTCTTTGTGAAGTCTTCATCCAACACTTGGTAGATGTGCCCTTAAGTGTGTAACTCTTTTCTTCACCATCAGTCCTCTAGAACAGGGAATGTGCTTTTTATCCATGTACTATATCTCTACTGAATGTGCTGACAGCTTTGTTAGGGCAGTGGGGAACTGGGGACTTTTTCTCATTATTTTTATTTTCCAGCACTAAAAATGCAGTCTGTTGTAATGTCAATTCATACTAAGACTAAATGGGTAAAATGTGTAAATGTATTGAATTCTATCAACTGTGCACCCCTTAGATCATAGCCCCATGTAGCCATGGAGGAAGTATAAGGCAGAATTGTTGGCTTTTCCAGAATTTTCCAAACATGTCAATCACAAATTAATATGCTCTTTTTTCCACTTTAGAATGTTTTCTGGTTGAGAAGCATCCAATGAAAACATTCCCTTGGAAGAATTTGAATCCTTGAGTCCCTAATTCACATTTCTTAAAATGGCTTTAGGACCTACTAGTTCATAGGAAATTGTTCATAAAAATATGTTACCTGAATCAGTCCTGTGGGTGTGAGTACAGAAGGGGAGGAGAAGCAGCAAAGTGCCAGTGTTAAACCCACTTTGCAAAAGATTCATGTTAAATAAAGACCAAAGATGAGAGCGAGTTTGTGTGACAAGCAAGAACATTAGAAGACAATAAGATGGAGGTCTGGAAGCATGGCACATTTCATGGGACTTGGGAAAATCTGTGATGGCTGAAATGACTCCACTTGGTAAATCTCATTCTTAGCTCAAGGCTGCAAAGCAAATTCGAGGCAGCCCCAGCCCCTTCCCCTTTCCCCAAAATACCATCTCCTTGCTCTAACCTCGATAAAACATAGATATGGTTAACTACTGATTTTTGGCTTCTGTAACTTGCTTATCCTGCTTAAAGGCACCTGACATTTTCTAGGTGGGCCAGAAGCACAGGCAGCTTTGATTTTTTTTTTTATTGCCTTGTGGGTTTTGCCTTTAAATTTTCCAACTCTGCCTAATTCCGTGCAGCAGTTTCAAATTGGAAGGTGAGACTGTATTAACAAACAGAGCTGCTTCTATTTAAATCTGAACTGAGTCTGGTTGTCTTTCCTGGTGGTCTCAAACTCTCTAACAAAGATATCAAGCTCTTTCAGAATAATCAGAAAAATCTTTTGGAATTTGTGGGATTCCGGTGATTATATATATAAACAATCCTACAAGCCTGGCATGGTGGCACATGCCTTTAATCCCCAAACTTGGGAGGCAGAGACAGGTGGATCTCTGTGAGTTCAAGGACAGCCTGGTCTACATAGTGAGTTCCAGGACAGCTGGGGCAATAGGGAGACCCTGTCTCAAAAAAAAAAAAAAAAAAAAAAAAAAAAAAAAAACCCAAAAAGCAATCCTACTTAGTGTTGACTGACAATTTGGCACAGCATAGACCACCTGAGAAGGAAGGCCTCAATGAGGAATTTCCTAGACCAAATTGGCCTATGGGCATGGGGAAGGGGGAATGTCTTGATTGCTGGTTGATGCAGGAGGGCTGAGGCCATCATGGGCAGCACCATCCCTAGCTTGTTGGTCCCGTGCTGTGTAAGAAAGCCAGCTGAGCATGAGTCTTGAGTGAGCCAGGGTACAGCAATCCCCCATGTTCCTGCTTGAGCTCCTGCCCTGGTTTCTCTCAGTGATGGACTGTGACCTGGAAGTGTAAGCCAAGTCAATCCTTTCTTCCCTAAGTTGCTTTTGGTCAGAGTGTTTTATCACAGCAACAGAAGAAGCAAACTAGAACAGACTCCTAAATGGCTCTGAGGAAAATAATGGCACTCAAACATTTATTACAGTTAGAGTCAGACACGGGCTCCCACATCAATAGTAACTCACTCTCTGCTCCATGCCCAAATCTACGGCCATCCCTCTGACTGAGACTAGCTGAGCACCTGCTGCAAGTCCTAGGCTTTTGTCTTTTGGCTGAACTTCTCACTTAGTTTCATGACATTGATGAAGATGATTGGGACTTACAGAAAACTATGACTTGACCTTCCTCTCCATGAACTTCAGTACAGTAGAGAGCATGGCATTTATACATATAAAACAGCTGCCAAATCAAGTAGGCTGAGAATAAAATCACATCGGCTTTCTAGAGTTATAAAAGACCAAATTGTTTTGGAGAGCTTGATTTTCTGAGCATGCAATGGGATATCCCTTAAACCAAAAGACAGAGTTCATGAACATCAGTAAAGGTAATTAGGTCCAATACAGTAGCTCTGCAAGGACCTGTTGAAGTTTGTGTAGAGAACAATTTGTTTTTGGCACCAGAATAATTTTTGCTTTATTATGCCTGCATTTTATGGTTCTTGTATCTTTCCCTTTGTAACTGGTTTACTAGTGTACCTTTTAATTTGCTGATAATTATCTATAATAGGTTTAAGAACAAACAAACTCAATTTATTAGGCTGCCAAACAAAAGGTCCAAGAAATTAACCCTAAGTAAGTCTGTGATTTTTTTTCTTCAGGAAAATATTCAAAATGACAAATAAATAGCCCTTCCATCCTTATTCTCAAATTATTTCATGGTTATTGATTATATTCTGGAGAATTAAGACATCAAGAGGCTGGGGAGATACCTCATCAGTAAGGCGCTTACTTTGCAAGCATAAAGACATGCATAGGACTTCTCAGAACTCGTGTAAGGAAAGTGAGGTGTGGAATGGCATGGTAGAATGCACTTGTGATTCCAGGGCTGGTGAGAAAGAGATGGGGTAGATCCCTGGGGCTCACTCAGCCTAGCCTACTTGGTGAGTCCCAAGACAGTGAGCTAGAAACTTAATTTCCAAAAGTATATACTGATGGGACACGAAAGTGGGGCCTTTGTGAATTTATCAGGGGCACATGGAGGCAGCAGGATGCGGACTTCGTGGTGGCATTGGAGTCTTTCTCAGAAGAGGAGAGGCCCATGCTAGTTGGTTTTCTCTGTCTGGTCATATGATACACTACAATACAAGGTCCTCACTAGGGCCTGGCACTTTGCTCCTGATTTAACCTCCACAAATGTGAGCTGAATAAGCCTCAGTTCTTTGTAAATGACCCAGAGAGTGGTATTTCATTATAGCAACAGAAAACAGATTATGACACTGACTACATGAATTAAAAATTCCTTTTTTTTGACAAGCTACCAACCTCACAGTTCAGGAAAGTGTAACAGTATAGCTGGCTGTGCTGGACAGGAAAGTGTAACAGTATAGCTGGCTGTGTTGGTTAGCATTAGTTGTCAATTTGACACACCTGGGTAGAGGGAACCTCAGTTGAGGAAACCTCATTTGTCTTCATTGGACTGGCCTGTGACCATGTTTATAGGGTATTTTCTTGATTGTTGAGTGATGTGGAAGAATATATCCCACTGCAGGCGGTGCCACCCCTGGGTAGGTTGTTCTGTATTGCATAAGAAAGCAGGCTGAGCATGGGTCAGGGGAGCAAGCCAGTAAGCAACATTCCTCCATGGCTTGTGCTTCAGCTCCTACCTCCAGGTTCCTGCCCTGAGTTCCCACCTTGGGCTCCCTCAGTGATGAACTGTGACCTGGGAGATGTAACATAAAATAAACCTTTCCTCCCCAAGTTGGTATTGGTCAATGTTTTTATCACAGCAATAGAAAGTAACTAGGATACTGGCTCTCAGCAAAACCTTGGCTGGAGACTGCTCATGTTTATACAAGCTTCTTCTTGGGACCAGATGATGTGTGGTAGAGGTAAAGAGCAGGTGAACGCCAGTTCCTAGGGTTTAGATTTAGCCTGGGTGTCTGGAAAGGGCATATCATTACAATGTGGCCTGTGAGAGGATATGAGGATGCTGAGCTGCGTTAGGACAGGGAGGACTCTGGGAAAGTTTCCAGAGGAGCTTGACTCCAAACTCAGTCTTGACCAGTTTTGACACTGGCTGAAGCATCAACACTGAAGTGGACTCTGCCCTGCCCCAGTGTGGCTAGAATTTCCACACTTGGATTTTCAAGTTCCTTGTCTCTCCGGGTGGGTCCATCCATCCTGTCCCATCCCCAACTGCTGCAACTCCAACTGCTTCATCAAATGGAGAGTCCTCCCAGGTTTTAGAGTCAGTCAGCATTTGTTTGCTTCCATATTTTTCTGACTCTCATTGGATATTACAATGGGAAACTGGAGCTGGAGAGATGGCTCAATGGTTAAGAGGATCTCTGCTCTTGCAGAGGACCTGGGTCTGATTCTCAGCATGCACATGGTGGCTAACAACTGTCTGTTCCAGGGGCTCCAACACCCTCTTCTGACCTCCCCAGTGATGAGATGCCAAGAATGTGCCACCATGCCCAGTTATAAGGTGCTGGAGACTGAACTTGGGACTTCATGCATATGCACTCTCCGAACTAAGCTACACCCCTAGCACAACATATATTTTTGTTCTCTTTGAGGCAGGGTCTGTCTGTAGCCCTAGCTGGCCTGGAACTAGCTATGTAGACCAGGTTGATCTTGATCTCACAGAGATCTTCCTGCCTCTGCCACCCAAGCACAGGAATTAAAGGTATGCACTACCACAATCAATCCAACAGATATCTTAAAAGAAATAATTTTTAATAATTAACCCAAATTAGTTTAAATATATCATTGCCAAGCAGAGTTTCCAATTAGCATGAAATTCAATGACTGAAATTCACCAAATTTAGTTAAAAGTAAAGGGCCTTAACCAGCAGCTACTGAGGCTGACAGTGTGCTAGATGCTTCTCCAACTGCCTTACCCATATCCCATCCTGTGAGGGAGCCAAAAGGATGCTGGGGCACGATCACATACAACCAAGATACCTTCATGGGAAACACACGGAAGTGGGCTGGTGCTTCCCATACACTTAACCAAGCTTCATTTTTATTTTTTTTTAATTTTTCATTTTATGTGTATGAGTGTACTGTCTGCATGTAGGTTGGTGCACCCGTGTCATGCAATGCAGCGGAGGTCAGAAGAGGGCATTGGATTCCCCTGGAACTGGAGTTAAGATGGTCCTTAGCTGCAATGTGGGTGCTGGGAATTGAACCCGGGTCCTCTGCAAGAGCAGCCGGTGCTCTTAACCACTGAGCCAACTCTCCAGCCCCGCACGCTTCATTTTTAAAAGCTAGGCATGGGGTTGGAGTTATAGTTCTCAGTGCTTCCCTTCAAAGCATGAGAACCTGAGTTCGATCTCTCTCTCTCTCTCTTTAAAGCAAAACCAGGTGTGGTGGTACCATTTGAAATCTCAGCTCTGGGGAGACAGAGATAGCCCAATCCATGTGACTTGCTGGCCAATCAGCCCAGCCTACTCGGTGAGTTTCAGGCCAATGAGGAACCCAGTTTCAAAAACCAAGGTGGGCCAGGCGTGGTGGTGCACGTCTTTAATCCCAGCACTTAGGAGGCAGAGAAAGATGTATCTCTGTGAGTTAAAGGCCAGCCTGGTCTACATAGTGAGTTCCAGGCCAGCTGGGGCTATAGGGAGACCCTGTCTCAGAAACACCAAAACCAAACAAAACAAAACAACCCAAGGTAGGTGGCACACTCCAGGCTGTCTTCTGGCCTTTACATGTACATGTGTACACAGATATGCATTTATACACATACATACATACATACACACACAAGCTAAACCTATTTAAAAGAGAAACCCCCTCGTGCACTAGCCTATGATCCTGAAAATATGTGTTCAGGGACGTTTGTGGTGGCTGTATTTACCTAGCCATCACTAATGGCAACTTTGGACTTATGACAGTGGAATGTGTAAACACAGCCCTTCCAACACTCTCATGATAGGATACTGCCCAGTGGACCATAACCACTGCTTCAGAGAACAGGATTTCCTTGAAGTAAAGTCTGCTGAGCAACACCCAGGGCACACAGTACTTCAGGGGCTGTTCACTAAGCTGTTTTAAATCCCTATTCTTAGAGCTCCAAGTCAGGAAATCCAGGTATCCAGATATTCACATCCAAATATCCATAAACAGGAAAGCCAATAGTTCATTGAAACAAATGAGAACAGGGTCAGCCTGACTCTTCCTGGACAATAAATAGATAATGGGGCAAGAAGAAGTCAGTTTAAAAGAATTTGTACAGCCAAACCAAATACATGAGGCAGCAGAGCCACGACAAGCCAAATGACAATTGGGTGACATGGGAGTTAGCCATCATATGCAGGGCAGCCAGAGATCACGGAATGTAGAAGAGCACCAGAGGAAGAATGAAGTTGCCTGGAGCAGCACGCCTTGCTCTGTGACAATATCTCACCCAGAGTCACACCACCTCCACTTGCCTTTGGGGATGCTGGATAGCTTTCAGGATCCTCTTTAATACCTGTATCAGTTTCTGTGGTTGCTCTAGCAAAGAATCACAAACAGGGTGACTTTAAACAGCAAGAATGTGTTCTCTTCCCAATCTTTGGGCCAGCAGTCTGAAATCAGAGTGTCGGCCTGGAGCCTTCCTGAGTGCTGCTAGCTTCTGCTGTTCACTGGTGGCCTTGGCCATCTTGGCTTGTCTCTGCAGCAGCTGCCCCATCCTGCCCCATTGTCTCGCAGCTTCTGTACCTTCCCTCTGTGTGAATCTGTCTTCCGATAGCATTCTTTTCTCTGTGTCTTTCTCAGTCCTTAGAAGGACACTAGTCATACTGGATTAACTGCCTACCCTGATCAGGTGTGTATGGTCATCTTACCTATTGACATCTACAAGACTCCTGTGTCCAAATAAGGTCATAGTCTGAGGTACTGGGAGGTCAGGCTTCAACATTTCTCTTGAAAAGACACAACCCAAGCTGGGCGTGGTGGCACACGCGTTTAATCCTAGCACTTGGGAGGCAGAGGCAGGTGGATCTTTGTGAGTTCAAGGCCGGCCTGGTCTACAGAGTGAGTTCCAGGACAGGTGGGGCTACAGGGAGACCCTGTCTTGAAAACACCAAAAAAAAAAAAAAAAGACCCAACCCAACCCATCATAGTTCTTGCCTCTTCGATAGGGCCTTACCACCAGGTATGGTGGACTCATAATCCTAGTAATAGGGAGGCTGAAGGATGATCGTGAGTTCCAGACCAGACCAGTCTGTGTTACATTGTGAGACCCTCTCTCCAAAAAACAAAACAAAACAAAACAAAACAAAACAAAACAAAACAAAACAAAACTGGAAAGCAAGCAAGCAACCAACCAACCAATGATCTAGCCATCACTTTGCATCTGTGTAACTTGTGATTCTCCAGCTACTAAACAGAGCTTCCCTTACCCAAGCCATAAGCTGTTTGTATGATTTGTTATGTGTTATTATGTGTTATATGGCTTGCCTCTTAAATTCTTTTTGGCGCTGAGGCTTGGGCACAGTAGGCAAGCATTACCACTAAGGCCCAGATTTTGCTACCTTGAGTTTATTTCAAACCCTTGAATGGCTAAAGAATTCTTGCTGGGACACTTGAAACAGTGCTTTATTATTTTTTTAATTTTTTTAAAATTTATTTTTGTATGTGTATATATGCATGTCTGCATGTAGGTTTGTGCACCGGTGTCATGCAATGCTGCAGAGGTCAGAAGAGGGTCTTGGATTCCCCCGGAACTGGAGTTCTCCTGGAATTGGAGTTACAGATGGTTCTTAGCTGCCATGTGAGTGCTGGAGATCGAACCCGGGTCCTCTGAAAGAGCATCGGTGCTCTCAACTGCTAGGCTATCTCTCCAGCCCCGAAACAGTGCTTTAATATAGACTCAAGCTTCTACCCTGAGGCAGTTCCATACTTTCCAAGCTTTTCATATATGCTGTCTAGCTTGGTTCTTCCCATAGTCCCATGTGGTCAGCTGGATTGCTGGGATAACCTACTTTTGCATAAAAGATGAAGTGACTGACACCCTAGGGTAATTCATAAGTGGGCTGGATGGCTGACAGCTTCCTACATTTGATCTCAGCCTAAAGGCCTAGACTAGATCCAGCTTCCTGCACTTGATCTCAGCCAAAAGGCCAAGACTAGATCCAGCTTCCTGCACTTGATCTCAGCCAAAAGGCCAAGACTAGATCTGGCTTCCTGCACTTGATCTCAGCCAAAAGGCCAAGACTAGATCCAGCTTCCTGCACTCAATCTCAGCCAAAAGGCCAAGACTAGATCCAACTTCCTGCACTCGATCTCAGCCAAAAGGCCAAGACTAGATCCAGCTTCCTACACTTGATCTCAGCCAAAAGGCCAAGACTAGATCCAGCTTCCTTTTATTGAAAAATTTCTCCACGTTCCCTTCATTCCTAATGACTAGATTTTTTTTAAGTTTAAGAGAAATTTTATTGATTCAAGCATTTCATACAATGAATTTTGATTACATTTAGACTTCCCCCGGCCCCATCCTTACTCTGCCACTCCCCCCAAACCCCCCATCCCCAACTTCATGTGTTCTATTATTGAATGAAAAGCCCCATCCATTTTATGTAAGACCTCTGAGGTAGGTCCCAGAGAAACCACATCTCATTAAGGTGATGGCGATCTATATAATTCTTACACAGAGGTCCCTTTCCTTTCCTTTGTATGTGGTTTGGGGTCAAAATATGCCCAGGTTTCCTGGAACAGGATTTTTACTCTTAATTTCTGTTTCTCTTACACACTGCTTAGGAATATGTTTACAAATTTCTCTTTTTCTTGGGGGTCAGAAATGCTTGGTTTCTCTCATCAAAGTGAGTTTCTGGCAGCCTTCCATGCAGGTCACACCTGGCTGCTTCTGGGCCTCACTCAGCACAATGACCCCACTGTAAACCAAGGTGTTCTCAACAGGTTGGTTCCTCACAGGGTTTTACTGTGGGTAAAAGCAGAAGCTAGGTCTTCACACCAGACAGCAATTGGGAGGTTTCACAGCTCCACCTGACAGCTGTTCATCAGTGTCCTCTAGCTTATCTTTGAATAAATCTGTAGACTTCTCAGGTTCTTAATAGCATTGAGGACTGCAGCCAGGTCTTGACAGCCAGTGGGTGATGGTGATGGCTGGCTGAGTGGGTGCCACTGGGACGTGTGGGTGGAGAGGTCACCTGGGCACTTCTCCACTGCTCAGCTGGCTCCACTCTGCCAGTGTGTCTGTCAGGGCAACGTGGCTCCCCTGTCTTGGCTCCCTAGTTATTTTCCCTCTTACTTGCCAAGAACTGAATTTTGAGATCATTATAGAACAATCAAGATTCAGTTTTTTTTCACATCTTTTTGAGATGGGTTTTCCTGTAGCCCCAACTGACCTGGACTCTGTATGTGGATCAGGCTGGCCTTGATCTCACAGAGATCTGTTTGCCTCCACTTCCCAAGTGCTGAGATTAAAGACTTGAGCCACCAGGCCTAGCAAGGTTCTTAATAAAATGAAGAGACCCAGAGTTTTGTTTTAAGTCCTTGTTCCAAGAGTCACAGTTGCCCACCATTGGTCTGTGTCATCATCTTGCTTTAGCATTTACTTTTCTTCTTGCTTGCCAAGTTCCAAGTTCAGAATTTTTAGATCAATACAGAAGCATCTATGGTCAGATAAATATTCATCATGTGTGATAGGGTTTCTCACGTGGTCCATTGTACACAATCTCTTGGGAGTCTTCATGCCTGGACCCCAAGGCTGGCTGTGGGGTATGCCTCATTCCTATGGTATTTTATCTCTCAACGCCATCTCTTGAGCTTTCTTGCCATATTCCTTCTCATATGTATTTAAACTCACACTGAACAATGAATTCTGGGCTGTAAAGGAGGATTTATTTTTGCACCTGTCTTTTATGTCTTTGTCCACCAGTTGAACAAATACATATACACACAAAGTGCTAATAACTGGATTATTAATGAGCTAACAAATTACAAAACAAAACAAAACACCTCTCCTTGTTGTCAATGTGAAAGAAATGATAGAAGAGAGTTAAATGGACAGGAATCTAAATCCTTCTTTTCCATTAGCAGAGTAGGTTTGTCCCCTCAACCATCATCTGTTCTCAGTCTTATTTATTTCATGTCTTTGAGACATGGTCACAGGTAACCCAGGTTAGCCTCAACTTACTGTGTAGACAAGGGTGACCGTGAATTCCTGATCCTCCTTCCTCTACTCCTGAGTGCTGGGATCACATACCCGCATCATCTCACCTGTTTTATTCTGTGTTGGGGTTTGAACCCAGGGATTCACATGTGCTAGGTACTCTATTTTTATCCAGCACAACAGTGGGACCTCTCAACTTGGTATAAACTTAAAGCTTGCTGTGAACACTTCTTCCCAACATCTTCCTTTTCTGGGATTCACAGCTAGGAAAAGTTGTAATTTGCTCATGGGAAAGGAAGGGAGAGAGGCAGATGGAGAAAGAGACAGGGAGGAAAGGGACAGGGCAGCAGAGAGACAGAAAGAAAGATGAAGAATGAGACAGGTGGGCACTGATGCTGAGGAGCGCCACACAGCAGCTCTGCTCTATGAAGTGGTCCACTCATAGTTACAGTGTGAAGAGATGCTGTCTGTGCCTCCCAACAGATGTGTGGTACCCAGGCCTCTTCTTGGTACCTTTCTTTCAGGCTTCTCTTTGTTCCCAGAGGCTGAGCATCACTTAGCAGTGACTAGTGAGGTATGTTAAAGATTTAATTAGATGGAGAAAGGAAGAGAAAAGAAGAGGAGCAGAAGGTAAGAGAGGAGAAGAAAGAAGAGGGACAACCAATTTGTGAACAATTTAAGTACACACACACACACACACACACATGTGCGCACACTATTGTTTTTGAGGCAGGGTCTCCACTCTAGCCCTGGCTGTCCTGGAATTTACTGTGTAGCAAAGGATAGCCTCAAATTATGGTGATTGTTCGACCATAGCTTCCCATGTGCTGAGATTATAGGCCACCACACCTTAGAAATGTAATCCATTTGTATAAACGAGCAGTACAAGGGAAATGTGGGGACAAATTTTGGGACTGTATGACAAGAAGCTTAGCCCCTCAGAGGAGTGATTCAGAGGAAAGTCTCAACAGTCTACATTTAAAATAAGATCCTGGCTGCCAGGGCTTGCTGTAACACCTTTGCTTGCATTAGATAGGAGTCTTCTTTTAGGCTGGAGAAGCCATAGCTGCATTGGGGAAGGTAACTCTCTTTCTACGGTTTGGGTGTCTGGGCCCTCTGCCCCACCACACAGTGCAATGGTGCAGGCAACTCTCAGGACTGCTACAAAGACAACTTTCTTCTGCTACTCTGTCTCCTCTGGAGCCATACAGCACAACTCAGCCAGACCCATCAAGCTACATTTTCCTCCATTTTTGAGTGAAATACCTGTTTATTTGCTTTTCAGTGTTGCCAGAATTGTATGTGAGAATTGTATGTGATAATTTCCTTATTTATTTATTTATTTATTTATTTATTTATTTTTATATGAATGTACTGTCTGCATGCAGGTTTGTGCACCCATGTCATGCAATGCTGCAGAGGTCAGAAGAGGGTGTTGGATTCCCCTGGAACTGGAGGTAAAGATGGTTCTCAGCTGCCATGTGGGTGCTGGGGATCGAACCTGGGTCCTTTGCAAGAGCAGTCGGCACTCCTAACAACTAGGCCATCTCTCTAGCCCAATTTCCTCTCTATTTAAACATAAACAGGCAAGCGTGGCTCAGGGTTCCTGGGCCTCCAGCGGCCCCTGAGAGGCTTAAAGGTCTACGTGAGGTCAGTGCTCCCTTCCATGTTGCCTTTGGAGTCTTTGTGCCTTCTCTCACTTGTTAATCTGCAATCTGAACTTCTTCATCCTGCCTCAGAACAGGATTCTTTAGAAAATATTTATTATTTTTATTTTGTGTGTGTAAGTGTGTTGCCTGCATGTGTGTAAGCATGGCAGTGTCAGGGAATGCCCGTGGAGGTCAGAAGAAGGTCTTTGTTCTAGTTTGTCTTCCATTGCTGTGACAACACTCTGACCAACACCAACTTGGGGAGGAAAGGGCTTATTCAGCTTACATCTCCTGGGTCACAGTTCATCCCTCAGGGAGCCCAAGGCAGGAACTCAGGGCAGGAACCTGGAGACAGGAGCTGAAGCACAGGCCATGGAGGAATGCTGTTCACTGGCTTGCTCCCCTGGCTCATGCCCAGCCTGCCGTCTTATACAGTACACAACAACCTGCCTAGGGTGGTACCACTCATTGTGGGCTGGGCCCTCCCACACTGCTCAACCATCAAGACAATACTCCACAAATGTGGTCACAGGCCAATCCAATGGAGCCAATTCCCCAACTGAAGCTCCCTCAACCCAGGTGTGTCAAGTTGACACTAAAGCTATCCAGCATGGTCTTAGATACCCTGGAACTGGAATTATGGATGGTTGTTAGCCACCATGTAAGTGCTGGGACTCAAACCTGGGTCCTCTATAAGAGCAGTTAATGCTCTTAACTGCTGAGTCACTTCTCCAGCCCCCAGAACAGGATTATTATGTGGTCTTCTCTAGTCTTTATTCCTCATCAAATACGATTCCTTCTTTACAGGGGATCAGAAACAAACACCAGTAGCCAAGTGCCTGAAATTTACCTTGGTGGCCAGCTTTAGCCCAGTGGGGACTCTGAGAGGCTCTCCTAGCTCTGCCCTTGCTTGACAGCTTGCCTATCTATCTCCTCTCTATCACTGGGGAGAAATCCAAAAATATGTGTTTGGCTACCCAATGTTTCTGAATTCTTTCCTTTGTAGTTGCTTAAGGTCAAGTTGGGAGAACAATGGCCACAGTTAGAAAAAAACATCAGTAACAAAACTTTGAGGTCAACTGTCGTGGGCTTCTGTGGATGAGTTTGGTATCTGCTATTTATGTATGGCCTAGAAAGATACTTTCTGTCAACGATGGTGAATTCTGAATTCTGTTTTCTCCATGTAGATTAAAAGAAGCAAAAAAGTAGCCTGCAGAAATGGCTGCAGTAGTAATGTGGAGATTTTCTTCTGTTAACTAAATTTGCCGACTTGATGTCTATTGGTCAAATAAACTTAAGGAAGCGGTGGAATTCATCTATTTGGAAGATTCCTTCCAGTTAAAAAAAAAATAAGACTTAAATTTTGTATGAAATGCACAAAGCTTCAATAAAAGTTGGCTTTGAAAAAAAAACTAAGACTGTGAAATAGCAGTGTATTTTTCCTTTTTGTTAAACTAAATTCTTTAAGGAATTAAAAAATTTCAATTATGTGTATTAGAATGATGGGGCTTATGGAATTTATTTTAGCTCAGCTATCTTTTAAAAATTTTTTATTTATTTGGGGCTGGAGAGATGGCCTAGCGGTTAAGAGCACCGACCACTCTTGCAGAGGACCTGGGTTCGGTCCCCAGCACCCACGTGGTGGCTGAGAACAGTCTGTAACTCCAATTCCAGGAAAACTCCAGTTCCAGGGGAATCTGACACCCTCTTCTGACCTCCACGGTATTTATTTTTGTATGTGTATGAATGTACTGTCTGCATGTAGGTTTGTGCACCCGTGTCGTGAAATGCCGCAGAGGTCAGAAGAAGGTGTCGGATTCCCCTGGAACTGGAGTTAAAGACGGTTCTCAGCTGCCATGTGAGTGCTGGGGATCGAACCCAGGTCCTCTGCAAGAGCAGTCAGCTCGCTTAACTGCTAGGCCATCTCTCCAGCCCCTAGCTCAGCTATCTTTGTAAAAGTTAATCACATTATGCTTTAGTTAAACAGCAAGGGATTATGAGATTTAATAAGTTTTAATTCCATTGCTTTTTAGCCCCCAAATGTAGATGTTGGATTCCTAGCAAAAGAAAAACATGGGAAAGGATAAGAGCCTACAGATTGGGCTACATAGTGAGACTCTGTCTCTAAAACACATAAGTAGAATATGATAAAATATCATTAAAATGTTTTTAAAAAGTTTACGTATATGAAGGAAAGTATGAGTTACAAACTCATGAGAAGATGTCCTGTTCATTCATAATAAGAATAATGCAAAACCAAACCCTTTTGAATGACCCTTTGTCATCTACAGGACTGGAAAATAATCAGAAGGTGTGATAAATTATCACCAATAAAGGGATATTTAAGTAAATTATGGTGTATTACTATATAAAAATGGTATACAATTATTTAAAAAATCCTCAACAACACAAAAAAGCAAAATAAAACATAAGAAACCTGCCGGGCATGGTGGCACACGCTTTTAATCCCAACATGTGGGAGGCAGAGGCAAGGGGATCTCTGTGAGTTCAAGGCCAGCCTGGTCTACATAGTGAGCTCCAGGCCAGCTGGGACTAAAGGGAGACCCTGTCTCAAACAAACAAACAAACAAACAAACAAAAACAAAACCACACAAAACAAAACAAAAAAACATAAGAAACCTATTTAGGTACAAGTTTGGGGAAAATTTCAAAACTAAGTTAAAGACTGGTGAGATGGCTCAGTGGGTAAAAGAGCTTGCCTCCAAGCCTGATGACTTGAGTTCAATTCCTAGGACCATGTTAGGAGGAGAAAACCAACTCCAAGTTGTCCTCTGACCTGTGCATGCATGCTTTAGCACATTGGCACATATCTGTCCAAACATACACAGGCATAGGCACAGGCAGGCATGCTCACCTGTGTGTGTGCGTGTGTATGCATGAGAGCACACGTACACCCCCCCCCACACGCAAGGGTTAATGCTTGTTCAGTATCGCACCCTGAGATTCACCCTAATGGCTCTTGATTTCTCCCTCTACTGCTTTGGAAATGATTGCATTCGCCTCTTGTGTTTTGTTCTGTTGTTTTCTTTCAGTCAGTGCATTGCTCTTTTGCTTGTTGAGTTTCCTAGGCCATGCAGAAGCTCTTTGATTTCATTTTTTAAATTTATTTATTATTTTTTATGTGTATGAATGTACTGTCTGCATGTAGTTTGGTGCACCCGTGTCATGCAATGCCACAGAGGTCAGAAGAGGGCATCAGATTCTCCTGGAACTGGAGTTAAAGATGGTTCTTAGCTGCCATGTGGGTGCTGGGAATCAAATCTGGCTCCTCTGCAAGAGCAGTCAGTACTCTTAACTGCTGAGCCATATCTTCAGCCCCTCTCTTTGATTTTAATATAACCTTACCTGTTTTGTATTTTTTGAATTTTAGACAATAAGATCATGTAAGATTGAAGCCTCTCATTTATGCAGAAAATTTAGGAACAGTTACTCTTGCTCAGTTGTTTTAAATATGCACACAACTGACCTAATGATCTTGTGAAAACACATTCAGATTGAGTCTGAGGCAGTGCCTGAGTAACTCCACGTCTAAACCCCAGATGATGTTGATGCTATGGGCTGAGGTTCAGCCTTAGGTTCCCAAGAGACTGTTTAGAGCAACAAATTATACAAGGTTAATAGATGACATGTTGAAAAGCAAAGAAGTGTCAAGAATTAGAACCCAACCCACATTTTCTGGCTCTTATTCTATGTGATGGTCTTTCTTGTATCAAGTGCTAGTACCTCAACACACCCAAGAAGAAATCAGTGTGTGGGCATGAGAGAGGGAGATAGTGAGCTTGGGAGAGCAGCTGCCTGTGGGGAGGGTGGTTAAGAATACTCTAGAGAGACATTCGGTGCGGGACGAGCAAGAAGAGGCAAACAGAATCACTGAGGCTAAAATCCCAGATTCAGTCCCCAACTAGGACAGCTAGCTGAATGTGGGCCAGAAAATGATCCCTCCAATTTACAGATTATGAACCGCTTCCTCCAGGCAGTATGGGGACATGGAAACAGGTGAGTCCTGGAGACTCATCAGCTGGCTAATCTAGCTGAATCAGAATTCCTATTCCCCCCGGAGAAAATGGGGATCCACAGAGGAAGGTAACCAACATTGACCTCTAGCCATCACATGTGCAAGCATGAGCGATTGCAGCCCCAACACACATGAACACCATGTATATACCATATATGCACATGCAAATCATAACTTATAGTTAGTAAACTAACAGTACTAAGAAAAATGGAAAGAGAAATCAAGAATACATCCTTGAGAATTAAAAATATAGTTTCAGAAATTATAATATGTATAGAATAAGGTATAAATAAACTATGGAGGATCAAATAATAATATTCCAAATCAAGACTAGAAATTTAAAGAAGTTGAAAAATAGAGGGGAAAGCATCATCAAATTATGAGGAGTAGAAAACACAGAACAAAAACGAGAGACTTCAGAATGCAAGAGCCTTCCTGGAGCTGATCAGAATACACACTTAGATACATTGTTGTGGAAACACTGCTCACTAACTTAATTTGCCCAGTGAGCACCATGCCTGGATACATTGTTAACAGATTGCAGGACATAAGGGAAAAGAAAAGGTTATGCAAAAGTTCTGGCTGAGACCAGGTGTGGTGGTGCAGACCTTTAATCCTAGCACTTGGGAGGCAGAGGCAGCGGATCTTTGTGAGTTCAAGTCCAGCCTAGTCTACAGAGCGAGTTCCAGGACAGTTGGGGCTACAGGAAGACCCTGTCTCAAAAAGACCAAAAAAAAAAAAAAAAAAAAAAGTTCTGGCTGAGAAAGAGTGGAAAATCTGACTTCTCTGCAGTTTGGTAGCAACTGCAGATATTGGACAGCAGTGGGCTTTGCAGAGCTTGGGGATCTTCTCAACACTAGAGTGTGGCCACGTCTCTGCCAGACTGTCAGGAAGCAGAAGAGCAAGATGAAGGGCATTTTCAGGCCTTCAGGAGAACTTCCCAGGTTATTTCTGCTCAGGAGACAACACAGAATGCAAAGGCTTCCTCATTCCCGAATCTAGTATGAGATCCCAGGATGATTGGATAGTGGTTCTGGAATGAAATCAGGCAAAGTAGAACCATGTGTAGTGAGTGGGAGAAGAAAGTCAAGAAGAAGAGTGGAGAGCAAGCACAGAGGAGGGGAGGGTGAGGCAAGCTTTCTGGAAAGGTCCATAGTGCCTGCTTTTAATGTGGGACTAGAGTGAGTATGAGTGAGGCACCCTCGTTGTGTGCAAAATTTATGGGGACACCAAAAAATTCGGCCATCAAAATAAGTAACATTTAATATATTAAAATCTAGATTCATGCAGAAAATAATCTGTGATGAATAAATGCCAAAATTTTAAATGAAGCTAACTGATCCTGAGCTTTACAACCATAACCCATTTCACTGTGATTTCCATCCTGGTTCTAATCGAACTTTACAGAAAAGGTACTTTATCTGTGAGCCATTGTTGGTCAGTATTATTTTTTGGTGTGTGAACTATGTAAAAAAAAAACGATCATTTTTGCTTATAAGAAATTACTGAGCCAGGCTTGGTGGCACACGCCTTTAATCCAAGCACTCAGGAGGCAGAGATAGGCGGATCTCTGTGAGTTAAAGGCCAGCCTGGTCTACAGAGTGAGCTCCAAGCAAAAACGGTGGCAAAATTAACAGAAGTGTAAAAAAATGTATATTCAAATCTCATGTAGACAGAATAATTCTGCCCCAGACTAATCCTTAAAATGCAATGTAATTTCAGTCAGAGTCCTGTTGCAAGCAGAAAGATAGGTTGAAGTCGAGCAAATATGATCTTATTTGGGCACAAGTTCTTTGCCGATGTACCCAGGTTAGGATGGAGTGGACTCTAAAGCCAGCGACTCACGGCATCTCACACAGTAGCATGCAGAAGACTGTGTGGTGACATAGGCAGACACCAGAGGTTGCAGTGATGCAGCCACAAGCCAAGCAGTGCTGGAGACCACCAGGAATGAGGAGAGACATGGAGCAGATAGATCCCCCCAGAGTGAGGCTATCTTGGAGATGGCCTTTGGGAATTCTGGTCTCCGGAAGTGTGAGGGAAGAAGTTTCTGAAATTTGAGTTACCTTGTTTGAGGCACTTTACTCTAGCATGCCCAGGTCACTAATATGGGTTCCAACTCAGTTTTCTGGGAACTTGACAAGCAGGTCATAAATTCCTACAGAAGAATACAAGACCAAAAGCAAACAAGTGGGAGGAAGGGGAGGAGCCCTGCTCTGTGACTATTAAGACTGGCTGTAACTGGCTAACGAAACAGTTGCTGATGGCACCGGGAAACTGGTTTCCTGATGGACAACCTAGACTCAAATTTACCTATATGAAGGGACTTAAATATGAGAGAGGTGGCCTTAAAATCAGTGGAAAGGGATGAACTTGTCAATAATGGTGCTGAAATATGAGTTTTTAAGTGGATCTACAAAATCAATTAATTTTTTGTTTTGTTTTGGTTTTGGTTTTTTTGAGACAGGGTCTCCCTATAGCCCCAGCTGGCCTGGAACTCCCTGTGTAAACTGGGTTGGCCTTGAACTCACAGAGATCCACCTGCCTCTGCCTCCTGAGTGCTGGGATTAAAGGCATGTGTCACCACACCCAGCCTCAAAATCAATTTTTAAATGATTTTATTATTTTTATTTTATGTGTATGAGTGTATTTATGTATGTGCTCATGCACTGCATAATGCCGGAAGAGGTCAGAAGGGGGCGTCAGATCCCCTGGAACTGGAGCTATGGACTGTTGTTAGTCACCATGTGGGTGCTTGGAATCAAGCCTGGATCCATTTTAAATTAAAATTTTTTGACAGTTTCATAGTACTGTGCTGTTTGGTTTTAACTGTTAACTTGACATAAAATCACCTGAAAAGAGAGTTTCAATGAGGAATTACTTAGATCAGGCTGGCTTTCTGGCTAAGTCTGGGGAACATTTTTTTTTTTTGCTTCTTTTGTTTGTTTGTTTGTTTATTTGTTTGTTTTTGTGTTTCTGGGTTCAAAAGCTTGACTGGATGGGACTTCAAATGGATGATGTAATGGATGAGTTCTGATAGGAGGTTGGGGCATGGAGGGGACCCCTAAATTTTATTAGGAATCAATTCTATGAAATGTACAAATGCTCAATAAAAATGTAAAAAATGGGTCTATTTTATTCCTATAAGAGCAAGGAAATCTGAACATCTACTAACAAGTCCTGAGGGATTGTAAAAGCATTTTTACAGGTAGGAAAAAGAAAAGACCAAGGTCAGGGAACAATCTGTTACCACCCTGTAACATCAGATAAGGAAAATTCTTCTGGCCTGCAGTTATGGGTCTTGGTGTCTAGCCTAAAAAACTAGCATATGTGCACACACGAAGGGATCATCTTCCTTAGTTAGTCTCCATCTTATTTTTGTGTCAGAGTCACTGAATCTGGAACTTATCAATTGTGCTAGACTGACTGACTGGTTAGGGAGCCTTGGGGAATCCACCTGTTTCTACCTGCCCCCTGCCCCCAATACTGGAATAACAGAGATGTACCACTGTACCCAGCTTATTTACATGGGCGATGAGGATCAAACTCAAGTCCTCACATCTGTACGGCAAGCACTTTACTGATCGAGTCACCTTTGCAGCCATCTACAGACACATCTACAGACACACTGCTGGATAAACAACAGGAGTTGCAAAGGGAGATGAACGGTAGGAGATGGCGGCAGTCCAGTGGATTCAGGTGGCTGCAAGTGGGTTGGACTGGAAAGACCCACTGGGAGGATGGTTGAGAAGACTCATTTGCCAGCAGGCTGGAGAAAGCATTCTCAAGAGTTAGTCTTTGCCCAGACAGCTTCCAAGGGAGGATTGGGAAGCAGTAGGGGATGGGATCTAAGTTTGACTAAGATTCATGATATGGAATGCACAAAAAATAAAAATATACATCCTAAAGAATTACATCCAGGGGCCTGAGGCATGGCTCATCAGTCAAGTGTGCATACTGCTCTTGCAGAGAACCCAAGCTCAGTTCCCAGGACCCATGCTGTGCATCCCAGAACCACCTGTAAGTCCAGCTTCAGGGGAGTCAGTGCCCTCTTCTGACCTCCGTAGGTACTGTACTTCCATGCACATACTTACACACATACACACATAATTAAAAATAAAAATAAATCTTAAACAATTACATTTATTTATTTGTGCATGTGTGTGTAAGTCAGAGGACATGCAAGAGTTAGATTCTCTCTTTCCACCATGTGGGTTTCAGGAATCTAGCTCAGGTCATCAGGCTTGGCAGCAAGTGACTTTACCTACTGAGCCATCCAGCCAACTCTTGCAAAGCTCTGTTCAAAAAATACATTCAATTATGCCATTTGTGATATACTAAATAATGATCCCCTAAACTGAACTACCTCACACACCCAAAGATACCCATATCCATCTTTTGTAATCAGTGAATATGTTACTTGTATGACAAAAGGGATTTGTGGATATAACTCAAGATGGGCCCATTGTCCTCACGGAACTCTGAGCCCAGGAAGGAGGCTGTATGTAGAAGGTAGAGAAGGCAAGAAAATGGACCCTCTCCTCCTGCCTCTAGAGGAACCCGCCCTGAGAGCCTCATTAGTTGTGGGAGACCAAAGATTATTCACCCTCTTGCTAAAGGACAAGTTGGTTCTGTATTTTTCCAATTATAAAATAAAGCTGTTATAAGCACCCATGTACAGGGCTTGTGTGGATGACCTGATTGATATTTTTGGGGTCCGCTGTCATCTGCCTTGTTCCTTTGAGAGAGGGCCCCTGGCTGATCATGGAGCTAGGCTGGCAGCCGCAGCCCCACAGATCCTCCTGTCTCCTCTCTCCTCACTGCTGGGAATACAGGCAGTGGACACGCCTAGCGTTTTGTGTGGGTGTTAGAGATGTTAACTCAGGTCTTCATGCTTGCATAGCAAGTGCTTTTACCCACTGAGAAATCTCCTCAGCCTTCAGTTGAGTTTTGAACATTGACTTAGTATCTCTTCAACAACATTTTGAAATTCTCAATAATTATTTACGTGCATATCCAAGTCTTCTATGAAGATAAACATGCTCTCAGCATGTAACTCTCTCTCTCTCTCTCTCTCTCTCTCTCTCTCTCTTTCTTCCCTCTTTATCTCTTGCTTTACTTTGCTGTATAGACATCCAGAATATGTTGAACACTCTCTTGAGAAAGATTTGTTTCATGTTTAAATTAAAGGTTTAAGTCTTCCAAGACACTGTTCGAGTAAGGATATTCCTTCATATCATTCGTCTGTGAGCTTTAATTTTGGAAGAATGTTAAATTTTATCATCTTTTTGAACATATTTGATTGAGGAAATATTTCTGAATCCCTTAATTTGGTTGCGCTATGAATTATATTACTGTAATTTCTACTTTTAAACTTACTTTCATTCTTAAGAAAAGCTGAACTTAGTCATAATGCATTCTCCTTTTCCAAACACTCATTTGCTAAATTGATGCTAACTTTATAGGAGTTTTTTGCAAAATTATAAGTGTGGCTAAGATTTTCTTTTTCTCAGGCTTTGGTTTCTTGGTTATGCTAAGCCATAAATATGATTTAAGGAGGGTTCTTTCTTTTTATGTTCTGAACAGTTTTGGTTAAGGCTGAAGTTCTTTTTTAATATTTTAGTAATGTTTCTAAAATTTAATTTATTTTTTAATGTGTGTGAATGTACTGTCTGCATGTAGGTTTGTGCACCAATGTCGTGAAATGCTGTGGAGGTCAGAAGAGGGTGTTGGATTCCCCTGGAACTGGAGTTAAGGACAGTTCTCAGCAGCCATGTGGGTTCTGGGAATCAAACCCGGGTCCTCTGCAAGAGCAGTCAGCACTCTTAACTGTTAGGTCATCTCTTCAGCCCCCTTTTTTAATATTTCAAAGCATCATCTGCACCTGATATTGATACTTCTGTTTTTGCTTTGTGATGTGTCTGTGTGTGTATGTAATAAATTCTAGTCATTGATATTTTTAGAATAGGCAAAGGATGTTTGTGATTTTTCTATTTTTGACAATTATATTTTCTGTAAACATGCTGTATGGTTTAAAGCTTCAATTGAGGGACATACATTTGTTCATGATACTCTGTTAATATTGTCTTAGAATCTGCAGTTTCTATAGTTACATTTCCATTTTCTACCTAATATTGTTGGAAGGTTTATTTTTCGTGTGTGTGTGTGTGTGTGTGTGTGTTTTAGTGTGTGTGTGTGTTTTAGTGATTAATCGAGCCAGAGGTTTGTGGATTACATGTCTCCTCCCCCAATCTTTGGCTTTAGTGACACCCTTTTTGCAGCTAGGTGTTTGTTGGCTTTCATCACCATGGTATCTTTCTGTTTCCTTGTGGTGTATTCAGTCCACTGATCATATATTGTAGGCTAAAAATGGTCTCATAGATGATTTTGTTTTGTTTTTCTTCTTTCCCAGCATTTACTTTTTTTTTTTTTTTGTCTTTTTAAGACAGGGTCTCCCTGAAGCCCCAGCTGGCCTGGAACTCTCTCTGTAGACCAGGCTGGCCTTGAACTCACAGAGACCCACCTGCCTCTGCCTGTGGGGTGCTAGGATTAAAGGCATGCACTACCATGCCCGGCATACTTTTAAAGCTATTGTCATAGTTACTTTGTAGCTGCTATGATAAAATACTCTGACAATGTAACTTAAGGAGAGAAGGTTTTATTTTGGCTCACAGTTCCAGAGTATTGCCCATCATGGCAAAGAAGGCATTGCAGCAGGAGCACGAGACAGCTGGTCACATTGACTCTGCAGCCAGGAAGCAGAGAGATGAGTGTTGCAGTTAGGGTTGGTCTTTTCACCTTAATTAACTGAATCAATACTATCCCTCACAGGCGTGTCCAGAGGCTGACCTAATCTAGACAGTCGTTTAAAGGTATGCCCAGCAGCTTCTTCTAGATGATTCTCTTATGGATCCTGTCAAATCCACAATCAGTATTAATCAGCACATTTCCATTGAGCTATACTTCTAAGTTTTAATTTCAATTTTTTTTTTTTTTTGCTGTGGTTCAATTTTGTTACCAATGGAATCATGAACTCATATGAACCCTAAGCTTCAATGTACTATTTAGATACAGAGCCTAAAAAGATGTAGTTAAGAGTAACTAAGTTTGTGAGGGCAGGGTCCTGATTTACAAGAAGAAGACGACAGGACTCAGGGCTGGAGAGATGGCTCAGCATTGAAAAGCACTGGCTTCTTACGCAGAGGACGCAGGTTCAGTTCCCAGCACCCACATGGTGGCTCACAGCTGTCCATAACTCTAGTTACAGGAGATCTGATGCCTTCTTTTGGTTCTGAGGCCCTTCCTTCAGATACACTTCTCTTCCCTAGTATGTCTCTTCTTTTGGAACTGTGGCATTGGTTACACCCTCACATTTCTGCCCCAACGTCTTGTGATTATTTTATCTGCTTGGGCCACATTTGGATAATTCGTAAGATCCAAGCTCACCAAATGTCTCTTCAACTACTTTTCATATGCTGTACCACCAAACATCACTTTCATTCAGTTTCCGTTTTAAATCGTGAAATTTTAAACTCTTGAAACTGTGTTTGGTTCTTTTTCTAGTCAGAAGGTTCCTCTCAGATCTGACTTAGCTTTGTGCTGGATGTTTCTCACAGTGCCTTGTTTTCTTGTGTATTTTGTGGTGTTTTTCATCTGTCATGTTTCTAGAGGATTTATTTAAGGAATTTCTGTGACGTCTGGGTTCAAGATAAATTCCTTCCAAGAGAGAATTTGTGTTTATATCTTTCAGGGATTTAAGAGGTCCTGCCAAGTAGGAAACACTCTAAAACAAGTTCTTGGTCAGAGATCATATGCATTTATGTTACACACGGGGACATGCTTTCTCTTGGTTATTAACTGACAAGGAGAACTATCTTTCTTCACTTGGTATCATATAGAAAACAAGCAACTTTTTTTTTATTTTTTTTTTATAAAATTTTTTTTTTTATTATTTATTTTTGTATGTGTATGAATGTATTGTCTGCATGCAGGTCTGTGCACCCGTGTCGTGCAATGCCGCAGAGGTCAGAAGAGGGTCTCAGATTCCCCTGGAACTGGAGTTCTCCTGGAATTGGAATTACAGACGGTTCTTAGCCGCCATGTGGGTGCTGGGGATCGAACCCGGGTCCTCTGCAAGAGCGTCGGCGCTCTTAACCGCTAGGCCATCTCTCCAGCCCGAAAACAAGCAACTTTTCAAGCAACCCAGTGGGAGAGCTAGAGAAAGCAGGTGCATTTCTATCAATACTGTCTTTCGGGAGGGGTGGTGCTGGAAATGGAAGCCAGGGTCACCAAGTGCTTGTTGGGAAAGTGCTTCACTGGTGAGCTACAGCCCCAGACAGGAAGCAGAGATATTTCCAATTCACCATTCAATGAAGGGGCAGTCCTTTGAAGTCCCATCTCTGCACAGGAGTTGCTTTTGTTAGAGTCTCCAAATTGGGATTCAACCTCTATCTCCCTCTGTCCTTGGCACCATGACACAAAAAGTAGTAAAACTCAAGGCGGTCTCCTCAAAGTGAAGTCAAGTTCTGATACTTCTTTAAGTTCCTTGGGTCCATACCTTCTTTCAGCTTTTGATGACAGGATATTCTTTACTAGCCTGACAGCTCATCAATACTCCTAGGTAAAAAGTGTTACTTATATTTGTGGATGTATATGTGTGTATACAGTGCGTGTGTGTGTGCGTGTGTGTGTGTGTGTGTGTGTGTGTCACAGCCTGTGTGTGGAAGCCAGAAAACAAACACCTTTGTGGAGTTGGTTCTCTCCTTCCTCCCTTACCTGGTTCCAGGAATTGGATTTAGGTTGTCAGACTTGTGCAGGAAGCATTTTTACCTAGGAGCCATTTTGCCAGCCTGCATTGGGCTCTCTTGTTCGTAGTCAAGCTGCCCCATAGGCTTGTCTTCTCCACCTCCCATCTCACTGCAGGAATGTCAGATGCATGGTACTGCAACTATCTTGACATGGGTTCTGGGCACCCACATTCAAGTCTTCATTCTTGGATGGCCAGCACTTTACCCACAGAACAATCTCCCCAGCCTGAAAAAGTGTTTCACTTGAAATTAGGTTTTAGCCAGGCGTGGTGGTGCACGCCTTTAATCCTAGCACTTGGGAGGCAGAGGCAGGCGGATCTTTGTGAGTTCAAGGCCAGCCTGGTCTACAGAGCGAGTTCCAGGACAGCTGGGGCTACAGGGAGACCCTGACTCAAAAAAACCAAAAAAAAAAAAAAAAGAAATTAGGTTTTAATTATTTTCACTTGAAGTGTAATTGGATGCGTGGTAAAATTGCCTTTCTAGGCACAGTTCAGAGTTTTGACAGCTGGATGAGGTTAAGAATCCTTTGCCATAATGAAGGTAAGGAAGAGCTGCAGGGCCCGGTGTTGCCCCGTAGCAGTTGGCCCCTCCCCTGACTCCATCCTCTGCCAGTCACTGACCTGTTTTCTATCCCTATGGTTTCGCTATTTATAAAATATGAATGAAATCACATAGCACAGAGCCTTTGAGTTTAGTATCTTTCACCGAGTATAATGCACTTGAAATTCACAGGACAAGGTAGGTTTTAGAATATCATGTCCACATTTTGAATTCTATCAGAGGGTAGACCTGCAGGTGTGTGTGTGGGGGTGCTGCACTCCTAGTGCAGCCAAGGGCCTGCTGTCCATCTCCAAAGGCCTCTGGATGGCTAGAGATATCTCTCTTTTTTCACATCGGTCTCTGGTACATTCATTTACTCTGTGCTCATTGCTTTTTCATGTTGGCCTTCTCTTCTCCCTAGATATTAATTTTTTTGAAGCTAGAACCTTGTGTTCTGCCAGAGTAATCTCAAAATTCTATTTTTTATTGAATCAATTCTCTGCTCAGTTTTGTTGTGGTCATGGTTTTGATTGGTGCTTTCAGTGCTGAGCATCAAACCCAAGACCTTGCTTCCACCCCCAAGCTGTTCTCTCAGTCTCTCTGTTTAGTGTTTTTATTTTTATTAAAATTTCAAAAATGTATTTATTATTGTGTTTGCATGCATGTGCATATGCATGAGGGTGGAGGGGAACTCTGTGGAGCCAGTTCTCTCCAGGATTCCTATGAGGGTCTCTGGATAGAATTCTGGGCACCAAGCTAGCGTGACAACTACTTTACCAGCAGAGCCATCTTGCTGGCCTGGCTTAGTATTTTTAATAGATGTAAATTGGCTACACGATGAAATTTTATGCTGATATGAATTGATGAGTATAATTATCTTTTACATTTCAGGGCATTTTTTTCTTAAAGCCAAAATTTGAAATTGTTTTAATAAGCCTAAGTATAAACTGACATTCATGGGACATTCCAATGTCCTCTTTTCAGCGATCCTCCTTGGTTTAGTGTTCTGCTATTTTCTATTGGAGTTTTCCATTTTAGTTTGGCATAAGTCTGGCGACTTTCCTTTGAGTTATGTACCTGGCAGAGCTCATATAGAAAATCTGAACCAGTCTTTTACGTAATTGAGTTTATCATCTTTTCCCAATGGACAATTTTGGTGAAGGAACAAGACAGAAAGACGTGGACATAAAGACTCTGAAACCTATTAATAGTCCTCAAATAAACTAGATCAACAGCACAACACTAAGGGAGTGTGGGAGAAAAGCAATAGTTTGAGGAAAGGCAGGTTTTTGTTACCTCACGGTCTAGGGGGTGTGGGTTGAGGCTTTGATCTCATCTAAGAGATTCCGGGTCAGGCTGTGCTGCTATTGTTTACTCACACAGCAGAATCATGAGTCCTGTTCATCAGCAGGACCATGCGGGGAGATTGAGAAGGAGCACGTGGAGCGCTGAGGAGGAAGGTAGCTGATTCGAGGATGCACAGGATGGATGGGGAAGCGAGCCAGGCTGCCAAGGAAGAAGCTCAGCAGAGGATAGACAGGGGGAATGGAGATGATCTTGATAGAACAGGTTCAACCCCTGGCCTGGGTATGTGTTCCTAGCAGAAAAGGAGGTGTGAAGTCGAGAGATGCAGTGGCCAGGTGCTGGAAGGTTCTGTCCCTTCCCAGAGACTAGTCTTCTCTGGTTTGGCCAGGTACTACTGAGGCACAGCTGAAGAAGACATCAGGCTGCTCAGTCTCCTTAGTGCCCCTAGTAGTCACAAAGCCTCTGGGTCACCTGACTTTCTGCTCAGCAGGAGGTTATGCTGAAGATCCTGAGTCTGGAGATAGATTGATCCCGTCATTTACTGGTCTGCTAAGGACTTTTGGAAATGATTAAAACTCTTTAAGACACTGTTTCTCAACAAAATAGAAGGGATAATGGTTCTAGTGTTTTCAGTCTCCCTCTTACTGTTAGTTGTTGGGAAGATTGGCTCAGGGGCTTAATAGCAATTACTGGGATGCCACATTATAGCCATGCCTTAATAAAAATAACCTATTAGAATCCATTTTTAAGCCAAGAGCAGACCTGAGCTGCTGAGAACTGTTCCTTCAGAATTCACTTGGAACTGTGCCTCAGAACAAAGGCTCACTCCTTTTATTGAAACTGTATATCCAGCCTGAAATGGGGACATAAAAGTTAAATCCTTATAAGAAAATTTTGCTCTTTCTGATCCCTAGACCTAGAACAACAGAGAGAGAGAAAGAGAGAGAGAGAGAGAGAGAGAGAGAGAGAGAGAGAGAGAGAGGAGATGTTATCATGGTTGCTTCAAATCACTGCATGCAATACTTTTGATATTCACTCTATACAAATACCAATACATACATTATTCTAGGCAGGAAAGGGTGATGAGGAATTAAAGCTATTTTTAGGTTACAAGAGGAGTTCAAGACTTGTCTCCAGCTAAAATAAGATTAACTTTTTGTTTTCTTTTTTTTTTTTAATTAATTTTATTTATTTCTGTATGTGTATGAATGTACTGTCTGCATGCATGTCTGTGCACCCGTGTCGTGCAATGCCGTGGAGGTCAGAAGAGGGTCTCGGATTCCCCTGGAGCTGGAGTTCTCCTGGAATTGGAGTTTCAGACGGTTCTTGGCCGCCATGTGGGTGCTGGGGATCGAACCCGGGTCCTCTGTAAGAGCAGTCGGTGCTCTTAACCGCTAGGCCATCTCTCCAGCCCAACTTTTTGTTTTCAAGGTTAGGTGAAAGTCCTTTGTTCAGAGTATTGCAAAAGTATTATTATAGGGATTACTCTAGTGTTAAGCACAATGACTTGACACAGACTGTGTCTTTTAAGTGTTGAGACCATCATACCTTATTTCTCCAAAGTGTTCCATAGTCCCATGCTTCTGGTCACAGGGCTCTTCGCCTTCCTGCAAAGAGCTAGAATCCTTTATCCATGGACATCAGAACATTCTAACCCCATTTTCAATCTAAACTTCTAAATCTCTTAACTTCTCTTATTCCTTTATTTAGGGGCCCACGACTTTTTATTTGGGTTTTTCCTTAGTGTGGATCTTTGGTGAACAGGAATGTTTGACAAACTCTGTCATCTAGTCAATCTCCCTTTTCTAGAGCTTGTGAAGGAGAGCAAAGGAAAACTGTTCTTTGGGAATAAATTACTCAAAGTCATGCTGAAACTTGGTTTTCTATGGAAAACAGCATGAGAGGATTAGCTTTTGAGTAGAGGATAAGTGTCATTTCTGGGCCTGAAGCTCATCTTTTACACCCCTCTGCCACAACCAGTTGGGTGACAGGGAGTCCTCCAGTATCCAGGCTATAGGTAGTACACCTGCAAAACAAACTCGAGGGTTCTGGGTTTTCTGAAGGCTGCCTCAGATCTAACGATACCTCTCCCCACTGACTCAGTGAAAGGGTTCAGTTCTGATAAATGAAGAGGAATCTACAAAAAGGTCCCTAGCATGAGAGATTAGTTCCTTTTCCTTTTCCAGGATAAGTTTTGGATTGGGCAAAGAATAGATTAGCCAGCCTATTATGGAATAGAAAACTGTTCAGAGCCATGAGGAAAGATATTCCAAAATGTCTTTGCCAAAGCATTAGCCTAGGATGTGAGTTCATACTCTTTAAGGTAAGGGGCTCAAGATCTTCATATATCTCTTTGCAAAAAGGGAATTATTTCACATTATAATGGTCCCCTCTACTCACTCTCCTTTTTTGAGACTTCACTTACCTCTGGACAACAACAGCCCCAAAATGTTAAATGGAAAATTTGAGAAGTGAACAAATCATGAATTTAAAAGCTGCCTGTCATCTTGTTGGAGGATTAAATCTTGTTCTTCCCTGCTCTGCTCCATGCGAGATATGAATCATTATTATTATTATTATTATTATTATTATTATTATTATTTTGAGACAAGGTCTCTCTGTAGCTCCAGCTGTCCTGGAACTCACTATGTAGACCAGGCTGGCCTTGAACTCACAGAGATCCACCTGCTTCTGCCTCCTGAGATGAATCATTATTTTGTCTAGTATACTCTTCCTGTACATATTACCTTGTCATTTGACAGCTGTCACAGTAATCAGGTTATTACAGTGCTGTGCTCAAGTACCTTATTTTAGTCTACTCAATAATGACACTGAAATATAAGAGTTATAATGATGGCAATTTTATTACAGTGTACTATTATCATTTTATTTTATTATTGTTGTGTCTTGACATATCAAATTATAAACTTTATTACATGTGTAGGAAAATATGTATACAGTTCATTGCAATGTGCAGTTTCAAGCAGCCACTGAGGGTTTTGGAATGTACTTCCTGCCAAGTAGGAAAGAATACTGTGATCTTCTATCTCTCATTATAACTTCTATAAAACTCTTTCCTTCATATCTCATGGGCAACTGAACTTAGCTAACAGCGCTGGGCATGGGGTATGCTTGAGAAAAGCAACTTGCTTTGGGGGGGAGAGAAAGACTGAGAGCTTGTGTATCAGGAAAGAAATCTGTGCAGTCCTTAGAGGTAAAAACAAGCAGAGGAAAGGGAGCAAGTACAAAGATAAACGTGTCTGTCTCCCTTACAGTTTGAATTTGTGTTCTAATAGATTGGTGTGGACTCATTCTTACTTACTTGATCATGTCTGAAATATATTTTTGCCCTTTCTTGGCAGGCCCTTTCACGCCTGCCCTTTCAAGCCTGCCCTTTCAAGCCTGCCAAGCGTATAATACTTTCAATGTGCCACTGAATTAATTTTGTCATTATTTGTTGAAAATTTTTATATAAATATTGTTATTATTTGAATCTAAAGCTGCTTCCCCCCCCCCATCACCACCATATTTCTCTTGGTTCTCAACTGGTGACACAATTTTGGAAGGCTGTGGAATCTTGCAGAGGTGAGCTTCATGTGTAGCAGGTGGCTCACTGGGAATGAGCCCCTGAGATACACTATCAACTTCCCGTTCTGTCCTGCCATGATGTGGCCACCTGCTTCTGCACTATGCTTTGCCATCACAATGCTCCATTCAAGCATAGAAGATCAAGTAATTCTGTATCCTCTGAAACAGTGAGCCAAAATAAATACTCCCTCCCCTAAGTTGTTTGTATTAGGTATTTGGTCACAACTACACAAAAGTAATTAAGGCAGAAAACTGGTACCAGAAAAGTGGGGTCTTTTTGTTTTTTGATCATATATGGTTCAAGTTTAGAACTGATTTACAGGAGGCATTTTGAAAATGCAAGCTAGAAAAGACAGAGAATGTTCTTAAGGAGAATTTCATGGGTGGTTCTACTAGGAGTTTTGAAGAGCATAATTCAGAGAAAGGCAAACAGTTCAGACTGCTCAGGGGTTTTATATGGGAGGAAAGGCCCTGCTGGAGCATGGACAAGAGGCCATTTATGAAGTAGTTTGGCAAAGAATCAGTCAGCCTCTTGACTGTGTCTCAAATACATGAGTGAGGCTGAACTTAAAAGTAACGGACTCAGGAGCTAGAGAGATGGCTTGGTGGTAACAGCACTGGCTGCTCTTGCAGAGGACCCAGGTTTGATTCCCAGCACACACATGGTGGCTAACAACCATCCATAACTTCTGTTCCAGGGAATCCAACCTCTTCTGACCTCCACAGGAATTGTACAACATGGGTGCTGTGATGGTTAACCCTGGGTGTCAACTTGACTGGACTAAAGAACAAATAAGAGAAAAAGGATCTTCGGATTGGACTACCTCAACCTGGATGGCCCACCCCAAATGTGGGCATTACCTTCTGCTGGCAGGCAGTATTAAAGGCCATAGCAGAGGGAGCTGGTCCCTTTTTTCCTGTGGCTTGCCTTTCTCTCACTGGTGAGTTTGTCTTGCTGCTGTGATCAACCCTTCAGATCCCAGCATGTACTGAGACTGGCAGATCTCCTGGAATCCATCGGGCCTTCAGCACCAGACTGGGACTACTGAGACATCCAGCTTTGTGGACTGAGCAGTTCTCTGGATTCTCAGCCTCTCCAGTGCGGCGCGGCTACTGTTGGACTACTTGAGCTCTGTCATGCGAGCAAATCAATAAATTGAATATAGCTATATATTTCGTCCTGTTGCTTTTGTTTCTTTAGAGAACCCTGACTAATACAGGTGCACTTGCATACATGCAGGCATACATTCATACACATAAAACAAGTAAGCAAGCAAACAAACAAATAACTCATTAATTTGGCAGAGGAAACATCACAATATTCAGGCTATGTGTTTTTTGCTGTCTGCATTCAGCCAAGTTTACAGTGAAAAATTGCCTCTGTGGGCATTGCAGACACAGAAGCACTTAAATGCATGCAAGCAAAACATTTATACACATAAAAATAATGAATTTTAAAAGAAGCCCAGCATTTTGCACTGTAATGACAGGGAAAAGGTTGTGAGGGTATTTCAGGAATTGGAGAGGTCTCTACCCATTGCAGGCTTCAGGATGAAATATATGAACGTACTTTGAAAACCTTCCTTTGAATATCATGTTGAGAGGTTCTGAGACTTTGAAAGGGAGAACTAGCAGGAAGAAGTGGGTCACAGAAGTGAGTTTTAGGGAGTATTTTGCTCACAGCTACTCCTCTCCCCTTAAAAGATATTTTTATTAAATTCTTTGAGAATTTTATACAATGTCTTTTGATCTTTACTCCTAATTTCTCCCCCTAACTCCTTTTAGACCAATCCCCAATTCATAATTCACGTCCCTTTTCTTTTTCTGTAGCCCTAGATGCCCTGGAACTGGCTATGTAGGCCAGGCTGGCCTCAAATTCACAAAGATCTGCCTGCCTCTGCTCTGAGCACTGGAAATAAAGGAAGGTATGTGCTACCACACTCGGCTTTTCATTTCCTCTTTTATTAAAAAACAAGAAATTCCCCAGGCATGGTAGTGCATACCTTTAATCCCAGCACTCGGGAGGCAGAGGCAGGCAGATCTCTGTGAGTTCAAGGCCAGCCTGGTCTACATAGGGAGCTCCAGTCTAGCTCAGACTAAAGGGAGACCCTGTCTCAAAAGACAAAAAAACAAACCAAACCAAACCAATGCCCCCCCCCAATGACCCATGAACTCCGATTTGCGCTATTTATATAGTTGGGGTATGGGATCACCACCAGAGCATGTTCGACCTACCAGGTTGACACCCTTAAAACTGACTCTCCCTCCTCCAGAAGCCAGCAACTGTCAATAACTCCTGGGGTGGAGGCTCATGATCGCTCCCATGCCTCTGGCGTGCTGGCTGATTCGTGCAGCCTCTTCCCACCACTCTAACGTTTTGTCTCCTATGATGTGAACGGCTCTACTCTTCCCATCTTCCTACCACGGTGGAACTCATAGACTCATGAGCCAAAATAAACCCATCCTCCCTTCCGTGTTTTCTGTGGGGTGTTTCTATCACATAAACATAATGTAATTAATATGAGTGTCATGTGCTCAGCCTTTGTCTTACTCTGGTACTGGGGTAACTCTGGGCTCATGGAGTGATGTGGGAAGTACTCTTTGCTGTTAGATATTTTAGAAAACTTTGAGCAACACAGGTGTTCTTAATAACAGCTCTGTAACATGGGCTGTGAGATTTGAAAATGAATTTTGGGGCAATCATCCAAACCACAGCACTCTTCTTTTAGAGAAGATACTTTGTATCATGTCCATCATTTTAAATCTACTGAGATTTAATTTGTGGTTTAACATGCAGGGCATCCATGCTGTGGAGAATGTTGTGGTTTTGGGTGGTGCTCTGTGGAGTGCTCTGTTTATGTCTGCTCATCCTAGTTGGTTTATTATGTTGTTCAAATATTTTATTTCTTTTTTATTTTTATTTATTATTTTTATATAGGAATGTATTGCCTGCCTGTGTGTAAGTGCACAGGTGTTGTGCAGCACTTGTGGTGGTCAGAAGAGGGGTTTGAATTCCCCTGGAACCGGAGTTACAGACAATTGCTGGCCATCATGTGGGTACTGGGGAATTGAACCTGGATCCTGTGCAAGATCAGCCAGTGCGTTAATCACTGAGCCATTTCTCCAGCCATGAAGTCTTTTATTTCTTTACATACCTTCTGTCTGATTGTTCTATCCATTATGTAGAGTGAAGTATTGAAGACTGTTACTTCTCCCTTTGGATCTGTTAGTTTTCGTTTATAGATTATGGACCTCTCTCCTTAGGTGCATAAATGTCTATAATTATCTTCTTGCAATATTGAATCCTTTAGTAATACATAATACCCTTCTTTGTCTCATAATTTCTTTGGTTTAAAGTATATTTTGTCTCAGGGCTGGGGAGATTGTTCAGTGGTAAAGAGCCCTTGCTGCTCTTATACAAGGTCTCAGGTTCAGTTCCCAGCACCTATATGGTAGCTAACAACTGTCTATAACTGTAGTTCCAGGGGATCTGATGCTCTCTTCTGGCCTCCTCAGGCATTGCATGGCATGGGTGCACTTACATATATGCAGGCAAAACACTCATACACATAAAATATAAATAAATACATTAAATATTTAAAAGTATATTTTATCTAATATTTATATAATTATCCCTACTCTTCTCATTACTGTTTCCATGGAATATCCTTTTCAGTCTTCTCACTTTCAGGCTATTAGTGTATTTAGATCAGTGAACTCTATAAATAGCATACTCTTGTGTCATTGTTTGTTGTCATTAATGCCACCACATTTATATCTGTTTTTTAATTACAATAATTAATCCATTTACATCTTTTTATTTATTTATTTTTTTTTGGTCTTTTTGAGACAGGGTCTCCCTGCAGTCCCAGCTGTCCTGAAATTCACTCTGTAGACTAGACTGGCCTTGAACTCCTGCTTCTGCCTTATGTGTGCTGGGATTAAAGGTGTAAGTGCCAACATGCCCAGCTTTATTTACATTTTTAAATAATTATTGGAAAAAAGAGAAACTTCTGTAATTTTTCTGTTATTTCTGTGCTTTATAGCTTTTTGTCCCGCATTTCTTACATTACTGTCTGCTTTTGTATTAATTTTTTGTGCTCACTTGTCATTTTCTCTCTCACATTCTATTTTCTTTGTGTTTCCCAGGGAGGTCACAGTTAGCATCCTAATATTGTATCACTCTCATTTTTTTTTTTTTTTTTTTTTTTTTATTTTATTTGTCTTTTTTTTTTTTTTTTTTTTTTTTGTTCCACAAGCTCCCTTTGTAGCCATGTTCTGGACTCACTCTTGAGACCAGGCTGGCCCTTGAAACTCACAAAGATCTGCCCTGCCTCTGCCTCCCAAGTGCTAGGACGTAAAGGCATGGCACACTGCACCTGGCTCTGCTCCTCTTGATTTTTTTATTTTCATATTTTAAATTTTTTTTACATTTTTTTTTTTATCTTTTTTCCACTTCCTTCCTTCCCCCCACCCCACGCCGAGCTCATGACATATCCTGCCATAACATGGTTTCATTCTCTTTCTCAGTCTTTCTCAATATTCTCTCCATGAGGAAGTTGACTGTTGCAATTTTTTTTTTTCATGTTTCAGTCAGTTCTTTGATGGATCCTTCTGTTGTTGTGCGTTTGTTGTTGTTTTCCAATATCATTACGCCCCAACTGCTTTGGACAAAGTCAGGGGGCCCTACACAAGAACAACTTAACAACTAGGTACATTGGCACTTAGCATCCCACAGATGAGGGATACCCATTGCTTCGTTTGTTTTTCTGGGACTGTGTTTACGTTCACTCAGCATGATGTCCTCTAGTCCGACCATTTTCTCCGCAAAGCTCTGAGTCGATCTTTCTTTACTGCTGCATAGGCAACTCCATTGTGTAACATGTACCACCATTTTCTCTATCACTGTCAGCTAGGGGCAATTTGGTTGGTTCCAGTCATCCTTGCTATTGTGAAGAGAGCTGCAATAACGGCATGCATGTATCTTGTTGGTGGGGTGTAGTCTTGATGGGACCATGCCAGGAGTGGTATGGCTTGGTCGGGTGGCAAGTTCATTCCAAGTCTCAAGGGTTCGCACAACTGCTTTCCCTCGTGCTTCTAGTCTGTGACATTCCCAAGGTATGGAAATGAGTGTTTTCCCCTTTGCCCACAGTACCTCTCCAGGCATTGGTTCATTGTGTTTCATTGATTCCTAGCGCTGTTTTATTGGAGTTAGATGATATTTTAAAGTGGTTTTGATTTGCATTCCTTAGTTTGCTTTGACTTAAGATGTTTCTCAACTATCTGAATTCCTCACGTGTGAAGTCTCTGTTCGCGTCTTACTCCATCTATGTGAGTGGTTTGTCTTATGTTTTTTTCATTTCTTTTTTGTTTGTTTTTTGATAGTTTATATATATCTGGAAATCCATGACTTTGTCAGATGTATCTGCAGTGAAGTTCCTCCCACTCATGGATTTCTCTCTCACTTCCTGTTGTTTCTTTTGATGTACAGAAGCTGTTTGCGTTGAATGAGTGTCCCATTTCGTCAAACTGTGAACTTAATTCTTATGTGCAGCTGCTGTCTGATTTAGACTATAGCCTATGTTATGTCCTTGTAGTGCTGCCCTATTTTTCTTCTTCACCCTTCAGAGTTTGGGGTTTCACGTGAGGTCTTTTGACATCTGGAAGTTACACTTTGTACGGGTAGAGGTAGGGGTTTAATTTCATTCTTCTACAAGTGTGTGATCCAGTTGTTGCCAACACCATTGCTGAATAGATGCTGTCGTTTTCTCCATTGTGGTTCTTGGCCCACCTTGTCAACTATGAGGATGGCTTGAAATTGTAATGTGCTCAGATGTTTAGATCTTCAGTTTTGTTCCATTGGCAACAGGTCTGTTTTGTGCCAGTAACCAGGCTGTTTTCTGACTACTCGAGCCCTGTAGTATATTGATGAAGTCTGGTATAGAGATCCCCCCTGTGTAGCTTTTTCATTCAGGGTTTTTTGGCTATTCGGGGTCTTTTGGGCTCTTTCCAAATGAATTTGAGTATTTTTTTCCAAGCCTGTGAAAGAAACTCTTGGGATTTTGATTGGAATTGCATTACAACCTATACAAGAGGTTTAGGTAAAAGGGACACTTTTTAGAATGTTAATTTTTTTTCACCCCAATCATGGAGTCATGGGAGGTTCTTTCCATCTCCGATGTCTTCTTCAATTTCTTTTCTTTAAAGGTTTGTAAAATTTTTTGCTGTAGAGATCTTTCTTGGTGTCTTTGTCGGTTAGGTTTGTTCTTAGGTATTTTATGTTTGAGGCTATTGCTGATGGGCGGTCTCTTGAATTCTTTCCTCACCAGTTGCTTGTTCTGGTTGTAACGAGAAAGGCTCACTGATCTTTTTAAGGTAATGTTTGTATCCTACCACTTTCTGAAGCTGGTTAAGCGTTTTCTCTAGGAGTTTGTTCTGGGTGGAGTTTTTTAACATCCCTTAAGTAAACACTATCATATCATCAGACTAATAGGGATTAGGTTTCTAACTTCTTTTTTTTTTTTTTTATTACTCTTTTTTCTCTTCTTGCTTCTTATTCCTCTAGCAAGTGGTTTCAAGCCACTATATTGAAGATGGAGTGGGTGAAACAGGGGCAGCCCTTGCCAAGATTCCTAACTTTAAAGGGATGTTTTCTGTCATTTCTCCCATTTAGGATGTATGGCTGTGGGTTAGATCCTGTATTGGCTTTGATTACTTGAGGAATGATCCCTCCAATCCATTCCTTCTAGGATTTAAAGCATGAAAGGGATGCTAGATTTTGTCAAAGGCTTTTTCAGCATCATGTGGTACGATGTGTTGTGGTTTTTGTCTTTGATTCCAATTTGGTGTTGCATGCTGTTTATTTAATTTTTGTATGTTGACACCATCCTGCATGCTCTGGTATGAATCCAAACTGGTCATGATGATGATCTTTTGTGTGGGTCTGTTATTCGATTTGCCGTATCTTAGTTTCAATTTTGGCATCTGTGTTCTGAGGAGATGGGTCTATAATGCTACTTTTGTTGTATCTTTGCCTGGTTTTGTAAAAAGTGATGCTAGGGCTTCTAGAAGGAATTTGCGCGAATTCTCTCTTATGTATCCTTTCTAAACAGTTTTTCATCAGTAATAAGGTTGTAGGTCTTTTTGAAATGTTTTATTAGATTCTCTGTGATAACTGTCTGGGTCTTGGCTTTTTTTCTTACTACATCCTCTATTCTTCATATGTTATGTGGTTCGTTTAAGCTGATACATCTCTTCTGCCAAGCTTTGGTGATTCCTACGGGATTTCAGATATTATCCATTTTCCTTTGAGGTTTTCAAACTGGGGTAGAATATAGGCGTCTTGTAATATCTTCCCATATGATTTTTCTGTCTTTTCCTGGTTGTTGTTGATATTTCCCTTCTTCATCATGGATTGTATTGATTTGGAGGTTCCCTTTTTCTTTGTGTTAACTGGGCTAGAGGTCTTCTCTCTTGTTATTCTTCAACGAACCAACTTTTGGATTTCATTGATTTTTTTTTTAATTGTTTTCTTTAGTTTCCTATTCATTGATATTCTGCTCTATTTTTGTTATTTCTTCCTTCTGTTGCGTTTAGGGTTCATCTTTTGTTGCTCTTCAAGTGCTTTAGCTGTAGTGTGAGATTCATTCACTTGTGCTCTTTCTGTTGTTCTAATGTAGGCACCCAGGGCTATAATCTTCCCTCTTATGACTGTTTAAGGATGCACATAGGTTATGTTTGTTGTATTTATTGTCATTGTCATTCGTTCCAGGGGAATGCTTTTACTTCTTTCTTATCTCTTCCTTGACCCATTCTACTATTCAAGATTGTGTGGTTTTAGTACCCTCCATGTGTTCTTGTAGGCGGAGGGCTTGTCCTGGTGTTGATGTTGGCTTTATTGCCATGTGGTCTGGATAGAATCATGACATAGTATATCATCTTTTGTATTTGTGAGGTTTCTTCTGTGTCCAGTATGGGGGTCCAATTTTGGAGAATGTTTCGTGGGGTGCTGAGTAGAAGTGTATTCCTCCTGGGTTATTAGGATGGAATATTCCAGTAGAGGTCTATGAGGTCCATTTGGTGTAATCATATCATTCAGTTCAGATTCTCTCTGTTTCTGCTTTTCTTCTTCTTTGGGTCCTGTTTGACCTATCCAAAGGACTCAGTGGTGTATGGAAATCCCCTACTATTAATGAGCTGGGGGTTAATCTGTGAACTTGTGTTCACGGAGAATTGTACTTTATGAAGTTGAGGTGCACCAAATTTGGGCATATATATTCAATAGTTTGTGAAACTCTTCTAGGTCATTGTTCCTTTGGATAAAAATGGTATGGCCTTCTTGTCTCTTCTGATTCTTTTACTTTGAAGTCCCGTACATTTTGGCTGCTATCAAAATAGCAACACCATGCTTCCTACATATTGGTACCATTTTTGGCGGTGGAATATTTTTTTTCCATCCCTTCACGTTAAGGTGGTGCTTGTCCTTAAAGGTAAGATGTGTTTTTTTTAAACAGCATATACAAGGGTTTTTGTTCCCTAATCCAATCTCCAGTCTATGTCTTTTGATTCGGGGAATTTAGTCCATTAATAGTTAAGGTTGTGACTGATAGATTTGTGTATTCTTACTTCCTTTTTCCTTATTATCCATTTGTGGTGTTGGTTTCGGTTTCTACTTCTGCAGTAACGCTTTTATTGATTCATCTTTCTAGGTGCCTGGGGGTTGGTTGGCATTCCTATTCTTTTGTTCTTTGAATGTTGGCTTCAAGTATTCCTCGAAGTGTTGTTTTTCCGGACATGTAGTCTTTCAATTTGTTTATGTCAGGGAAGGTTTTCTCTCTCCGTCAACGATAATTGACATTTTTTCTTGCTGGGGTAAGTAACCTGGGTTGGCATCAATATTCCTTAACGCTGCGAGAGCTTTTTGCTCACATTCTGCTTGCTTTCATAGTTTTGCATTGAGAAGTCAGTTGTAATTCTGATAGGTTTCCCCTTATAGGTCACTTGTTGTTTTTCTCTTGTGGCTTTAAGGATTTTGTCTTTGTTTTGGGTGTCTAGCATTTTAAGTATGATGTGGCGTGGAGAATTTCTTTTCTGATCTTGTCTGTTTGGAGTTCTATGTGCTTCTTGTATTGGTATTGGTTTGTCCTTTTTTAGTTTGGGGAAGTTTTCATCTATTATTCTGTTGAAGATCTGATCAATACCATTCTCTTAGGAGTCTTCTCCTTCCTCTAATCCTATGATGTGCAGCTTTGATCTTTTCATAGTGTCCCACAGCTCCTGGTTGTTCCACTTTTGTGCATTTTTAAATTTTTCATAATCTTTCCTTGAGGTTTTTAGTTGTTCTGTGTTATCTTCCAGGTCTGATATTCTTTGTTCTGCTTCCTACATTCTGCTTCTGAGGCTTTTTCCATTCCTTTCCTCTTGAATGGATCAGTGTTTGATTTCCTTTTTCATTTCTTCTGATTTCTTTAGTATTTCTACTTCTTTTTGGAGCTTCTCAATCTCTTCTTGTAGCTCTTTGCTTCACTGGTTGGTTTCCTTATCTTTTTCAGCATGAGATCTTTTCAGTGTTTCTACTTCCTTCCAGAGCTTGTCATTCTCTCTAGGTCCTTCTTGAGTTCTTCATTCTCTTTTCTTAGTTCTTTGATTTGTTCTTTATAATCCTGTAGTTCTTTAAATATTTTCTCAATTGTGTTTCTGATATCTGTGTCCTGGGGCATCCCCAGAGGGATCCCACTGCAGGAGTCTTCCATAGGTTTGGTAGAGCTTGGCGTGGGATTATCCTACCCCTTTCCAGTGTTATCTCTTCTTTGTGATCTTGGCATATGGGCTTCTCCTTGCCTGAATTCCAATGTGAGTCCTAAATGCCTCTTCACTGTGTTGGAGGCTTGCTTTGCTTGCCTCCTTCAGATGCTTTCGTAATCTCGGTTGGTGGTGGTGGTGGGGCTCTTCAGCCCGCGCCCTGATACCTTCCGCTGGCCTCAGGAGATCTCAGATCCTGGTTTTTAAAATATATTTTGGACTTGAGTGCACAGAGCTTAGATTGGGGATTTCCCAGGACCACCTGAAGCACAGGTAGGAGCCAGGCGCTTCAGCCAGGTGGATTGTTGGATAATTGTATCATTGGATTGTGGGATAATTGAATCATTGGATTGTTGGATAATTGTATCATTGTCTTGTGTGGCTGTGGGGGTGGAGTCGCCCTGCTAGCTGGTGTTAAAGATGGGCATGTTGCCACTGTGAGACTTGAGTGCACAGAGCTTAGATCTGGGATTTCAGAGGACCACCTGAAGCACAGAGTATGAGGCACCCCCCCCACACACACACTGCCAACTGGAATTATTGCTGAGGGAGTGTCCAAGTGCAACCACAATAGTGATTCTGGGGGGCAAGGCAAGGCAAGGCAATAAATGATACAGTGAACCTGAGACACCTGTAGTCCCTCATCACCAAGCCCTAGAAATTACCTAGAGAAACTGGCTGGCAGGAAGCAGAGTGAGCACAGTGCTCGGCAGGGTACCGACTGAGTTGTTCTCTACTCAATTTTTTGGAGAACCTTCAGAACAGAAAGGGAAGAGGAAGAGTGAGTTAGACTTCCAATATATAAACAAAATTTGTTTATATATTGGAAGTCTAAAACCCTAGACTGAAACCTGAAGCCTGAAAGCCTAGACAAGTCAACACTCCATAAACAAAGAGAAAAAAACAAACAAAAAAAGACATTTGAAGGAGTCAAGCAAAGCAAGCCTTCAACACAGTGATGATTCACATTGGGATTCACATTGGAATACAGGCAAAGGGAAACCCGCATGCCAGGGGCACGACAAAGGGACAACATGGGAAAGGTGCAGGAAAACTCCACACCAAGCTCTACCAACCCTGTGGAGGATTCCTACACTCCCTGGGGGTGGCCCAGGACACAGATCTTAGAGGCTAACAATTGCAGACATATTCAAAGTAATCAAAGAACAAAAAGAACAAGTCAGAGAACTAAGGAGAGAGAATGAAAACCTCAAGAAGGACCTAGAGGGAGAGAATGACAAATGCCAAAAAGAACTAGAGGGAGAGAGTGACAAACTCTGGAAGGAAGTGGAAATACTGAAAAGTTCCCATGCTGCAATAAAAAAGGAAACCAACCAGCAAAACAAGGAGCTATAGGAAGAGAATGAGAAGATCCAAAAGGAAGTGGAAATACTAAAGAAATCACAGGATGAAATGAAAAAGAAAATTGAACACTCATCCAATCAAGAGGAAAGGAATGGAAAAAGCCTCAAAAGTAGAATGGAGGAAGCAGAACAAAGAATATCAGACCTGGAAGATAACATAGAACAACTAAAAAGCTCAAGTAAAGATTATGAAAAATTTTAAAGTACACAAAAGTGGAACAACCAGGAAATGTGGGACACTATGAAAAGATCAAACCTCCACATCATAAGAATAGAGGAAGGAGAAGAATCCCAAGAGAATGGTATTTATCAGATCTTCAACAGAATATTAGATGAAAATTTCCCCAAACTAAGAAAAGACAAACCCATACAACTACAAGAAGCACATAGAACTCCAAAGAGGCAAGAGCAGAAAAGAAACTCCCTATGCCATATCATAGTTAAAAAGCAAGATGCCCAAAACAAAGACAAAATTCTGAAAGCCACAGAGAAAAACAAATTACATATAAGGGGAAACCCATCAGAATCACAACTGACTTCACAGTGCAAACTATGAAAGCAAGAAGAACATAGAGCAAAGCATCCCCAGTGTTAAAGGACTATAGATGCCAACCCAGGTTACTATACCCAGCAAAAATGTCGATTATAGTTGAAGGAGAGAGATAAATCTTCCATGACATAAACAAGATGGAAGAATACATGTCTGGAAAACCAACCCTTCAGCGAATAATTGAAGCAATTCAAAGGACAAAAGAGAGAAGCAACCAACCCCAGGCACCTAGAAAGAGAAATTAATAAAAGCATAACTGCAGAAGTAGAAACCTAGACCAAAACAGCAAATGGATAATAAGGTGAAAGGAAGCAACACACATCTTTCAATTATAACCTTAAATATTAATGGAATAAACTCCCCAATAAAAAGACATAGACTGGGAGAATGGATTAGGAAACAGAACCCATCTATGTGCTATCTACAAAAATCCCATCTCACTCTCAAGGACAGGCACCAACTTAAGGTGAAGGGATGGAAAAACATATTCCAAGCAAATGGTACCAAAAAGAAAGCAGGAGTTGCTATTTTAATATCAGACAAAATAGACTTCAAGGTAAAAAGAAATCAGAAGAGACAAAGAGGGCCATTACATCTTTATCAAAGGAACAATTGACCATGAAGATTTCACAATCATGAATATATATGCATCAAACTCTGGTGCACTAAACTTTATAAAGACAATTCTCCTGGACCTCAAGGCACAGATTAACCCCAGCACACTCATAGTAGGGGACTTCAATACCCCACTGAGCCCTTTGGAAAGGTCTACGGGACAAAGAATAAACAGAGAGTCATCTGAACTAAATGATATGATACACCAAATGTACCTCACAGACATCTACCGAGTATTCCACCCAAATACCAGAGAATACTTTCTACTCAGCACCCCACAGAACATATTCTGCAAAATCAGCCACATACTGGGACACGGAAAAACCTCCACAAATACAAAAAGATTGAAATAATTTCACACATTCTATCAGACCACAGTGCAATAAAGCTCAGTATCAACACCAAGATAGGCCCTACTATCTATCTACAAGAACACATGGAGACTAAACACACTCCTGAATAATGAATGGGTCAAAGAATAAATAAATAAAGAATTAAAAGCATTCCTGGAACTGAATGACAATGATAATACAACACAACAAAACCTATGGGATACTTTAAAAGCAGTCCTAAGAGGGAAGATTATAGCCCTAGGTACCTACATTAGAAAAACAGAAAGAGCACAAGTGAATGATCTAACATTGCAGCTAAAAACACGTGAGAGACAACAACAAACGAACAACTAAACACAACAGACAGGAAGAAATAACAAAAAAATCAGAGCAGAAATCAATGAAATAGAAACAAAGAAAACAATACATAAAATCAATGAGTCCAAAATTGGTTCTTTGAAAGAATAAACAAGATAGACAGACCTCTAGCCCAGTTAACTAAAAGAAAGAAAGAATAACTCAATAGAATTCGTGATGAAAGGGGAAATATCACAACAGACAAAGAAAAGATCCAGACAATCATACAGGAATACTTCAGAAACCTATACACTACTGTTTGAAAACCTAGGAGAAATGAATGAATATCTGAAATCCTGGGAATCACCAAAGCTTAACCAAGAAGAGAGTGACAGCTGAAACAGACCCATAATACATGAAGAAATTGAAAATGTAATAAGAAACCTCCCAATTAAAAAAAGCCCAGGCCTAGATGGTTTCACAGCAGAATTCTATAAAACATTTCAAAAAGAGTTACAACCATTATTACTCAAACTGTTCAGAATGATACAAGCAGAGGGACATCTCCCAAATTCCTTCTATGGAGCTAGCATCACTCTAATACCAAAACCCGGCAAAGATACAACCAAAAAGGAGAACTATAGACCCATCTCATTAATGAACACAGATGCAAAAATTCTCAACAAAATACTTGCAAACTGCATACAGACCCACATCAAAAAGGTCATCCACCATGACGACGTTGGATTCATACCAGAAATGCAGGGATGGTTCAACATATGAAAATCAATAAATATCATCAAGCATAGAAATGGACTGAAAGACAAAAACCACATGGTCATCTCAATTGATGCAGAAAAAGCCTTTGACAAAATCCAGCATCCCTTCATGCATAAAGTCCTAAAGGGAATTGGATTGGAGGGATCATTCCACAATGTAATCAAAGCCATATACAGGAAACACACAGCCAACATCGTCCTAAATGGAGAAGAGACAGAAGCATTCCCCTTAAAGGTAGGAACTCAGAAAAGCTGCCCCCTGTTGCCACTCCTCTTCAATATAGTGCTTGAAACACTTGCTAAGGAAATAAGGCAAGAAAAGGAAAGTAAAGGAATACTAATTGGAAAAGAGGAATTCAAGCTATCCCTTTTTGCTGGTGATATGATAGTTTACCTAAGGGATGCTAAAAACTCCACCAGAAAACCCCTAGAAACAATTTAATTTCAGTAAAGTGGCAGGATAAAAAATAAATCTAGAAAAATCAGTAGCCTTTCTTTACACCAACAACAAGCAACTGAAGAAGGAATAAAAGGAGAACTTCCCACTCACAATAGCCTCAAAACAATAAAATACTAGGAATGCACCTAACAACAGACATCAAAGATCTCCAAAAAATTTTTTTAACCCCTGAAGAAGTAAATTGAAGAAGACATCAGAAGATGGAAAGATCTCCCATGCTCATGGATTGAAAAAATTAATATAGTGAAAATGTCCATTCTACCCAAACTAGTATATAGATTCAATGCAACCCCAATTAAAATCTCCAAGAGTTTCTTTACAGGCTTGGAAAAAAGGTCCTTAATTTCATATGGAAAAACAAAAGTCCCCGAATAGCCAAAGCAACCCTGAGTGAAAAGAGCAATACAAGGGGGATCTCTATACCAGACATCAAACTATACTACAAGGCTATAGTCATAAAA
>VZQC01012167.1:1184995-1197199 GCA_009823505.1 Rhizomys pruinosus
ATCCCCAGCACCCACATGGCGGCCGAGAGCCGTCTGAAACTCCAATTCCAGGAGAACTCCAGCTCCAGGGGAATCCGAGACCCTCTTCTGACCTCCGCGGCATTGCACGACACGGGTGCACAGACTTGCATGCAGGCAGTACATTCATACACATACAGAAATAAATAAAATTAATAAAAAAAAAAAAAGAAGCCAAAAGGAGCCAGGGGCTCCCCCCCCAAAAAAACTCTGAGTGACCCTTTAGGACCAGATCCTCAACTGACCTTGAGAAAACAAAAATGGTGATTAATCTGGGCTAACCGTGTGGACTTAAACATCCAAAAGGAAAATATAACCATAAATAAATAAATAGTAAGTCCTAAGAAATTATACTTCAGGTATAAAACTTGAGATCTTAGTAAAAAGACAAAAGAGCACAGTTGTTTTGCCTGTGTTACTGGTAAGTGCAGCTATCCTGTGGCTGCTATTGCTTTTCCAATCCTTCAATGACATGAGACTCAGCTTTTCAACCTTCCAATATGGACGGAAGACTCATGTCTCTCCAAGAACCGTCCAAACCTTCAGTGTCAGATGGGGACTGCTGAGACATCCAACTTGTGGACTGAGGTACTAGTGGGGTTTCAGCCTCTTCAGAGTATAGACTGCCATTGTTGGACTACCCAAGCTATATCATGGAGGCCAGTGCAGGAAGATCAAGACAGGACATGGTGCTTACTGGACCTCATTTGGTGACCATGGGAAGGGAAAACCCCAGTGTGGAGCACAAGGGCAGAACTGATGGTGGTTTGGGCTTGCCAAGGTGGAGCCTTCAAACATGACATCTTTCAGCCTAATAAAGAAAAAAATCATAAGCTGAAGATGCTAAAACCTATGACATATGTGGCATGCATATGTGCGTATTTTGGAGTGATTCATATTGGAAGGAATAACAATAAACAACAACAACAACAACAACAACAGAAAGACTGAACCGACTGAAACGGTGAACTTCTGTTCAAAACAGTAAACTTCTGCGTAGAGAATTTTGAGAGAGACTGAGAAAAAGATGAAAAGCATGTTTGGTAGAGTGCATGGGCTCTGGTGGGGTGGGGAACAGGGAGGGGGGCAGGGGTCTGGATTTGATTTGAAATTTTGTGTGGACTGCACAGAGCTTCAATAAAAAAATTGACTTTGAAAAAATATTTTTTATTTATTATTTTTATTTTTTGTGTATGAGTATATATCGCACATGTATGTAAGTGTAGTCATGTCATACAATGCCCTGCCTGAGGAGGTCAGAAGAGGCCACTGGATCCTCTGGACCTGGCGTTAGGGATGGTTGTTAGCCACTAAGTAGATGCTGGGATTAGAATTCAGGTCCTCTGCAAGAGCAGCCAGTGCTTTTAACTGCTGAGCCATTTCTCCAGCCCCTTGTTTGTTTAACAGCTTTATTTTAATAACAAACAAAAATTCTGGTCCTTCACTGCTGATTCCGTCTTAACTTTAACATCAGTTTCCAGCCATCTTCAAGGTTACTCGGATCAGCATCTCTGCCTTCACATCCCTCAGAGAAATGGGTTCATTGTAATGCAGCTAATTTGTTCACAGTTTACATTCCTTCCTGATCTCTTAAGTAATGAAATATATTTTAATCCAGGTTTGGTCATGTAGGCTGATATTTCCAGTTATTCAGGAGGCTAAGACAGGAGGATTGCAACTTCTAGACTGAAGAGCAAGTTCAAGGCTAGACAGGGAAGCTTGGTAAAGTCCCTGTCTCAGATATGTCCTTGTCTCAAATATGAAAAGGTTAAAAAAGGTGGGGGAGTGGGACTGGGAATATGGGGTTACAGCTCAGTGACAGAGCACGTACTTAGCATGTGTGAGGCCCTAGGTCAATTTCCCAGTAAAACACACACACACACACACACACACACACACACACACACACACACACACACACAGAGTAAACATCAATCATTGTGCTGTAAAGCCCTAAGTATAATGTATCCACTATCACAACGTAACGCAGATGTTTCAGAGTTTTATCCTTCCTCTTCCTCCTGTCTCCAAATTACTGACAACCAGTCATTTCCCCTGACCTCTGTCGTTCCAGAATGTTGTATGATAGAATCAGACAGCCTTTGCATTCTGCTTCTCTCACTCAGCAACCTGTACTGAAGTTTTGTTGGTGTTTGGTAGCTCATTCCTTTTCACAGTTGGATAATATTGTATTGTACCAGATGGCTGCACCACAAACAGTTGATTTGATCACGTACTGAAGATCACCTTGGTCGTGTCCCCTCTTTGGAAATGACAAATTTTATTTATTTCTGTATGTGTATGAATGTACTGTCTGCATGCAAGTGTGTGCACCTGTGTCGTGCAATGCCGTGGAGGTCAGAAGAGGGTATCGGATTCCCCTGGAACTGGAGCTCTCCTGGAATTGGAGTTTCAGACGGTTCTCGGCCACCATGTGGGTGCTGGGGATCGAACCCGGGTCCTCTGTAAGAGTGGTCGGCACTCTTAACCGCTAGGCCATCTCTCCAGCCCAGGATTTTATATTTAGGTCTGTGATTTATTTTGAGTTGAATTTTGTGGAAAACTGGAAGGTCTGTGTAGACCTTCTGACACAGACCTCCCCTTTTCAAAATTTGTTTATTTATTTTTTTATGTGTGTGAATGTACTGTCTGCATGAGGTTTGTGCACCCGTGTCATGCAATGCTTCAGAGGTCAGAAGAGGGTGTCGGATTCCCCTGGAACTAGAGTTAAAGACGGTTCTCAGCTGCCATGTGGGTGCTGAGGATTGAACCCTGGTCCTCTTCAAGAGCAGTCAGCGCTCTTAACCGCTAGGCCATCTCTCCAGCCCCGGACCTCCCCTTCTTTTCCCCCTCCCTCTCCCTTCCTTCCTTCTTTCCTTCCTTCCTTCCTTCCTTCCTTCCTTCCTTCCTTCCTTCCTTCCTTCCTTCCTTCCTTTCTTCCTTTGTTCTTTCTCTCTTTCTTTTCTTCTTAACATCTAATTGTTCCAGCTCCATTTGCGGAAAAGAACCTTCCCCACTGAACTGCCTTTGTTGCTCCTTCATTGAAGGTCTGTTGACTATATCTATATGGGACATTTACAGGGCTCTGTATCCTGTTCCATTGACCTATTTCTGTTCCTTCTGCAGTCCCACACTGTCTCAATCACTGTCACTCACAGTTTTGAGGTCAGGCAATGTCAGTCCTCCAACTTTATTTTCCTTTTTCAGCATTATGTGTTGGATTCTAAATTTCTTGACTCACTAAGATTAAGACTCAAAGTTAATCATTTACTATATCTGTAGATATAGCTGTATTAGTTTCATTTCCATTGTGATAAAATACAAAAGAAACTTAAGGGAGAGAAAGGGTTTGATTAGCTTCCCAATTCCAGGTTACAGTCTACTATGGCAGGAAATTCATAGTGTCAGAGCTTGAAGCAGCTGGTCACATTTTGTCTGTAGTTAGAAGAGAACAACAGATGCTCATGTGAGCTCAGCCGCATTTCTCCTCTCCTACAATCCAGAATCCTCTGCCCAGGGAATGGTACGAACCACAGCGGGTGAGTCTTCCCTCTTCAGTGAACATAATCAAGATAACTCCTCACAGACAGGGCCACGGTCCAACCTAGTCTAGATAATCTCTCCTAAAAGTCTAGAATCTCCCTTCCCAGGAGATTCTAGACTGTGTTAGGCTAATGATTAAAATGAACCCTCCCAGTAGCTAAAGTCATCATTAAATTGCTTGAAAAGATTTTTTTTTTGTTATCTTAACTTTTCCATTTGAAAGTTTTCCTACACTGAATTTTATATGTAATGCAAATAAATTATTACCATTATCATTAGGTATCAGATTGCTTCTTGGGGAAAAAATAGCATTGTTTGGAAAAACATTTTGATAAGCTGCTTAGGACAGAAGATAGAACACAGGGAGGAGTGAGCCAAAGCCTCAAAAATGGTGGCATTATGCCCCGCTGGAACCAAGCACAGGACTCTGTGTTCCCAAGGGGGAGGATACAGAGAGGGGGGGGGCAAAGAGAGAGGCCGGGAGAATCATGCGGCCGAAGTCCACATACAGTGAAGCCATCAGCCCCAACCCCATAGTTTAAGATGAGAGTTATAGGATCTTTCATTTGGAACTATCCCTGTCACTGTGATACACTGACTACTACCTCAGTGCATCCCAGTAAAATTCCCCTTACTCAGGAGTGCGTGTGAGAAAGCTTTATTGAATTTAGGAACACTGCTGAGCTTTGCTCTGGCAAGGAAGACCAGAGCCGACACCCCTGGGAACAGCAGTAAAGGACCCCTTTGAAATTAGCAGTTGTCTTGTTGAGGGTCTGGGTTTGAACAGGAGATGCGTAGTAGACTTAGTATAAATGTTTCTGGTTCTCAAGGACCCTCAGCTAAGCCAGCATCCACATCACACATATCACAGTAAAGAGGCCTCCATAGTTAGATAATTCCTGTAACAGCATCATTTGCTTTGATGCTGTCTAACAGCTGTGTGAGGTAAACCCTGTTTAGATTGGAACAAGTCTAATTTAGCTTATATTGGATTGGCTGTTGTGATAAATGATTAAGGGTTTGCCTGAATGGGGTCTTAGATGCAAACTTTGTACATTTAAATTTGCAGCAATTGGTAGAGTCTCACAGCTTCAGAAATAGAAATCATTAAATATAGACTGGTGGTCATGGTTTGAATGTGAAACCCCTCCCCCCATCATGTGTTAAACACCTGATCCCCACCTAATGAGCTGTTTGGGGAGGAGAAACCTTTAGGGGGTGGGGCTTTAGCAAGAGGACAGGGGTCACCGAGGGGCAGCTCTATAGCATGGCTCCACTTGTGCTGCTCTGGGCTTCACGTCCCACCGGTGTGAGATTAGGACTCACAGCTGCATGGAGCCACCTGACCCCGTGTGTTCTTCACCATGAAGGACTGCACCCATTCAAACTGTAAGCCAACGATCAACCCTTCCTCCCCTGAGTTGCTTCACAGAGATAAGAAATAAATAATGCACTAGCGTGAATGACAGAGGCACTGAGACTACAGACGAGGACACTTAACTGAGGCAGTGAGAAGGGAAAGACTTCCAGGGCCATGTGACTTTTGTTTTTTTTTTTCTTTGTTAGTTTTTTTTGGTCTTTTTGAGACAGGGTCTCCCTGTAGCTCCAGCTGGCCTGGAACTCACTCTGTAGACCAGGCTGGCCTTGAACCATGTGACTTTTGAACAGTCCAGCCATTGGCTCTATCAGCCGAGAAGCTCCACTTTCCTTGATAGAAGAATATCTGTCATAGATCATTGCTCTTTTCTCTAGCGCCAAACATCCAACTTGGCTATGGAGAAGCGTCAGCTCAAGATGTTTATATCTCTGGAGGCATTATAAAACAAAGATGGAGATAATTGGTCCACATGGTCACGAAGCCCTCAGCAGCAGCTTTCCCTGGATTCCTTTGTGGAGCCCAAACCTTGGGGCGCTTTATGCAGATGAGCCATCGGAGAATAGGGCTGTCCAGAAAGGCTTTTTTTTTTTTTCCTACTTTTTGCATCTTCCAGGACTTAGAGAGTCCAGTGAACACCAATCAATACATGTTCCATTTTTGTTTTCTGTATAAATAGTTGTCTTATCTGAAATGACCTTTTTTCCAAGAGCTAATAGTCATAAATTTTTGTAGCTAGACATGTTTAGAAATGCCTCTTAGCTATTTTTGTTGATTTATTTTGTCTGTATTTCTGCAATTCAGCTCTGGGCGTGCAGGCAAGCAGTCTTAGTCTCTGATCCTCCAGCTCTTGATTTAAACTCTGAAGACAGTCTTTCTCCTATGGGAAAGGCCTTGCATGGGTATACATGGAGGCATAGCTCAGCCAGGGGAAATGATCACGTCTGGAGACTTGTTCGTAGTTCACTTTGTTTCAACGTTTGCTGTATTTCCCCCGAGTCTCTCTCAACTATCTATCTACTTCTCTACAATGTCCATGTTCAGCAGCATGGTGGTTTGTGATTACATAATAAGTGGTCATAAAAATACCAGAGCAAATACAATTCAGAATAGAACGTCATGGACAAACACTTATAAAATATTTCAACTGGCTATTCTATATATTTACAGTAAGGAAAGATGATGTATCTATTTGAATAAAGTTTAGATGTCTTCTTTTAAAAAAAATAGAAAGTGAATCTTCAGCTTTTTGTTTCTTAGTTTGCTTTCTCTATTTCCATGATAAAACACTGACCAAAACAACTCGGGGGAGGAAAGAATTGATTTGGCTTATACTTGGCATGCCACAGTCCATTATTATGGAAGTCAGGCAGGAAGTTGGAGGTGGAAACTGAAGCTCAGCCCATGGAAGAATGTTGCTTAGGGGTTTGCTTAGTTACCTTTCTTATAGGGCCCAGGTCCACTTGCCCAGGGACAAGACCACCCAAAGTGGCTAGGCCCTCCTCCATCAATTAGAATGACTCCATTCAATTAAGAAAATGTCTTACAGATATGGCCACAGGCTCATCCAAAGGAAGAGATTCCTCTCTTGAGGTTCCCTCTTCCTAAGGGTCTCAAGATTGTGTCAAGTTGACAAAAACTAATCAGCATAGGAATATAATTCAATACACTGATAGAACTTTGGTTGTTACAAAATCTATAAGGATATATATATATATAGACATGGAAAGCAGCCAGAACAATAAGAGTTGTAGTTATATTATCTCAAGTATGAACTGGCATTCTTGATCACCATAAGCTGGATTTATCTCATTTAAACTTCAGAGACTGTAAATAAAACCCTCTCACATTCATCAGAAGACAATTTGTGTCTCAGTAAATCTAAGGCCACAGGACGAACATGAAGACACAATTAGGGTGATTGATTGATTCTACCTAAAGTAGAATCCATTTTTGTTGCATTATAGCATGCTATGTGTAGAGAAACTTGTACTACTATTGGTTTAGTAGAAGGCTTAATTAGTACAGTTGAAGTTAAAAGATAAATTATGAAGATATTTCTGCTCACCCCCGCACCCCAGCATACCCAGATTGCTAACTTCTGAGTTGAGGGAAAGTCTACTTATATGGTAAAATACAGGCAAGTTATCATCTCTAAATAATGTCCTTTTACTTCTACAGACCTCTTTGGGGATGTTCATTTCCTAGGTAATAAGACATTCGTTCTGAGCTCTAAAGTCAAAGGGATTCCAAGAGAAGACAACAATGGCTGAGGCTTAGACTATAAGACTAAGAATTAATACAACCAGGATTGTTTGACATGTAGACAGGGACAAACTGAAGCGACATTTAGAAATGGAAACAGAAGCTTACTTATTTATTTTACTTTTGGAATCTCCTGTCTTCTTTTTGATATTTCCCCTTTATTTTATACTTATTCTTTTTTAAAATCAAATGCTGGATCTGTTGAAATTAGTAAGTATATCCATTTTTGGAGTAAATAATTCATTGTGTTTCATTCATCAATTCTCCAAGGACTATTCATGCTTTAACTGTAGATGAAATTGTAAGTTTCCAAGAATTAATCTCTGGTGAGAGGATGAATATAGAAGGAATTAAGGAAAGAATGGAGGTGAATATAATCAAAATACATTGTGCAAAAGTAGAGAATTCTCAAAGGATTAATAAAAACATTCTATTGTAGAAAAAGAATGAACCTCTAAGGGTAGATACCAGTCTGGAGCTATCAGCCGATGCTCTCTATTGTCCCTTACACAATGGCTTGTTTTCCTTATAATCAGAGAGAACTTGTAGAGCTGATTTGTGTTGCAGGGTTGTGATGGAGAGACCACTTGCAGGAAGATGTAGAATTAAAAGGATGGTTTATTACTTATGGCCAGGCCCCACTCAGCGCGGGAGGAGCGAGGCCCCAAGAAATGGGTTACATGGCTTTTTATAAGTACAATAGCCAATCAGAATTAATATAAAAATTAAACCAATCAAGGAATAGTGCAGAGCAAGCAAGCCAATTACAAAAGCAAGAGTCAGCAGCTAGGGCCAGGGTTTCAGGGAACATATGATTTCCAGTAAAAATAAACTGATCCTTAATTTCCTCTTGGTATGTCTCAGGGGAAACAAAACTTAAAGAAATGAAACTTACCACAAGATGAAGTTAAGCCTACGATATATAAAATGGTGTGTGAAAGCACAGCCTCTGGATTCATTTCTGGCTTCTCATTTATCTCAATTTGATTATGACCATCAAAAGAATTAATTTCTTTTCTGGGCTTTTTTAAAAAAATATTTTATTTATTTATTTATGTGTATGAATGTACTGTCTGCATGTAGGTCTGTGCACCCGTGTCGTGCAATGCTGCAGAGGTCAGAAGAGGGTGTCGGATTCCCCTGGAACTGGAGTTCTCCTGGAATTGGAGTTATAGATGGTTCTCAGCCGCCATGTGGGTGCTGGGGATCGAACCCAGGTCCTCTGCAAGAGCAGTCGGTGCTCTTAACCGCTAGGCCATCTCTCCAGCCCCCTCTTTTCTGGGCTTTTTGAGACATAGTCTCCCTGTAGCCCCAGCTGGCCTGGAACTTGCTATGTAGACCAGGCTGGCCTTGAATTCACAGAAATCCACCTGCTTCTGCATCCAGAGTGCTGGGATTAAAGGCATGTGCCACCACACCTGGAAAAAGGATTAATTTCTAACTTGAACACAGAAGTACGAGAAACTTAACAAATTTTAACTTTAACATAGGAGTATGTGAAGTTTAAAGAATCTGGAGGGAAGATTGCTCATCTCACACTTAGCAGGTCATTTGATCCTGGCCAGCAAGTGTCTGATGTCCCAAACAATGGAACTGAGCATCCCTTCCCCACTCAGCACTGGCTACACTGAGCTCCTTGCTATTTTACAGACTGTAAAACCGGGGAGATGTTAAGGGTCTTAGAAGTGCACAGTACACATTCCTCCTTCTCATGATATCTTCACCAAGTTGTCTTCCCAATGACAGAAAACCCACAGCAGCCCAGTGATCCTCCAGGTATTGCTAAGAACAACACATAAAATGACTAATCCTCTTCCTCCCAGGCCTCTGTGCCCTGACTTCATCTTCTCAGGTGAAGCCCTTCAGCTTCTTCAAGAGTACTTCCTTCATGCCTCAATTTTCATACAGTTACATCAACCCAATAATGCTCTTCTGTGCCTGCTGGGGTGCGTCGGAATACAATGCTTGTAACCAAACTCAGTACTCTGGACTTGTGTAAGCTTTCAGTAGACACACACTTGCCTAGACTCAAACTTCTGTGTGACACGCACAGAATGGGAATGGGGCGTTCAGCTCTGTTGCTGGGAACGTCAGACGTTTTTGGTTACTGTCCAGGATCAAGTGAGCTTTAGTCCTTAGGAGTTGCTGGTCAACTATCTCTTCTGATTCCTTTCCCACGGACTCCTGGGAAATCCTGAACCTCATTCACCCCCAGACTGCTTGTGTGTATGAAAGTGGCCCTGTTTCTCTCCAAACCCACCCTGCTTCTCTGGGATGTGTGCCGGCACAGGATCTTATAAAACCTACTGGGGCTGTAACAAGGATACCTTTCCTCAGATCCTGGTCCAGCTTTTGTTCCTTCCTGAAGCCAAAGTTGACATGCCCCCAGCCTGTCTCTAATAAAACCTAATCTTCAGGACGTGGAGCCATGGTTGGCTCCGGGGTCAATCGGGAGCCAAGGAGAGGAGTCAGGAACTCTCACGTGTACTGAGATGCTTCCTGGGCTCGTGGAAAACTACTCATTCTGTTCTTTCCTCTCATTTCAGATGCCAGCCTCTCCTTCTCATGAACTTGAGTTGGCTCCTAGGAAAGAAAAGCAGCAACTTTGCCACTCAGGACTCAGTTAAAATCAAGGCCTCCAAGGCAGTTCTAGAATGAAGATTCTGGATGGAGGGGGCTGCCAGGCTCTGAAAATTATACTCTGGGTTGTGTCTTTAATATGTAAAGATCTCCTTTCATGAAAATTTCTTAATGTAATGTGTGTATGTACAGACAGTCTTGTCTTTAACAGGAAAGTCCAGAGAGTTAATTTGTGGGGGTCATATTGGGGCCTGTGCCCTATCTTCCACCATCAACCTGCCATACTGGTTTGTGTGTTTTATTAAGGGGGCAACTCAAGAAAAGTGTGCAGCCTCTCCCTGTGTCTTCTTCTTTAATTCAAATCAAGTCTTGGAGCCCATCAAGATTTCTCAGTGGGCAAAGACACTTGCTGTCATACACAAGGACTTGACTTTGATCCCTGAGATCCACACAGCGGAAGGAGAGAATTGACTCCTGAAAGTTGTCTCAGGACCTCCACATACATGCAGTGGCACATGTGCTCACACATGTGTATAAATACACATACATTAAATATAATTTTAAATTTCTATTTTTATGTATATGAAATTGCCTGCATGTGTGTAAGTGCACCCATGTCATGCAATGGTTGAGGGATCAGAAGAACATCAGATCCCTTGGAACTGGAGTTATGGATGGGATGGTTGTTAGCTGCCATATGGGTGCTGGGAATTGAACCTGGGGCCTCTGCAAGAGAAGCCAATGCTCTTAACTGCTGAGCCGTCTCTCCAGGCCCATAAATATAATTTTTAGAACGTGAAAGTCTGTTTGTTGCTACCTCCATTATGTTGTGCCCCAGCCACCATGAAGCGAGCATCTAATTAAAGGTCTATTAATGCTAAGTCTCCTTTCATGCATCTTTCCTGGCTGCAATCCCATCCCTAGAATCCCCACACTCACTGGCCAGCCTCATCTTTGTAAGTCACTAGAGCTTGTGCAAACTATCCTTTGACGCATTGTAGGAAGTATCTAACTATCAATAAGCTCCCAAAAAGCAGCAAGGGAGAGATTCCAAACTTTTCCATGAGCAAATGCTAGTCATTTCCCTCCCCCAAGTTCCAACTATGACTATTCTCTGCATTCTTCTCCATAGAGGAACTGGCCAGAGCTGACTCCTTTCCATCACCCCATCTCAGATGTTAGGGTCAATTGGAAGATTTTCTGACTTTGGGCTGGAGTTCAAGTTCCACCCGTGCATTTACTGCATGCAAACTGTAGTCAAAACCCATATGGCTACAAGACATAGTCATCCCTCTCCTTGAATAACTTCCACCCACATCCATCTCTGCATATACATTTTAAGAAAAAAAGTCCAATATTACCGGTTTGGCAGACAGAAATGTAAATGTTGTGTCAGTGGTAGGTGAGTTGCCATGGAAGCATGACACTAATTGACACATATTAAATGGCACCTGCTGTCCCCAAGTGAAACACAAATAAGGCTATGTGGTTCCAGGCAGGTAGAAGTTGGGACTTCCTATTCTTTCTTCCATGAGGGCAAAGACTGTGTTGTTCTCTGGGTAGACTCCCGGATGGAGATGGCTCATTAGTGCTTCTGGTTAGCAAAATACCCACATGGGGGCTGGGGAGATTGGCTCAGTGGTTTAAGAGCACTGCCTGCTCATGAAGAGGATCTGAGTTTGATTCCCAGCACACACATGGCAGCTGTCAACTGTTCATAGCTCCAGTTCCAGGGGATCTTATGTCTTCTTCTGAACTCTGAGGGTACTTACACACATGCAGGCAATGTACTCATACACATAAACTAAAAACTAATGAAATATATATATATATATATATATATATGTATATATTTGTCTTTTCGAGACAGGGTCTCCCTGTAGCCCCAGCTGTCTTGGAATTCACTCTGTAGACCAGGCTGGCCTTGAACTCACAAAGATCCACCTGCCTCTGCCTTGAAATATATATATTTTTTAAAAAACCCACCAAAACAGGTTGGGTTCTTAAGCTCTGAGTGCAGGCCTTTCTAGAATAAGCTGAGTCTCTTTGGATTTCAGAGGGTCTGTCAATGTCAGAAATTTCCAAAGGGGGGATGCTGAGGGGGAACACAAGAAAGGATGCTCATCTGCTTCCTGTAAGAGGAACGTGAAAGGCAAATGGAGGGGCAGCGCTGCAGCTGACAGCGTTGTTTAAAGAGGCAAAGCAGCCGTAAAAAAGCTAATAAAGCCACAGTAAGACCCTGTCATATTTAACAGGGGGGAAAATTGTAATTCATGGATTAACATATCCAAACATGTGTCTATGCTAAAGTAACCTACCATAACTATTAGTGCTGCTTAAATACCTATATATCTAATTGCTTGTTCTTCATTAGTAGGATCGAAAGGTTATTCCTGGACAAACTGTCAGCCCATGAAAGGAAA
>VZQC01012167.1:1197640-1214712 GCA_009823505.1 Rhizomys pruinosus
AAGAAAAAAAAAAAGCTAATAAAGAAGCAGAGGCAGGCGGATCTCTGTGAGTTCAAGGCCAGCCTGGTCTACACAGCAAGTTCCAGACCAGCTGGGGAGACTCTGTCTCAAAAAGACCGAGGAAACAAACAAAAAAGCTAAAGTGGTTTGTAGTCATAAGTGTTAGGTAGAATTGGGCTTTTGTTTTCCTCAAAGCTCCCAGGAGATTCTAAGGTGCTTTGAACTTGGTGATATCTTGCAGGTGCACCAAAGAATGTGGGCCCTACTGGTGTTTGAGAGAAAATTTCTACCTATAAGAAAGCAAAATCAGTGTTCAAGTATTTCTGGACATGCGAGGAAGTCAGAGAACAACTTTTGGGAACTGGTTCTCTCCGTCTACCATGTGGGTCCCAGGGATCCGGCTCAGGTTGGTAGCAGATGCCTTTACCTGCTGAGCCATCTCAACATCTCTGGATGCCACCTTGGAATGGCTCCCCCACTTCAACCTTGAAATACTGCGAATCAAGCTTCTTGTCCATTAACTTGTGTGGAACACACCATATCCGAACCATAGCATATATCCTATAGCTACCATCAACTCCCCAGGAAGGCCTCTCCCATGATTGTCCAGACTGGAGACAGGTAGAGACTGGCGATAAAGCGGACTACTGAAAGGATCTACTGGATGGATCTTAGCTGTCTGTTTTCAGCCTCCTGTCCCACCTAGCACAAGCTCAGAGTACAAGTCAGGGCGATACCTGGAGGCTCCTTGGAGGGGAGGGGAGGTCTCACCATGGAAACGGGGATTCTTCCTTTTCCCCTTACAAACAAGGGATCGGCCTTTTCATGAGCGAGTCTGCCTGAGAAAGTCTGCAAGGAGGCCAAGTATGGCTAAACTAGGAGCCTTCTCCCCCCAGGCATCTCCTTCCTGCCCTTTCTCTTGAGCAGTAAATTACTCTTGGCATTGAAAAACATGCCTTGGTGACACGTTGCTGATGGCCATGGGAGGAGAGAGTCTGGATGTCTGAGTGCAGAAGTCAGTGCTCCAAGCCAGGTCTGACCCCCTCGACTCAAAGTTTCTCAGTGACAAAAATGTCAGTGGACTGGCTCAGAGAACCACAGACCCAAAGTCTGACAGTGGGTTCCATGATGCACCGCCAACTCTCCCCAACCAGCGGCTGGGGTTACCGCCACTCATGTGTAACCGAGACACTGATTGGTCACTGTTTCCCTGGATGGCTATCCCTCTATACACAAAGAAACTGCAGTGTTCAAGGTTCCCAGGAGGCAGCTGACGTGGAGGTCAAATGCGCCATCCAGCTTTCCTCAAAGGAGACAATTTGGCTTTGGCGCTGGCAGCATGTGCGAGTTGTGAGTCAGGTGCTGTCCCTCAGCCCTGCCCTCCTCTCTTCTTCCAGGAGCATCTGCTGAGCGTCCTCAGAACTGTTGCCTGCAGTGCTCCTCACAGCGTCTGTTTCCAGGACATCACGCTAAGTGACTCGCTCTTAGTGGATACTTTTCTCTCCACGGTTAGATTCACCATGCATGACAGTAATATCATTCTGAAAAACTGACTTGCTTTGTGGTTAAAAGGAAAACAGTCTTCTTAAGTATAAGTCTAACTTGTTTGCTCTTTTGTCAGCATTGGGCTTCTAAGGGAGGCCTGTGGAAAAGGAGCAGTATCAGGGGTAGAAAAACTCTGTGGCTCTAGAAATTTACACAGCGTGAAAAGCAGATTTACACAGTGTTCCAAGTAGCATGAACACAGGGTGTGCCAGTGGGACCTGCTAGGGGTGAGGGACCCGGGGTGGGGGGAAATGCCTGTGAGATTAGCAAAGATATTAGGGAAAGTTGGAAACGGGACAATAAGGAGATAGAGGAGAGTTTCTTAAGTGATGGAGACTTTTGTTAACGTTCCTGGATTAGTAATTTTAAATGGTTTATTTTTTTTTTCTAAAAACCACATCTGTTACTTTGCTCTAAGAGCCTTTGTACTTGGAGAGCTAATGGCCTTACCAGTGGGTGAGAAGATGGTTATAGATTTGTGCAAAGGGTTAAAGCTCATGACGCAAGCCTACAATAAGAAGCCCCACCTGTGTGTACAATGTACTTAAAGGATTAGGGTATACTTTGAAATTATGATATGTTTTACCTAAAGTAGGCATCTTCCGCCTTAAGCTTTTATTTCCTTGAAGGAGGGGAAGAAAACCATCCATTTTCACAGGCAATCAGGTATATGCGGTTCTTTGTGGAATTTAATGAAGGCTTAAGTATAGAGGGATAAAGCATATGCATTTACAGGTTTTAACACAATAATAAAACATATTTTCAATACTTGTGATTCTCTGTCAGATGTATCACTTGTAAGAGGTTAATGGGGCTCTGGACACAGGTGACAATTTTAAGATTAGGAAAGGGCCAAGGAGGTTGTAGTCTGACGGCGTGTTGAGACAAGAAAGGGGACTTTTACAAGAATTCCTGTGGTCTCCCTGTTTCTCTTTAGGGTCTTCTGGAAATATTATCAAATATCTGAAAGTCTCTATTTACACAGAAAATGTCCTAGGGCTGGGCAGGTGATTCTTTTTGTTTGTGAGATAGGCTCCCAGGTAGCCGAGGTTGGTCTTGAACTCGCTACACAGGCAAGGATGACTTTGAACTTCCCATCCTTTTGCCTCCACCTTCTGAGTGCTGGGATTGTCGGTGTGTGTCACTCACTAAACCTGGCTGTGGATGGTAACTAACTGGATGAAAGAAATGCCTTTTCCTTTGTCTTGATTTGCTAGGAAGGGAGGAGTGTGCACAGCTGGCAGATCGACCTTCACTCGCTTTGGGCAGTACAGCTGCTTTGATTGGAGACTGGCCTATCTGTTGGTCTGCTTGTGAGACCAACAATGGGGACAAGAATATGGTGACTAAAGACATGTATGCTGGCTAAAAAGAACCCAGTCAGTTAGAGTCAGAAAACTACGCACAGATGTCTAATAAAGACATACTTTATTTTAAAAATTCATATGTTGCAAAAAAAATACATAGAAAAATAAAGTTCAATTGGGGTATTTGGCAAACTTCAAGTTACAGACTTTTATGTTACAGATCAGAGTGGGGTTTAAGTGATTTATGATTCAGCATAGAAACAGGCTGTCTAGGTGACATGGTCCGAAGCACCATTCTACTCAGCAGAGAGACAAGAGACTAGAGCTTCAGATATTTTCCACCCGTTCTAGCAGGGGAGGAGGGAACAAGACAGATGCCAAAATATTACTCCAAAAAAATTTTAAAGACAAACCTTTCTCTTTTCTGCAGCACAATAGTCTGGATTAGAGTAGTTTAATCCTAGAAGTGCTGGATAAGTGAACTCAATTTGGGGGGAGTACTGAGCTGGTATGGGCACTAAACACTGGTTTTAGAAGATGACTACAAAGGAGAGAGGGAATTGGACCTCTCTCCTTTTTTATGTGGTCTAGAACTGCCGTGGGGGTCAGTAGCATGCCACACTGAATGACTCTGCAACATGAAGCCCGAGCCTTAGAAAAGTGAGGTGAATGCAGCCAACTTTCCATCAACTCTTTTTGGCAGTTTTGCCACCAACAGTAAATTGGCTGTTTTAATAGGAGGAAATTGGAAGATTTCTCACGGCACAGAATTGAGTGGTGGGATCAAGGGATTTCCTGGTATCCATAAACCTCATCTGTAATAGTTCTGGGTTCCCTCCCTTTGTCCCCTCTGGCAGTCACTTGAGATAGCAGGATGGAAATGGAAGGACAGGCAAGTTTCTCTTTTTCAGATCTTTGTGAGGTGATCCATTTTAGGACTGAATTCGGAGTCTCCAGTATTTAGAAAATTTAGCTGGTAGCCGGACGTGGTGGCAAATGCCTTTAATCCTAGCACTTGGGAGGCAGAGGCAGGCGGATCTTTGTGAGTTCAAGGCCAGCCTGGTCTACAGAGTGAGTTCCAGGACAGCTGGGGGCTACAGGGAGACCCTGTCTTGAAAAGACAAANAAAAAAAAAAAAAAAAAAAAAAAAAGAAAATTTAGCTGGCGATGGGAACCTCAACAATGTTGCCTTTGAAGACGTTTTCCCCTTTCCTAGGGAAAAGCATTATCCTGTGAAGCACCATCAGCTCTCTGCTGCCTGCTGGCCTGCGCTGACATCCATGCTCCGCCCAGGACTCTATCTCTCCTGGACCCCTCTGTGACACTACCCCTTCGTTTTACCCTGTCCTTCCTTCTGTGTGAAAACCAGGCACCTCTTACCTCTTCGGCATGCAGGGATTCCATAGGGCTATCAGACTTTGAATAGTAACAGGCAGCCACCATAAAAAGGAGAATCACTGGTGACCTCAGCTGCCAGCTGTTTAAATAAGGTTTGGGATTTGATGCTATGTAATTTTAAAGCAAAAAAAAAAAAAAAAGAGTTGCTGGTTTAAAGAAACCAAAGCAAAAAAAGTGGGGGTGTCTTTTAGGCAATTCAGAATGTCTTTAGGTTAGTTTTTAACCAGGAAAGATCAAGCTGGGGGTGGGGGGGGAGAAATCCAGATCTTATGCTAGATAAAATAATTAAGAGCCTGAAATGAGAGGAAGTCTTGTTAAAAGGAACAAAAAATAAAAGGAAAGAAAGTCCTTACAAAAAAAACTACCTCTGTCACAATGGTACAAAATTAGATCACAAAACTCCCGGAACCTCTGATTCTGAATTCTCCAGGGAAGGAAGGCAGGGTTCACAGAGGCCTATCCCCTACTTTGTTAATAAAGGGGAAAAGAAGAGCTCACCTGAGACATGGAGAATGACCCCCAGGGCCCCTGTCTTGGCTACTCAGAGATTGCTTTGGCCCTGGCCCACCTCTTGTACGCAAGCTGTTTACACAGCTTGTCTTAAATCCACAGCCACTGCGTCCTGTTCCACTCAAGCCACCCTGTAAATCCTTAAATCGGCACACTATTGCAAAAGCAGAAGGTAGTTTCCACCTCCCACCCCCTCCCATCCATGCCTGGATCACCAGGGCCTTCATAAAAAAAAAAACAAAAAAAATCCTCCATTTGCCCTCGCTTTCACCAGAGCAGAGAGAAACTCATGGTTGAAAGCCAGCAGGAGGCTTTTAACCCCAGTTATTTCAGGAGAGGACATCTTCATCTTGGGCATCCTTTCTCTCTTTGGCTTGGGCCTTTCAGAGTGCACACTCAGATACCCAGAGACTGGACTTGCAGCAACAGAATTTGCAGGAATGAAGTAACCATTGCCTCCAAAGTCGCCCTAAGTGCTGGAAACAACACTTGGACTTTTTCTCTCTCTCTCTCTTCTGGAAACGGGGGATCTGACAGCAGTGACCAAACTATGCACCTGGAACCGTTCACCTACTAAAACAGCCACTGACCCAGCAATGAATTGGGGCATTCTCTGTGAACCCCCAACAGTTTGGGTCTGCACACTTCTCGCTCCCCAGTACCCCTTGATTCAGTTCTGGCTTTTTTCCAGAGACACCTAGAGAAGGCAGTTTCTGATCTGTGTGCGTGTCAATCTGAGCAGGTGTTACCAGGAAGTGGGACTCCAGCTGCCCAGACAATAAAGGTAGGGATAGTAAGGGCAGCCGGTGTACATGGAGATCAAGGACGCCCCGGAAAGGCTGTCCTCTTTCAGGGCTGGCAAAGACAAGGAGGGGCTGTTCTCCAAGACTCCCAGGTCGGCCGACAGCTGCTTCCGCTTGGTCTTATAGCGTCTATTTTGGAACCAGATTTTCACTTGAGTCTCCGTGAGTTTGAGATTCTTCGCTAGGTGAGCCCTTTCCGGAGCCGACAGGTACTTCTGATGGCTGAATTTCCTCTCCAGTTCTATCACTTGAGTGTGAGAAAAAGCAGCTCTGGAACGCTTCTGAGGCTGCTTGGGAGTCTGGGGCACGCTTGCTAAATCGCCTGGAGTGTGTTCACAGTCCAACAGATAAGTCTCAAAATGCCCAACTGGAAAAGGGGAGGGGGAAAAAAAAGAGGTTACTTGCTAGTCTAGGATTCACTTCATCATTATGTTTTCGGCTGGTGAACAAGCAGTTCACTGTTAAGTTGGATACATTCCCCAAGGAGTGAGTAGATTTGCACAATGTGTATCAGTTTTCTAATAATCAGCATGAACTTGAACTTTTAGCGTTTAGTGGTTGAACTTTCCTCCCTGTTGTCTTATGTCAATAAAACGGGGATCCTGGATGTTTGTGGCAGGGGTGGGAGACGCAAGCAGGGAAGACCTGGGCATTCCGGGCACATCTGGTGGGCAACTGGAGCTTGTGGGATGGACCAGGCGGCCTGGATTGGTGGCCAGTTCATCCTCCAACTTTAGTACTCTTTCTCTAAACTAGGCTTAGATACCTCATGGAAAGTGATGGGGCGGAGGGGAAGACTGCTAGGTGCAGTTTCTGGATACCAAACGGAACTCCCAATTGTAATTTGTTTCGAAGGACGTAGACGCAGAGGAGTCAGCGGGCGGGACCCTGATTTGTGACTATTAATAGATTATCACTGGTTCTAATGGCCGGAGGTAACTGGAGGGAGAGCGGATTCGGCGGCACAAAAGCCGCCCTGCTTTGGGGCTCAGGCTCCTGGTACGGAAGGGTAAGGTCCCTTCTGTTGCCGCGGGGCCCCGCATCCCTGCAGTCCGAGCTCCTGGAGGTCCGCCTGGGAGTGGCCCTTTTCCGCGCCGCGCTCCGGGCCTGGCCGGCTTACCTGGCTCAGCCTCCAGCGTCTGCACTGCCGGGGGCGCATCGCGGGGCCCCGCGCTCGGCGGGTCCCCAGGATCCCCTCCGCGGCCTCCTCCTCCCTCCGGCTCCCGCGCGGGGCCCCGTCTCCGGTCTGGCTGGCGCTCGGGCCGCGAGCTGCCGGCGTGTGCCCCGCGCCTCTCCGCGCGGTCCCGCAAGATGTCCTGGATGAGGAACGAGGTGAGCGGCTTGGACTGCGTCGGCGGCTCCGCCCGCGCCTCCCGGGGCTCCGCAGCCCTCAGCATCCCGGAGGCTCCGCAGCGCTGCGCTCAGGCTTCCCGGCGCCCGCGCGTACTTATAGCCGCGGACAGCGCGCCGCGCCGCCCTCCCATTGGCCGCGGGGATCCGGGCGCGCCACCGATTGGCCGCCGCGCTCCATGCGACCGCAGAAAGCCGAGTCTTTCGCCCGATCCAGCTGCTCCGGCTGCAGCAGAATCCTCCCCGGAACTCCTCGCCTTCCCTGGCTTCTCCTCGCCAAGCACCGCTCTGGCCGGCTTCCCAGGCTGGGTACCAAACCCCAAATCTAGGTCGCAACCCACTGGATAGAAACCGGGACACCTTACTGGAATGGTGATGCCCAAGAAAGGTGCCCGGTGTAGCTCCCAGAGACTGTCCAAGGCTTTGCTGGGCTGAGCAGGAAAGTCACTGCCACCCACCGTGACCAGACAGAAGAGGAAGGCAAGGCCATGAGTAGTAAGTTTAAGGCCTCGGAGGTATGGCAACGAGGTGCACGCAGACCCCACGCTGCATTTCTAGCAACTGGACAACCTGCCAAAGTAACAGAGACGGTTAGAGTTACGCCCATGTGACACTGAACTTGACCGCCCTCGTGTCCCCGGACTATTCTTAGATGACCTCTCAGGTTCTAAGAGCGCAGACTCAGCATTCATACCACTGAATTGGCGCGTGCTTCAGAAACAACCATAGAGACTGGTACACAGGACCCGGGGACAAAACGAATGGTTTAAATACTAACATTTAGTGAATCTTGGGAAAGTGCTGGTGTTCTTTCAAACTACTTTATGCAGTTTTTGTGTCTGTCCTGGTCTAAAGCACCTTCCATTCAATGGGAGGAAGAGAGGGGAACGCGTCATTGGACTGACAACAGAAGGCCTTTAGCAAAGCTGGTTTTCCTGTCTCATTTCCCCTGCACTTCTTTTTAATTTTTTTCAAATTGTTTGGAAATAGTTATGGATTCATAGGGAGTAATACCTCCAGCGTTTCCCACGATGGTGTCTTTTAAAATTACATTTGTTGGGGCTGGAGAGATGGCCTAGCGGTTAAGAGCGCCGACCGCTCTTACAGAGGACCCGGGTTCGATCCCCAGCACCCACATGGCGGCCAAGAACCCTCTGAAACTCCAATTCCAGGAGAACTCCAGTTCCAGGGGAATCCGACACCCTCTTCTGATCTCTGCGGCATTGCACGACACGGGTGCACAAACTTGCATGCAGACAGTACATTCATACACATATGGAAATAAATAAAATTAAAAAAAATTACGTTTGTTTATTTATGTCTGCGTGGGAATGCGTGTATACAAGTATGTGCCATAGCGTACCTGTAGAGGTCAGAGGACCACTTGCACAAGTCTCTCCTTCCACCGTGGGGGTCCTGGGGATTGAACTCGGGTCTTCAGGCTTGGCAGCATGGGCCCTTACCCATTGACCCATCTTGCCATCCCCCATGATGGCATGCTGTGCAACTAACTGAAGGACCCCCTATGAAAAGCAGAAGATGGACATCACTAAATTGCTATTGACTAGATTTCACATCTCATTTTCACCACTTTAAAACCTTCACTGAGAGCCTGGAGAGATGGCTCAGTGATTAAAAGGGCCAGAGTTCCCTTCCCTGCTCTCACAATGGGCAGCTCACAACTGCCAGTAACTCCAGCCCTGTGGGATCTGATGCCCTCATCTAGCCTCGTTGGGGAGAGAGAGGGAGAGAGAGAGAGAGAGAGAGAGAGAGAAAATAAATCAAAACAAAAACAAAAAATTCTGCATCGATGTGTGTACATGATATGGATGAAGTCCTCCCTCCAAAGCAGATAATATATATAATTATAATAATATATATATATATATAGGAGAGAGAGAGAGAGAGAGAGGAGAGACTGCTTCCCTGGGATGATACTTTGGAGAGGTGATTTGGGTCTTTACGAGCTGGAGCCCATTGAGAGGTCCCCAGGCCACTGGGCATGTAGGAATTATAGAACCCTGGCTCCTCTCCTCTCCTGGCTCCATGAGCTTTCCGTCTCCTGATGCTCCTGTCATCTGCTGCTTTCATCTGCTGCCTAAACACTTGAGGCCATTCCAGCTTGGACTTGAACCCTTAGAATCATAAGCCCAGACAAACTCAAGTAGCCTGTGTTGAGCATTTGATCAAAGTGACAGAAAACTAACCAAGCAACAAATTTCATTTCTCTAGAATAAATGCCCAAGTGGGCAATCACTGGGTCACAAGTAAACAATATGATGGTATTTCCAGAAAGGTTTAACTGAAGGGGGATATCCTCCCTGAACATGTGTAGTACCACTTCCATAGGTAGCACTGAATAAAAACAGGGTAAAAGGAGACAGTAAGCGGAGTGCCAGCCCCTTCCTTTCTGTCCTTCCTGGTCAGTGGAGATCTGAGCAAGCTGCCTCCTGCTTCTCCTGCCATAACTTTGCCATTGTGATAGAGTCTAACTTCAGACCATGACCAAAATAAGCCTTTCTCACCTGAGTTATTTCTTGTCAGATATTTGGTGATGGTGACTAGAAAAGGAACTAAATTGAGAAGTGCTGAACAACAGCCAAAGTATTTTCAGGGTGTCTGTGCCCTTGACATTTTCACAAGCATGTATGGGAGCATCAGTTTCTTTTCATTCTCATCAGCATTTGGGGTCATCACTATATTTTATTCAGTCATTAATAAATATACTGTGTAGTTGTAATTTCCATTGACACTCACCACTCTTCATTAATATCTATTCAAGCATTTTGCCTGTGCACTGGATACTGTCTTTCAAAGGACCCAAGTTTGATTTCCAGCAGCTACTGTCCATAACTCCAGGTCCAGGGGGAATCCAAGCCCTCTTCGACCTCCATGGGCATTGTGCTAAATATTGCACCCAGGTTCTCTGCAAGAGGTATCTGTGCTCCTAACCACTCAACTATTTCTCCAGCCCCAGATTTTGATAGTTCTTTATACGTTTTCTGTATAAGCTGTTGTTGCATTGTGGTTTGAAAATATTTGCTCTAATTTATAGCTGAGCCTTTAATCTTTGTGTGTGTGTGTGTGTGTGTGTGTGTGTGTGTGTGTGTGTATGTATGTGTTGTATGGGTGTGTGCAAGTGTGTGCGTGGATGCACATGCAGAGGCCGATGGTCAATATTGGGTGTTTTCTTCAATCACTTGCCGCCTTATTTTTGAGACAGAGTCTCCTATTGAACCTGTACCTGGTAGATTCAGCTAGGCTGGCTAGAGAATGATCCGCCTGTCCTGCTTGCCTCAGTGCTGGGTTGCTGATGTGAACCTCTGCACCCAGCCTTTGTGTGGGGGGACTGGAGATAACAGACACCTTGGCAGCTGACCTGTCCATTCTCCAGCCCCGAGTTTTTAGCCTTTTAATAGGCTCTTTCACAGCACAAGTGGTGGTGTTTAGTTTATTAATTTTTATTTCACAGGTTGTAATTTTGATATTTTATAACCCAAGAACTCTGCCTAGCCCTAGTACTGAATTAACTGCCTATGTTTTCTTTTTAATTTTTCATCCTTTCCTCTTAAACCCTGTGACCCATTCTGAATTAGTTTTGTATGTAGTGTAAAATTTGGGTTCAGGTGGCCTCTTTTTTTTTTTTCTTTCTTCCTCAGGTGACCTTTTTTCATTTTTAAAATTTACAATTGGGTAGCATGTCAAACTAGTAGGATTTGTGACTGAATTAATAACTAGTGCTGCCATTTTGAAAATATTAAGTTCTAGTCTTAAAAGAGGTCCCAAGTCGGGCGTGGTGGCGCACGCCTTTAATCCTAGCACTTGGGAGGCAGAGGCAGGCGGATCTCTGTGAGTTCAAGGCCTGCCTGGTCTACAAAGTGAGCTCCAGACCAGCTGGGATTAAAGGGAGACCCTGTCTCAAAAAAGACAAAAAAAAAAAAAAAAAAGAGGTCCCAGATGGCTCAAGAATGTAAATAGGCACACGGAAGAAAAATGACCACACTCATCATTAAAGTAATGCACTCAAAATCACATCAAGATCCTCTTGTCTATCAGATCGGCAAAGATTATTTTTCAAGGTGCTATCCACCTTGGCAAAACTATGAAGAATTACTGTTCACAGTTGCTTAGACAGAGAAATTGATTCTAATATTTGGATGGCATCCTGACAGCATCTGTTAACATTAAAACTGGACATATCCCTCAACATACTTTTGCCTTGGAAACTCATCGATGTACAATTTTCTGACCTGGGAGCCTGTTTTCAGTACAGTCACAGACTGGTTCAAGTTACAAAATACATTATAGAATCAGCTGCTCATGTAAAAAAGTAGTTACAAGCTATCTACATATTTCATATCTAGAGGTAGATAAGGCATATATTTATTTATTCAGTAGGACAGTTATGCCTGCTCAGTGAGGTGGAGCCAGAGGAAAAGAAGGGAAGGAAGAGAGGATCACAGAGTTTATTTCTTTGTATTCATTTATAGTTCTTAAAAATCACTAAGCTAAAGCTGAGAATTGTGGTACACACTTTTAATCCTAGCACTTGGGAGGCAAAGGCAAATGAATTTCTATGAGTTTAAGGCCAGGCTGGTCTACAAAGCCAGCTCCAGCCCAGGCAGGGCTACGTAGTAGTTGAGACCCTGTCTCAAACTATGATAACAAACAAACAAAAACCACGAACACACACAAAAACCCCTATACCCTGGAGAGCCGGCTGGGTGTTTAAGAGTGTTTGCTGTTCTTCCAAGAGGACCAGAGTTAGGTTCCCAGCACCCTTGTATCCCAGTGAGGTGGGATACAGCCACTTGTAATTCCAGCTCAAGGGGATCTGATGCCCTGTTCTGGCCACCATGTGTACCTGCACACACATGGCACACACACACACATATCATGCACATAAATAAAAGATAAAAATACGTAATAAATCTTATTTTAATTACAAACCTAGGGCTGGAATCAAGGTGGGCTCACCTCCTGCACCACGGCCTCCTCAGCCCTCAGACCTCCCCTTAGTATGGGGACCCAGGTCAGGACACTCTGCCCATCATGCTGTAAGCTTCCTTCCCTTCATGCTTTGCACCTGAGGAATAGAGCAGCTCACTTCCTTTATTAGAAACTGTGCCTCCTGAGGAGGACCTAGGCCCTCCTGTTTGTCATCCCCATCACCTAGCTTGATTCTTGGTACAAAGTAGGTATTTAATAAATTCCCATTATTTAGCTGTCCGGCATCAGATTCAATGAGGCATCTCCACATTACTAAGGCAAGTAGGAAGACAAGTCTGTCTCATCTCCTTCTTGTGTTTATGCAGCTTAAATGCGGTGAGTGGATGACTCCAGGCAATCAGGAAGACACCAGGGGACTGTGGGAGGCATGATAACTGGCACCCCCCAAATATCTACCCATGCCTTCTTTTAGTTTTTTTCTTTTTGGTATTTTTGAGATAGGGTCTCTCTTTTAGTACCAGCAGTCCTGGAGCTCGCTCTGTAGATTAGGCTGTCCTTGAACTCACAGAGATCCACCTACCTCTGGGATTAAAGGTGAGCCACCACACCCAGTTCACCCATGTCTTCTTAACATAAAGAAATTCCCCTGGCATAGTGCCAGTCCCAGCTGATTCAAGTCCTGGGGTGAGGCAGGGAGTATTTTTCTAGGTTCTTGGAAGTTCTCTATATGTTCCTTTGTTGTCTTTGGAGCTGACCTGGAACATTAAGCTTCAGTGTCTGCTCTTACTAGAAAGGCTCCTGTGTGTGTCCCCAGCCCCATGTCCTCCCTCTAGAGGAGCTGAAGACCTTGCATCCCTGTGGAGAAAGTGATCATTTGGAAGGAGCTTGGGAGTTCAGTGTGGCTTACAGCCCTGGGACGTGGTGGGAAGGAGCCCGGTAGGTGACAGTGACCTTGTCTTTCTGAGTGAAGAAAAGGGGTTCGCCTCCTGACAAAAGGGGCGTGAAGAGAGCATTTCCCAAAGGATCATTGAGATCGATTCACAGGGAAAGTTTTCAAGCTTGGAAACAGAGTACAGTCTCAAGTAGGGGGAATTCTAGTCCCTCCTGAGCACTGTGCTGTCCTTTCCTGGGGATACTGTGAAAGGCAAGACAAGTAAGAGTTCTGAAATAACAGGAGGAAGCCAATCAAGGCCTTTCTAGACCGATTCAATCCTATTTGAAGGGCGGTGACCTTTCAACATAAGGAGGAAGCTGTCCAAAGAACAGCACCTGGAGAGGCCAGTGGGCTCAGGGCCCAGACCTGGACCCTTAGAGCAGCGCCCCAGACTCTAAGGCCCTACTGGAATGCAGATCCTCAGCGATCTGGCTGGCTCCTAGGAGTCTGCTTTTCTGGAAAGCTCTCAAGTAAGGCTCTGGTGCCAGTCAGGGGACAACCACTTTTGAGGAGTGGGAGCTGAGGGCACTGAGCAGCTGATGGAGAGAGGGTGTGTGAGTGTAGGGGTGAGGGGGGTGAGGGACAGGGGATGGTGAGGGATGGGGCAGCAGCACACTCACACAGAGCCCCGACTGCCCCTGCATCTCCGGCCTTTTCCTCTCTCTGAAGCCGGTCAGTCTTTTTACCGCACACCTTCCCCAAACTCCCTCTCCCTCCTTCCCTCCCTCCCTCCTAAATCCTCCAGGTCTCCTGTTCTGTGGCTGTGCCCCGCCCCCTCCCCAGATTTTCCTACAAGCCTCTCTGTGTGGCCCAGGGGACCACGGTTTGGGCAACTTCAATGGGCAGATACTAGCTCAATCTCATGATACCCTGTCTGTGCTTATCACCCAAGAAAAGCCAAGGGGAAGATTTATTGAGCAATAGGAACCCAAGAGTATTTTGCTAACCGTGTCCTGGTCATCAGCCCCCCTTATCCCCCTCTACAGCTGTCAGGCTGTGTCCATTGAAGTGTCCCTGTACTCTTACTGGGTGGCCGCTCCTGATCTGCTCAACCGCTTAGCAGAAGGCCTTTGCCTGGGAGACACGTTGGGGTTGTTTGCTCAGGGGAGGGGCCGCTGACCTTCCCCTCTGCTCCTTTGCCCCTGGACTCGTACCTTCCCCTGTCCCTCCCTCCTGCTCCCTGAGTCTCCCAGGACCCTGAGTAGGTTGTCAGAGCCTGTGTTTCCCTGGGATTGGTGGATTGGTGGTAATGACTGTCTGAAGGCACATGATCATCCAAGAAGGTGTGCTGTGGTGGAGGTGGGGGTGGGGTGGGTGATGGATGCTTGGTTTTACAGAAGGTTCTAGTGACAGGACCTAGAGAATCCCCCCGGCTGTCCCAAAAGAAAACTTCTTTCTTCTAGTTCTGCTGGCTGGGCCCCTCTGACAGATATATTCCCGAACCCTGTTTTGGCTGGCATGGCCTGGGCCTACAGGGCAAGTGGAAGCTGTTAGCTGAGAGCTGGTGTTAGGCCCAGAGTCAAGGCCTGGCACTCCTGGTGGGACAGGCTGGGTTCTGCTGGTGTTTGCACAGCTTGAAAAGGAGGTGGCCACCCAGGTGGGAGCAGGGTGGAAGAGCAGACCCTCAAGACCACCCTGCAACAGTGCCCAGGGCCTGTGGAGCTTTGGAACACAGGGCACCTTGCATTCCAGTCATGTGTTTATCCAGGCTCCTCTCCCAGACAGAGAGCTGGGGAGGAAGGAGACAGAGAACAAGCTGGAAGGCAGGGGATAAACAGAAGCATTGTGCAGACAGACAGAGATGGACTTCATTTTAGAAATAGGGAAACTGAGGCTCAGAAGTCTAACGATTCCCTTGAAAGTACACATTAGTTGGGGCTGGAGAGATGGCCTAGCGGTTAAGAGCGCCGACTGCTCTTACAGAGGACCCGGGTTCGGTCCCCAGCACCCACATGGCGGCCAAGAACCGTCTGAAACTCCAATTCCAGGAGAATTCCAGTTCCAGGGGAATCCGACACCCTCTTCTGACCTCCACGGCATTGCACGACACGGGTGCACAGACCTGCATGCAGACAGTACATTCATACACATACAGAAATAAATAAAATTAATAAAAAAATTTAAAAAAGAAAGTACACATTAGTGACCAAGTCAGAATTTTGATCCTGGGCTGTTGGTTCACAGGCCAGCTTTATTACTATTCTTTCTTTGTTTTCTATCAAATGTTTTGTCATCCCCCCCCTTACTTCCTTCCCGTTTCCTTCCCTCCACCCACCTTCTCTCCTTCCTTCCTTCCTTCCTTCCTTCCTTCCTTCCTTCCTTCCTCTCTCTCTCCCTTCCCTTTCCCCTTCCCTTTCCCTTTCCCCTTCCCTTCCATTCCCTTCCCCTTCCTTTTCCCCTTCCCCTCCCCTTCCCTTCCCTTTCCCCTTCCCTTCCCTTCCCTTCCCTTCCCTTTCCCCTTCCCTTCCCTTTCCCCTTCCATTCTCTTCCCTTCCCCTCTCCTCCCCTGCCCCTTTCCCCTTCCCTTTCCCTTTCCCTTTCCCTTCCCTTCCCCTTCCCCTTCCCCTCCCCTCCTCTTCTCTTCCCCTTCCCCTCTCCTCCCCTTCCCCTTTCCCCTTCCCTTCCTTTCCCTTCCCTTCCCCTTCCCCTTCCCTTTCCCTTTCCCTTTCCCTTTCCCTTTCCCTTTCCTTCTTCCCTTCTTTTCCTTCTTTGGAAGATTCTCATAGAGCCCAGTCTGTCCTCAAACTTACTGTGCACTTGAAGATGACTTTGAACTCCTGATCCTCCTGTCTTCACCCCAGAGCAAATACTTGGTTGGAATGCTGCTTTTTGTTTTGTTTTGTTTTGGTTTGGTCTTTTTGAGACAGGGTCTCCCTATAGCTCCTGCTGTCCTGGAACTCACTTTGTAAAACTGGCTGGCCTTGAACTCACAAAGATCCTGCCTCTGCCTCCCAAGTGCTAGGATCAAAGGCTTGTGCCACCATTCAGGTTGGAATACTTTCGAAAAAGAAAAAGAGACAGAGAGAGAGGGGGGGAGGAAGGAGGAGGGAGGAAGGCTGGGAAGGAGGGAGGCAAGGAAAAGGTAGAGATAATTAAAATCTCAGTATTGGCCAAAGAGCCCTTGCAATTTTAAATTTTTTAATTTTTAATTTTTTAATTTTTAATTTTTTAACTTTTAATTTTTAAAAACTTGTGGGGCTGGAGAGATAGCTCAGTGATTAAGAGCTCTAGCTGTTCCTAGCACCAATATGGCAGCTAACAGCTGGACTTGGGGATCTGATGCCCTCTTCTGTCCTCCACTGGCATTACATTACATTCTACATACTACACACATGTAGAGAAAACATCGACATCTATAAAATAAAACTAGAACAGAAATGTGTGTGTGCACGTGCGTGCATGTGTGTGGTTTGGCTCCTTGAAGTTCTGCGTGTGGGAAGCTCGGTGCCTGGTACTGCAGTGGTGAGCAGTGCAGGGACCTTTAGTAGGGGCCTGTTGAGAGGCTGCAGTCATTGAGGCTTGCTTTCAGAAGTGGTTAAAGCTGGTGATGCACCCAACGGGCCCCTACCAGGGCAAAGGGGGCCAATCTGTTCTTGGAGGGCTTTTTTATCTTAATTTTTTTACCTTAAAACTGAGATAAATAAACCCACTTTCTTTTTTTGGTCTTTTTGAGACAATATCTCACTTTAGTCCCAGCTGGCTGGCCTGGAACTCACTATGTAGACCAGGCTGGCTTGAACTCACAGAGATCCACTTGCGTCTGCCTCCTGAGTGCTGGAATTAAAGGCATGCACCACCATGCCTGGCCACCCACTTTATACGTCATGCAATCTTGGCATTTTGTTAGAGCAATGAAGAGACAGAATAAGTCACGTGCCATCCCAAAGCGTCCCAGTAGTGGAGCTAAGCCAGACTCAGTAGACTGGATGATTCCATTCTCCAAGCCATCCTGTACAGGGGGGACAGTTTCTGCACCCAAAAGGAAGAGTTTCTTTCTACTGAGCATTTGAGCCTGAACAGAAGGAGAGGACAGAGCTCACAGACAAATCTATTAGTAATATTTGCTGTCCCTTCTGAGTTCATTTCTAAACACAGTTTTCCATACATACAGTTGTATTTTTTCTGGGCTTGGTGGCCCAGGCCTGTAATCTTGACACATGAGAGGCTGAAGCAGGAGGATCATGAATTCCAGACCATCCTGGGGCCACATGGCAAACAGTGTGAAAACAAGCAAGTGAGGAACAGAAACCACCACCACCACCACCACCACCACCA
>VZQC01012167.1:1219078-1237010 GCA_009823505.1 Rhizomys pruinosus
GAAGTCTTAGAAGGTGTGGCCATGCTGGAGGAAGTATGTCACTGGGGGCAGGCTTAGTGAGTTTAACAAGCCTCATGGTCTACAGTTGCTCTCTCTGCTTCCTGTGCTCATTGTGAGATGTGACCCTCGGTTTGCTGCTCCAGCTCCAGCTGCCATGCCTCTAACCACAATGGACTCTAATTCCCTGGAACCCTCAATCGTAAGCTCAAATAAACTCTTCCTTTTATAAGTTCCCTTGCTCATGGTGGTTTTATCACAGCAACAGAAAAGTGACTAATACAAACACCACCACCACCACCACCAACACCAACACCAATACTAATACCACCACCATCACCACCAATACTATCAACACCATCAACACCACCACCACCAATACCAATACCACCACCACCACCACCACCAACAACAACACCATCACCTCCACCACCATCACCACCACCACCACCACCACCAATACCAATACCACCACCACCAACACCAACACCATCAACACCACCACCACCAACACCAACACCATCAATACTACCACCACCACCACCACCAACAACAACAACCACAATAACAACACCATCAACATCACTACCACCACCACCAACAACCCCAACCCCAACCCCATCAACACCACCACCATCAACACCAACACCAATACCAATATCAATAACAACACCAACACTAACACCAAAACCAATACAACCAACAACAACACCATCAACACCACCACCAACAACAATACCACCACCACCAACAACAACAATACCACCACCACCAACAATAATACCACCACCACGACCACCAATAACACTAACACCATCAACACCACCAACACCATCAACACCACCACCACCACCAAAAACAACAACAACATCAAAGTCTGTTACATCCCACAATAGATATACAAGCCTAGCCCCAGACAGAAGACCTGCACACAGACTAGTGGGTTGATAGTCTGATTTCCAAGGGTGACTGTAAATAAGTCCTACAGTTACTCAAGCCCATCCACTGCTACAGTATTTTCTCAGGCAGCAGTCAAGTATGGCTGTTTACGGAGGACACTGATGGTCTGTACAGCATCCAGTGTTCGCCAAGGCACCAATACCCTCAATCTGAAACTTCTGTGTTTGTGGAGCCTGTATCTAGAGGTCTAATGTCTCCTGGTCATGCCCTGCCATCAGTATCCAGACATGAAGGTGAAAGGCTTCACCCGAAGAAGAAACCGGAAAAGCTGCTCACTGCCAAACCTTTGTTGGAGACCCAAGGAATGTGAGGAAGTCCCTGTTACTCAAGAAAAAGTAGAAGCAATGGCGTCCTCTGGTGGCTATTTGAAGTTCAACAAGCACTGTGTATTGTCTCCCTTCCAAAGGATGCTGGCCTTATGTGTGACCCTTTCACACAGTAGGCTTGAGAGACTGATTCTCACACAGATGTCCCTGAGTGGGGCCGTAAGTCCTATGGGCAACTATGAGATCTGATACACATCAGACATCTGAAGGGGTTGGGCCAGTCCTCTTCCTGTCAGACTTACTCTCTGAGACTGGGATGGAACCACAGGATGAGAAAGACTCTGGATAGAATCAGAAATGAGGTGCTGGGTGCTCAGTCATTGGTAAGCACAGCTATGTAGGCTTGTGCAGTAATCCTGCACTGACTCTGAGAAGGCAACAGGATTTAGTGGAAAGCAATTGGCGCAGGGGGTTCAGCTGGCCCTTCTTGGTGGTATTATTTAGGATACATTTTAATCACCTGGAACTTGAGTCTGCTAATTTGTGAGCTTGTGTCTTGTACTCTAAGCCACTGTTTCCATGAAGCTGGTGCTCTGTATTCTGCTCCATGTTCCTCCATGCAGACAAGAGGCCCTGCACTTTCCATCCATCCATCCATCCATCCATCCATCCATCCATCCATCCATCCATCCAAATTCTACCCCGCCCTCCAAGGAAGCTGCATGGAGCGCAAAGCCCCTTCTCTTTTCAGGGGTCTCCTCTCACTTGGGCTCGGTTTATTTATTTTTAAAGTACTCACATCTGTCTCTTTCTAATTACCTGCCTGTGTTCCCTGTTGATTGAGATACACATTCAGTTACTGTAGCAAAACAACAGGAGTGTGGCTTTAAAAAGAGGAACTGACTTTTTCTCTCATGTGACAGTTGCAGTGTAAGCAGAGCAAGTCTGGTGAGATTTCACGGAGCTGGGTGTTAGGCCTCGTCCATCTTACTGCTCTGTCAGCATCTGAGATGGCTTCTTCTGCTCCTGCCATTCCAGGTCTATTCCAGCTGGCCTCGAGAAGGGTGGAAGATCCCTGCTATTGAAGACTGTATCCTGGAAGGCGCACCTGTTATTTCTGCTTTTAGCTTCTGTCCAGGACTTCATTGCTTGACCACTGTCAGTCACAAAGGAGACTGGGACACAGCATCTTCAGCAGAGAGGCCATGTGCAGAACTAAGGGGCCAATTAGGAAAGAAGGGAGAGAGAGGGGGGCTAGTGGACAAGTGCTAGACACCTCTGCCATGTGGGTCCCCCATTATAAGCACCTGGGCAGGAACCATAGTGTCAGTGGGGAATTAAATGAATGACAGATTTACTCCAGTGGGAATGAAGTGTGCCCTCCCTGTGGCCCCGTGATGCTCACAGCATGCCTGTTCTCATCAGCCATGCTGGGGTCCCGGTGCTTTGACTTGTTCTCAGTGTCTCTCACTTGTTCCATCCCTTTCCTTAGTACAGAGAAAAGTGCATTATGCTAGACAGTGAGCCCTTCATGAATGTGTCTGTGGTGTGTCTATGTGTTGATGTGGATGGGTGCCTAACAGCACATGCTGGTATGTGTGCACACATGTGTGGAAGGCCAGAGGTCAATGTCCAGTGACTTCCTTAATTACTCTCCACTTTTCAGAGGCAGGATCTCTCACTGAACCTGAAGCTCATCATCTAGGCTAGCTGGACAGCTGGGGGTCTGAACCTAGATCCTCAAGCTGGTGCAATGGACACTTCGCCAACCGAGCTATCTCCCCTGCGCTTATGCATGAAAAATTATGTACATGAGTGTTTTGCCTGCATGTATATAAAAGTGTACCATGTGTGTTCAGTCCCTGTGGAGACTAGAAGAGGACACTAGATCCCTTGGAGCTGGAGTTACAGGCTGTTGTGAGCTGCCAGATATTTGTGCTTGGAACTGAAACTGGGTCCTCTACAGGAGCAGCCAGGGCTGTTAACTGCTGGGCCATCTCTCCAGCCCCTTATTATTTTCTAACAAGACTAGTCTTATAGCCCGCCTGCTCCATGATGCTCAGTGGAATTCCTTGGTCCTTGTTAACTGAACTTAAGTTGACCTTCAGGATGGACAGTAGCCAGAGGGTTGAAGCAGAGGGGCTTCCTTCCTGTCCGTGGCCATGGCCCTTGCTTGAGTGACACAAACTCTTAGGGTCCCTGTTATTGGGGCTCAGACAACTCCTTCCAGGAGCTAGATTGCTTTCACAATGGGAAAAGGGCATCTTCCACAGGCTTCTACCAAGGTCAGAGCATGGGTCTTTCCTGAAGACTATGTGAAGAAGTCAGAGACAATCCACTGGCTCGATCACGTGACAGTCAGCAACCAGTATGCAAAGCCTCAGCTCCCAGACAGGCTCAGGATGTTTTGGAAAAAACACTAGCCAGGCTTGAGTGCCTTTGTTTAGAAAGGGTGCCTTATGATGGAGCTGTCCACAGTTCTATAAGAGCAGTCTGCACATCAAGACAGGCTTCCCCTAGGGACTGTGGAGACGGAGCCTGGGGGGCCCAGGGGAGGACTGAGGACCGGAGCCATGATGAAAGGTTTGGCCCACTGAAGGCTTCACTTACAATTCCAATTTCCTGGGCCACAGGTTTTAGGCAATTAAGCTGGGCTGATGGGAGGGAGCAGAAGTCACCAAGACATGGTGGGGAGGGGGCACTTTGAGAGAAGCTTCAAAGGGCTGTTCCAGAGACTGAGAGCGAAAACGCTGGGAGGTTTGTGGTCAGCTGCTGGGCAGGCGAGTCTTTGTGCTCCTTACCCTGGAATCTGGACTGTGTCACCAAGATTCTGCCTTCCTTTCCCTCCTGTGAGGGGTTTGGGGAGTGCTGGATGAGTCTAAATAGAATCTGGAGGGAGGGGGTGGAGCTGAGGAGGAGAAGGGACTGAAAACCCCACTCTAAGAGCTGGCTAACAATGTAGGGTCTATGTCCTTGGATGTTCAGAATAGACGGGAAACAGGCAGGAGAAAGCAAAACCCAGACTCTTTAAATGTAGTCTGCCTCTGGCATCCAATGGTGGGTCCCCCGCTCCATCCATCTGGCCCTTTCTGCTCTCTTTCTCTCTCTCTCCTTTTTTTTTGAGGCAGGGTCTCCCAAGCTGGTCTCTAACTCAATACATCATAGATGATAACTATGTGGCCTTGAACTTTGAACTTCCTGCCTGGCTTCTGTGGTGATAGAGTCCAGGGCTTGATGCATGCTAGGTGAACCCTACTAACAGCCACATTCCCAGTCCTTTTCTTGGTTTGGGTGTTAGGTATTGACCACCCAGGGCCTCACCCTTCCTCAGATGCCAAAATCCACAGATGCTCAAGTCACTTGTATAAAACAGTGCAGTACATGACATGGGTGCACTTACACACATGCAGGCAATACACTCATACACAAAACATAAAAATAATAAAATCTACTCAATAAATATTTTTTTTTTGGTGTTTTTGAGACAGGGTCTTCCTGTAGCCCCAGCTGGCCTGGAATTCTCTCTGTAGACCAGGCTGGCCTTGACTTCACAGAAATCCACCTGCCTCTGCCTCTAGAGTGCCGGGATTAAAGGCATGCACCATCATGCCCTGCACTAACTAGATATTTTAAAAATCAGTGCAGTATTTACATAGAACCCCCACACATCCTCCTGTCTACCTTAGGGCATCTTTAGATGACTGAGGAAACTTAATAAAATATGAAGCCTTTATAGGCATGGATTTGGTCATATAATACTTAAGGGAAGGTAAATTCAAGTTCTGCTTTTGGGAAATTTTGAGATTTTTTTTCAAGTATTTAAAAAAATTATCTGCAGTTGGTTGAGTCTGTGGCTACAGGATGGCTGGCTTATTTGTGTTAGATGTTGGAGGTAAATTCAGAGTGAAATAACAGTCACAAGTTAGACTATTGGCAGGTGGGTGTTTGCTACATCACTAGTGTCCACCATGGGGAATGTAGCTTAGTGGTTAGAGCACTTACCTGGCATGTGTAAAGCCCTGTGTTCAATCCACAGTACTGAGTGTATATACACACACACACACACACACACACACACACACACCCCAGACTGCTTCCAAATAAACAGAAATTACCAGAAGGCAGATTCTTGCCTAGCAAGTCACAGCGGCTAGAGTCCAGGACAAATCTCAGCTAGGTACAATAGCTGTGCCCATAAGAGAGAGGGTGTTCCTGGGGTGACGTTTGCTATGGTCCCCAGCTGGAAATGACCTACAGTGCCAGCCAACACATGCAGTGTGTCTAGCTTTGAAGTTAGACACAATTCAATCACAACTGAAGGAAGGGCCCACAAGACTAGGTCCATAATAAAATGCATGAAAATCACCATCTCAGAACAGCTAGAGTCTCCTCTGGAGAAAGGGAGGGGTTTGTATTCTGGGAGAGTCCTGGGGAGCAGAGCTGCTGGGGAGCTGGTACCCCGTATTTCTTGCTTTGAATGTGTGTGAGTTAGTGACAGAATCTATTCACCTTACTGGTATCCTTTAAAGTTTAAAGTCTAGATGTTCAAGCTCTGTGAGCTCTATATGTAGGGATTTTAAAAATCAGGGACATTGGGCGTGGTGACACGTCTTTAATATAAGCACTTGGGAGGCAGAGGCAGGTGGATCTTTGTGAGTTCCAGGATAGCAGGAGCTACAGGTAGACCCTGTCTCAAAAAGACCACCACCACCAACAACAACAACTGTGTACATGAAATCAACAGAACCATCCAAAGTTAGAATAACAGCCTCAGAGTCACAGCTCCTGAGTTTTACAGCTAGAGAGAGGAGCCCCAAAAGGTTAGAAGACTAGCCTGAAGTTCCAGAGAAAGTAATTGAATTAGGACCAGAGTGATAACACCTAACCCACTATCACCCTGTGGCAAGGCCATTTTTTTAGCAGAGAAGAATACAGCTTTTGAACCCTGGAGTCCCCTTCCTTTATAACAAAGGAAAAGAGAGTGAGCGGGCCCATATAATTAAGGATGCATATAAATGCAGGGAATTCTAAATATTTTTCAGATGGAAGTTTACAAAATTTTAAATATGCCCCATCTCATAAAATAAAATAATAAAATAATAATAATAATTATACTCCCCAAAGGCACAAATGTCCAGCAACTTGAGCCTAGACTCAGGTTCCCTCTGATTGGCCAGATACATGGGAATCAGTGGGCTTTGGGGGGGATGGGCCTGGAGATGAATGTTCAAGGAGCCAGGAAGTCTGCGAATGTATTGACTTACCCACCTGGCCTAGGTGAAGCCCCTGGCCTGGGACAGTCAGGAAAGGAACCTCACTATCTCTCTGAGAGCTTTTTTGTTTTGTTTAGAGGTCAATTACTTCCCATTTGGGGGACTTGTGAACATTAAGAGGTGACTGGAGTGACGGGGCTTGAGAGATGCAGATAAGACTGGAATTGCTTATAGAGCGGTTCAGTCCCTTGTAAAAGCCCTCTGAGGCTTAGCAGTTGTTGGTGAGGGACACACAAAGGGGGGGGGGGTGTTCAAGAGGAGGAGAGATTAGCCAAGGGGAAGACTGGCAGCTGGGGGTGTCAGTGCAAGGTGGGGAGGGGGATGTTCTCCAAAGCATCCTGTCAGGCGCAGTGGGAAGAACCAAGAGAGAGTTTTCCTTAAGGAAAGAAACGTTTAATGAAGCATAAAAGAGAGGGCCACCTGGGTTGTGCATGGATCAGATTTTCGTCGTTTTTATGCTTAAGGCCAGCCAAATAGGGATGTCACAGCAATCTGGAGAATGTGACAAAAGATGAACCACTGTGTTGAAGTCCATAAACCTGACATGGAGTCTTCACACTATGTATGGTGTGTCCTGTGCCTTCCTCCTCTGAACTGGTTATGACTATAAGCAGTTATGACCTGGTTCTACCACCCAGCTGATGTGAAAGAAAGGATGTTCAAGGGAATATCAATGAACTACGTGCAACTCACAGATTCCCAGATGCATGTCCCCTCTTCTAGTTGCCACAGCAACGTCCTGGGTGTCTTCAGGTAAACACTGTGGTTTCCACACTCCTGGTCTTGAGTGATCCCTCACCAAGTGACCCACTTCTCCCCTTCCCTTAAGCACACCATCTCTGGTGGATTTTCTTTCTGGAGCTTATGCCTGTCTTATCTGACATGCGGTATACACCACCTTGTATTTTTAGACACCTTTCGCAGCTGCTCTTGGCCGGCCTAGTTAGATAATAAATCCATGAAGGGCAGCAGCCAAATCTAATTTTCTCTCCTGTCTCGATCGGGAAGGTGCATCCTGATGGCTGGTTTCTCATATGACAGTTGAACCTGTTTCTCGCTTTCACTCAGAACCCACTGATTTCCTTCCTCATTTGCCTTAAATCAAACCTATTCAGAATATGGTGCATCTGGCGACTGCTTCTTCTGTGACTTTCCTGGGTTAGGTGGTGAAAGGAGTAGGGAAGAGCATTTGCTAATTTTTTACTCCATGCCCAGGATCCAGAACATGATGCCTTGTATATCTATCAGGGTTAGGGCCTTATAAAAAGGATTTTTAGAAAATGAACATTTAGTATTTTAGAATTGTTCTTAGAGAATTCGATAGGATTTGGGGGCAATCTTGGATTGAAATATGCCTGTCCTGAATCTAAGGTCAGTTGGTCCAAATGTCATCTCTTTGATAAGGCATAAACACCCCCCCTCCCATGAAAGAGAAAGGGGATACCATCTGGCAATCCTCACAGAGCGAGATTTTAGCTATAGTCTTTGATTTTGCTTAGTTTAGTTGAGAAAATCTCATTGTGAGTTCCAATTTTGAAGTGTTTATATACTTCATTTATTATTTAGACAGGGTCTGTGTTAGGTCAGGCTGGCCTTGCACTGGATATGTAGACAAGGATAGCTTAGAGGCTGGGTGTGGTGGGGCACGCCTTTAATCCTAGCACTTGGGAGGCAGAGGCAGGATGATCTTTGTGAGCTCAAGGCCAGCCTGGTCTACAGAGTGAGTTCCAGGACAGCTGGGGCTACAGGGAGGACCCTGTCTCAAAAAAACAAAAAACAAAAAAAAAAAAAAAAACAAAAAACAAAAAACAAAAAAAACAAGGATAGCTTAGAGGATCTGAAGAGGATCTGATCCTCCTGCCTCTGCCTCCATCTCCACCCCCCAGAGTGCCAGAATTATAAGCCTATGCCACCATGCCCAGTTTATTAGGAGGTGGGATCCAACTCAGGGCATGTCTGGGCAAGCACTCACTAACTGAGCTACAACTTCAGCCATCACGCTGCACTTTAATCTAGTGGTACAAGATTGAAGGACACTGTGATTCTAAAGATACTTTTATTAGCAGTGAAAATTGGAGACATGAAGAAGAAGCAAAGGAGACAAAAGGAAAATACAAGAAAGTGATACTAGTCCAGTGAGATAGTTCAGTCCCTCGAAGTACTTGCTACCAAGCCCAGGCCCCACGAGCTAGAGGAAGAGACCCCCACTCCCTGGAGTTGTCCCCTGACCTCCCCTCTGACACCTCTTCACAAATAAATGTAAAACAGAGGAAATGATAGTATATAAAATAATGAGCAACTACTTTGTTTCTTTTAGCTTAAAAGCTAAACCCTTAAGGGATGCCAAGTGCCTGTAGTTAGGCATCCTTCAGAGATAATTGAGCCTTTTGTCTTTCTGGGTATGCATGCAGTCAGCAGAGAACTCCAGGAACTCTATTTTAAACATGAAAATGTCTTCAATAATGAATTTGATCTTTAATATCAGCTGGAGAGTGTTTAAAGAATCAGTTTTCATTGTCTAAAAATGTAATCCAAGGAAGCCAAAGGCCACATTTTCCTATTCAATTTCCTGCTGTATTTGTCCAAAGATCATTTCCTACACTCTCATTGATAGATTGACTTTATTTTTAGTCTTCAGATCCAATGACGTTAGATTTGGGGGAGGGGGAGTATTTCAACTTTTCTTAATTTTAGATACCTTAAAGTTAAGCCTGCTATCTTTTTAGACTTATGAGGGTGGGGATCGGGACTCTTTTCTTCCAGGGCTGAATCAGTTTTCTCTTGATAGAACTGTTTTATTTACTTTGGAGATAGGGTATCTTTAGGTAGCCGGGGTTGGACTCCAACTCCGTATTCTCCAGCCTGGGCCTCCCCAATGTTAGGATTACTGGTTAAACCACCATGCCGGCTAACTTTTGCAGAACCTAGTGACCATAGCACTCAATGAACACACCCAGTAAAGTTAGCTCTGTGTCCTACATAAAATGCGCTTGTGCATGAGGGGGTATTCCGAATAGGGAGGTCCTGCAACAGATTATTGCCTGGGCAAGTGCTCACCTCTGGATCCAAGCCGGCCAATCCAACAATGTTTAAACCCACAGGACCGAGTGGCTCGCAGCCAAGGGCCTGTTCTGGCGTCTCCTGTTCTGGCACCTCTGGGGTCCTCCTTTTCCCAGATGTTAAAGGGCTTTGCTCTTTTCAACCTTTCCTCATACCTGTTTCTTTAATGAAGGGATGACCAAGGCATGCATCTCTGGGGCTTAGGGGCTTTGAAGAGCCACTCAGCCTCCACCATGGTGGCAGTCACCTGCAGGGCTCCTGTGCTCCAAACTGTCATCCACGCCCCTTTTCTCTCCTCTCCACTTTGCTTCTGGTGGGCCACAACCCGCCATTCTGTCTTCTAGAACGTTCTCAGGGTTAGCTTCGAGGCCACTCCTCCAGGGCAGTTCAGTAGCATAGCTCAATAAGGGGGGAAGTGCTTCGGGTCGCCACTTTCCTACTCAACTCCCTGGCAGAGGAGGACACCCAGCACCTGGCCCCCAGCGGCAGTAGGCCAGCCCAGGCTCCTCACCAGGCCCTGACCCCCTGCAGCATGGGGGGCAGATGGCCCTGCAGGGTGGCCCCGGGGCTGCCTGGGCAGAAGCCAGAGCTGCCTAGGGGAGCGAGTGGCGCGGGGCCAGCGCCCACGTAGCCGCCCGCGTAGCCAGAGCCATAGGCAGTGGCTGCGTATCCGCCTAAGCAGGAATGGGGCGCGGTGGCGGCGCCGAAGGCGCCCAGGAAAGCCGGAGCGTCTGAGCCCAGGCAGGGCTTGCCATTCCGCACCAGCACCGGCACGACCACTCGGCGCGGCTCTAGAGGTTGGCCGGCCAGTTCCAGGGTCTTGTCCTGGCGCTGCCTCTTGCACTTGTAGCGCCGGTTCTGGAACCAGATTTTGACCTGCGTGGACGTCAGCTGCAGCGCGCTGGCTAGATGCTCGCGCTCGGGCGCAGACAGGTACCGCTGCTGCTTGAAGCGCCGCTCCAGGGCCAGCACCTGGGCCTGGGAGAACAGCACGCGAGGCTTCCTGCGCGGCCGCGTCTTCCCCTGCTGCGGGACACCCTGGCGCACGCAGTCGCTGCTGCTGCCCCAGCTGTGCTCCAGCGTCAGGTTCCCCGCACCGAGGGGCGATGCTGCGCCTAGGCGGATTTCTAAAAGCACAGGGAAGGAACACCATCAGCACCCAGCCTCAGGCTCATATTGTATCCATGAGACGCCCCTCTCTTTGCTGGCTTTCTCTGCGCGCCCCCTTCTCCCCAGTTTCCAATCCCATGCCTGGGCCAGTCGGAACGCTCTTTCTCCTCCCAGGATGCAAAGGAAATTCTAGCACTCTTGACTACTCCGTGTATACTCGGTTCCCCAAAAGTAAACTCTGGATCGGGCGAGGTCATTGTCTTCCTTAATTGTGCCCAAAGGTCCAGTTAGAGGCAACAAGCTGTGAGGATCTCCTGTGCCGGCCTATCAGAATCGGGGCTGGACTGAGTCTTCAAGTACCCGCCTGCACTAAGAACGCTCTGCACTCCAAATAAAAAAAATAAAAATAAAAAAAGAAAGAAAGAAGAGAAAAGAAAAGAAAGAAGAAAGAAAAGAAAAAAGAAGAGCTTTCTAATCTCAACTCTCGTCTTGGAAAATGATACTCTCTTTGAGGAAGAAGCCATTAGTTGCAAGGAAACTCGGGCGGGCCGCAGGGAGAAATCCGGCTGATCAGAGCAGAGTAAATTCAGGGGTACAGAGTGAGTGCCAGCTGTCCTGACAGCCTCCTCAGAGTCCCTGCAGGTCAGAGCCCCAACTCAATCCCCAGCCACCCTGGCACAGCCACACGAACGATTTGACTGGCACTTAATACAGAAAAACATCTTCCAGGAACATCTGCATCCAGGGAAAAGAGAAAAACCACAAAAGTTTACCTATTAAATTGGGGAGCTATGGAGCATTCAAGACCCCATTTAAAAAAGTCGTTGACTTTTTTAGGCAGAGGCAGGAGAATCGTCAGGAACTGGAGGCCAGCCTGGTCTACATAGCCAGTTCCAGTCCGGTCAGACCCAAACCCAAAATTAAAAAAAAAAAAAACATTTTGTAAGTCGCTGTCTACACATGCTCCCTCCGTTACCCAGGTACAGTTCTCTACCCTGTGCCTTTCCACACCACAATCTAGGGTGCTCAACTGGTAAAATGTGTGTGTGGCCCACCAAACTGTTCCTTTCACAGATAGCAGTCTGAATGGGACTGGGAGGGACCCTGGGACCATCATAGTGGTAGAAGAGATATCACCAGGGGGCACGAGTCAGGGGACACACCGTGTGAGCTTGTGGCTGTGACCAGGGAGAAGGGGGCTGGCAGTAATCCTTTCAGCTGTAAAGGGAAACCAACAAAACCAGCGAGTAAGGTGACCAGCCCTAAGGGAGTTTACAGTTCAGACTCCACTGCAGAAAACCCCACATTTCTTTTTTGACAAAAATTGTAATGCTCTCCAGACTTTTGGGGACAATAAACTTCCTACAAGTCGGCGAGTCACTTCGAAGGAGTGTTTTTATTTGGCTCGATTGTGTCTTGATTGTAGGTAAGGCGGTGTGGCCGGGCTAGGAGCCTCCTGGTTCTGTGAGCCTGCTTTTCCCAGGCTGCAGACCCGCCCGCACAGGGCTGAGCAGGGGCAAGCTGGGCTTTCCTGACTGAGCCTCTTGGTTTCGGAAACTACCGCCACAAACTCCCCATCCCTTCCCTTCCTTCTAGCCAGAGACAGGTGCCCGAGTATCTGTGCCTACTGGCACCTTGGCACCTCCCCACCAGGTTCCAGGAGTTGCCGCCCTACGAAGGCGGCTCTAAATCTCCCTCAGGTCCTTGGAAGCACCTTGTTCCTCCCCTTGTTATTTCCTCTTTGGAGAAACAGTGGCTTGCCTGGCCACCCAGGTCCTAGGGAAAGGCTGGGCCAAGACTGACCACAGAGCCGAGGGAGGTCCCAATGTTTAGGTGGTCTTCCTCACTCCAGCCCGTGTGTGCGTGTGTGTGTCCGTCCTGTGCAGTTTCTCAGTAGACCGTGGTGATGGAGCAGAACAGTTAAGGTTTTGGTTGGGAAAATGGAGCTGTGTTGCCAATGGAATATTGCCGTTCTGGTTACCAGAGGGGCGGTGGTGGGGAGGGGAAGTCCTTCATACCCTGGGTCTTGCTTTCCTTGGGGCTCCCCTGGAGCGCTGTGGGAGACCGGAGGAGGCCTGTCTCTTGGACTCCTAAAATAAAGGCAGACAGAGTAGGACGCCCCCACCCCAAAGACGAATCTTTCCCACTGATGTGTCCCCTCCTTCAATACACCCGGTAGAGACGAAGACCTGAGCGCAGCATACTCACGCGGCTCCTCCACTCTGTCCATGTCCATTTCCACGACACTTTCCCAGGGACTCCGAGGGTCTGATCCGTCATTTTTTGCTCTGTCTTCACAGCCCCCGCTACCTATGTGGTGATTCTGTGGCCCTCTGGATTCCAGGTCCATTCTTAGGAACTGAGAGTTTTCCGGGTTCTTATGCGACCACCATTGTGACGGAGTCTTGAGGCCGCTCTCCTCCCGCTCCAGCTGCAGGATGTCTTGGAAGGGGGTGGAGGCGCCCCGGCTCAGCAGCATCCTGGAGGCTGAGGGGGCGGAGCAGACTAGTCTTTCCTTGGCCCAGGCGCCCAGAATTTCCCCTGGGGATGGGGCGCTAGGCAAAGAAAGCAGACCAAAACTCTGGGAGGCAGAGTCCAGGATGGCGCCTTCCTTGGTCGTCTCGGCAGGCGGCAGGCGGAGGGCCAGGACCGGACGACAGGCTTGCGCTCCTCCATTGGTTCCCGTAGACACCACGTGCACGTCTGTCTTTTCTTCCAGCGCCGGCTTTCAGAGCCCTCCTAATGTGTTCTCAATCTCTTGTTACCTTTGGGGGATGTTTGGTTCCTACTGACAGTTCTCAAAGGCCAAGAAACCTTGAAGCCTGGCGCTGCCGCCCTGTATCTTTTTCTACACGAAACAAGAAGGGACTTCGGAGTCTGTGCTGGAGCTGCGGGACACTCCCAGAGGACACGGGCAGACGGGGTGTGGGGAGTCTCTCTTCAGTGTAACTGCATCACGTCCATCTCCAGTCTTTACCTTTTTTTCTGTTGTTGTTGATGGTGGTCTTTTTGAGACAGGGTCTCCCTGTAGCCCCACCTGTCCTGGAACTCGCTTTGTAGACCAGGCTGACCTTGAACTCACAGAGATCCACCTGAGGGAGGGCTGGGATCAAAGGTGTGCGCCACCATGACTGGTTTCCAGTCTTTACTATTATTTATTTATTTATTTTTATGTGTATGAGTGTACTGTCTGCATGTAGGTTGATGCACCTGTGTCATGCAATGCCATGGAGGTCAGAAGAGGGCGTCAGATTCCCCTGGAACTGGAGTTAAAGGCGGTTCAAACAGTCAGTGCTCTTAACCGCTGAGCCATCTCTCCAGCCCCCCAGTCTTTACTCTTAAAAGCAGAGGAAAACAGAGCCCGGCGTGGTGGTGCATACCTCGGGAGGCAGAGGCAGAGGCAGGCAGATCTCTGTGAGTTCAAGGCCAACCTGGTCTACACAGTGAGTTCCAGGCCAGCTGGGACTAAAGGGAGACACTGTCTCAAAAAAACAAAACAAAACAAAACAAAACAAAAAACCAAAAAAAAAAAAACAAAAACAAAACAAAAACAAAACAAAAAACAAAACAAAAACAACAACGAGGAAAACAAACATCTGGAGATCCGTGGGGTGTGAGGCTCACGCTGGGCATCTCAGCCACTACAGGCCTGGCACTTCTCCCAGGACACCAAGGCCAGGACCAAGTCATAAGAGGGAGTCTTGACTCTAGGACCTACTGAGCCTGGCTTAGAGCTGTGTCTGTTCTATGGAGAGCCAGATTGTCAAGACAGGGAAAAAAAATGAATGCTGAGCTTCTGTATGGGGGAGCCCTGGTCGTTTTGGGATGGTGGCAAGGGAGCGAACAGCTTCCACCTAGGAAAGGACTGCAGAGCTGGGCTGTTTTGCTCAGTCAGTGTTTCTATTCCCTACGCTTTTTCTCTTCTGCAAAGCTGACAGTCTTGAGCTAGTGTACGTCAAAGTAGCCTGGGTGGCAGCTTTTATCCAGTCCTAGATCAACAGAACAGCTAGGTGGACATTGCCACATCCTCTCCAATGGGGAGGTCGTGTGCACAGGAACTGCAGAGAGTGGATAGACAGTGTGCAGCATAGTATGTGGGGATCTGTATAATGTTTGGAGACAAAGATGGCTTGTTGTAGGACAACTGTGAAGAATTTAGAGGGAGATGTAGCCCTGCACCAGCACCCACTGCAACTCTTGCTAAGATCAAGCCATGTCCCCTTGAATTACAAATAGAATTCATATTGGCAGCTGATTACTGTGGTGTGAGGAAGAGCTGATCTTAAATCGAGGGACTCTGAATAGGCTGACTAGACCTCAGGGGATGATGGCGCACTGCGGAACATCCTGGGGGAATAGGCCCTTAATACAAATGACAGGTGTATGCATCCCTGTGGGGGTGCTGGCAGAGGTGCCAACAGGGAGGGGGAGAAAAGGTGATTAAGATTGACATGGTGTGTATGAAATACACAAGTTCAATAAAAAAATGAAATATGATTTTGGAGACTTTGGGGATTTCAGATCAAATGTTTCTTTTGCTTTATGTATGAGTATATTGCCTGCATGTAGATAGGTGTGCCCATGTCACACAGTGCCTAGGGACTTCAGAACAGAGCGTCCACCCTGTCAGTGCTTGGAACGGAACCCAGGTCCTTTGCAAGAGCAGCCAGTGCAGAGCTACCTCTCCAGTCCCAGGGTCCATTGTTTCTTAAACCTTATTTGAATTTAAAGTTACAAAAGCAGTTTAGATTTTTCCCACTGAACTCACCTCGCTTCTCCACCTATCTCTGGCTCTCACACAGAATTAAAAAAATAATAAACATTTATGTATTTATTGTGTATGTGTGTGGGAGTTGTCGAATGCCTCCTGCTCGGATATCAGAGGACTTCCCAGTGTCAGTTCTTTCCACTGTTCGACTCCCCCCCCCCCACGAATTTAAGTGTTTAACTTTGTTTGTAAGCATCTTTATTTACCCAGTGAGCTATCTCCCTTGACAAACTTTCACACACACACACACACACACACACACTTATGTACACACACACACATACACACACATACACACTTCATCCAAAATTGCAGTAAATTTGATTGTTCTGTTGACAAATGTGTAAATATTAAATAATATATATCACATAATCTTTATGCTATGCTGGGGGTGCTTCCAAACTTTTTTTCCTAGTCAGTAGAGATGGGAGAGGGAAAGGAGTTGGGGTGACTGCTGAAGTGGCCCCATTCCTACCGCCAGCCAGCACCCAGATAGTGTTCTGCCCAAACAATAATAGATTTCTAAACCTTTCCCCCCTTTTCCTTCCTCGCTTCCTTCTTTCCTTCCTTCCTTCCTTAGTGGATATTCTTTGCTTTCAGAGATCTCAAATCATGTGTTAATACAAACGTTTATATTTTATCTCTTTTCCCTCTGATCTTAAGTCATAATGAATACTTTGAGAAAGTGGAAAGTAGGAAAAAATTGAAATTTTGCATCCAGAGAAAACATTTAACACAATTCTCTGTTTTTGCATGTTTATTTAGATTTGAAGTATGCTTATGCATTAGTTTTCCCAAGTACAATATAAAGTAGCAATAAAATATTGTGTATTATAGATGGACCTAAGATTACAGATAGATGAACCTTGTGTATTACAGATAGACTGTGATCATAGTTTTAGATAGTATGTTTCTTTGCCACCGTAAAAAAAGAAAAAAAAAAGGATTTATTTTCGTGATTGCAAACTGCATCCTGACCCATATTTCTGATTCATACTTCTCGGGATACAGATGTAGAAGAAACATTAATGAAATTTTTTATGCTCATTAAAAATATTCCCTGGGAACTTCCTAGGAAAATCGTGCTATCCCATTCGCCTCCAGAGGTGCAGGGAAATAAATGCTTGCTAAGTGGGTGTTCACTCGATTTGCTCAGTTACCTGACACCTCAGAGGCCTGGCGGGCGGGGAATACTTTCCGAAGGGAGGACTGTGATCGGGAGCTCAGCCCGTCGGATCCGGAGCTGGATCCCTGCCTTCCCGGGTCCGGGATAAAATTCTAAACCCTGAAGCTGTCGAGGGTTTGCCATTTGGAGGAATTGGTGGAATTTTCGCTGCAGACAGCTGATGCGCTATAAAAAGTCTAGGACATCTTTGGAGGGACTCTAGGTCAACAGCCCTGAGTTCAAATTCCTGGTCTTTGCACTCCAAAGGAGACGTGGACATGTTTTTTCGGAAGGTTTTGTAGGTTTTGTAGCCGCTCAGTTGGGAGACTGGTCCAGAAGCGCAGAACTGGCTCGCTAAACTTCCCGGAAAGACTGGCTAATGCGCAAACCTGTGCTCTCCTTTCAGCGGCCTTTCATGGGGTTCGCCCGCCAGGGTCACTTCTTCCTGCTTTTGGGGGTCCGGATTCTGGGGTCCTGCACATTTTCCTCTATCCTACCACTCCTGAGAGTGAAACCCACAATTCTAATCTCGCGGATTCCAAGAGCCTTAGGGTCGCTTTAGCATTTTTCAGCAGCTTTGGCGCTTATCAACTGCCCAGGGGAGGCGCTAGCGACCAGCCAGGGCCCAGAGGCCCTTGTGGGGAGCGGGTGTGTGTCTGAGCATCCGGGACAGGACAGCCAGGGGTTGAGGATGCCTAGCGGCTCTTGCTCTTGAGTGGAGACACGTTGCCACCCGTGCTCTGCAAATGGGATGAGGAGATTTGGGAGATCTGCTCCCTCCAGGTCAGGCAACCTACCGCTCAAACCAAATGCTCAAGTTTGCTGTGTATGTCAAGTGCCTACTGTGAGCCTTTTCTGCCTCGAATTTGCAGAGACATGAGGAAATAAGGGGTCACAGCCTTTTTAGCTGAACTTGCATTCTTCCACGGAAGACACTATTGTTGTTAGAAAGAGTCTGGTTATAGTGTTTAGGCTGCCCATGAATTTCTGGGCTCAAGGAAACCCTCCTGATTCAGCCTCTTAGAGTAATTGCATGCACTGTCCCTATAGAAGACAAGAGTTTTAAATGAGTCTCATGGACTGTATTACTTCACAAAATCATTTGGAATTTGTACAGGGTAATTACTAAGGACCTGCACACCTGTGATTAACAGGTCTTCAGTTTTACTTTGCTCAGACATCTTCCCTTTCCCCCCTTCCTTCCCTCTCTCCTTCCCTCCCTCCCTGCCTTCCTTCCTCCCCTCTTCCCTCCCTCCCCTCCCTTCCCTCCTCCCTTCCCTCCTCCCTCCCCCTCCCTTCCCCCCTCCCTTCCCTCCTCCCTTCCCTCCTCCCT
>VZQC01012167.1:1237340-1254464 GCA_009823505.1 Rhizomys pruinosus
CCCCCTTCCCTCCCCCTCCCTTCCCTCCTCCCTTCCCTCTCCCTCTCCCTCTCCCTCTCCCTCTCCTTCTCCCTCCCTTCCTTCCTCCCTCCCTCCCTCCCTGCAGGAGATGGAACCCAGAGCCTAGAGCATGCTAAGTCATCTTTCTACCACTGAGAAGTACAATCCACAAGTCAAACTCCAATGAAGTCTGGCTCATGTGTGCCAGCCAGCCTGGGCTTACAGGAAACCAATGGTTTTTAACCTCTGAGTAGGAGGATCCTGGTTGGACTAGACTGGACATGGGCCATGGGCCATGGATCTGTTCTCATAGCTGTGTCCTCAGGGTGTAGGCTGAGAACTGGAATACAGTAAATATTGGTGGATAAAGGTGGCTGTCGGCTTTGGCTAGTGATAACCTCTAGGATACCCTGACAGCAGTCCCCAGTGTGGGGAGACTGAATTGATTGATGGTGGCACTCTGCATTGCCCTGTGTGGCTCCTTATGCTGGAACCTAATATCATAACAGCATGTTTATTTTTAGTGTGTGAAACAGTAAAGTGGTTCTAAAGCCGAAATTGTACACAAAGATGAACTTAAAAGAAATGGCCTTTTAAGTTCATCTTTGTGTACGATTTCGGCTTTAGAAAGAGGCAGGTGGATCTTTGTGAGTTCAAGGCCAGCCTGGTCTACAGAGTGAGTTCCAGGACAGCTGGGGCTATAGGGAGACCCCCTCTCAAAAAGACCAAAAAAATCCACCAGAAAACTCCTAGAACCGATTAACAGCTTCAGCAAAGTGGCAGGATACAAAATTAACCTAAAAAAAAAAAAAAAAAAGGCCATCCTGTTTTTACCCTTTCTACTCATGTTCCTTGTCTCATTCTTTCTGGTTAGTACACATTCTCAAGTTCATGAATTTATCATTATTTAATTAGTTCCAAAATAAAGCCTGGGAAAAATACCCGGAAGCAGCATAGGAAGCAGACCTGGATGGTTTTGTGTATAGGTTCCTGTTTTACCTTAAATGCACATTTACACCTCACCTAGCAGAATAACCCTGTGGGATGTGGGAAGCAGTTATTTCCAGTAAATGAAGGAGGAGCCCAGGAGAAGGAGAAAGGCCAAGATACAGGGCTGGGCTTCAAGGATCTCCTTGTTTCCAGAATGGGCTCTTTGCTTAGTGCCACCCCAGCTCATGTGTCTGGATGTATTGCCTGCAAGTATGTAAGTGCACCCATGTTGTCCAATGCACATAAATGTTTAGAAGAGGGTGTCAGATTTCCCTCAAACTAAAGTTCCAAACAGTTGTTAGCTGCCATGTGGGTGCTGGGACTTGAACTGGAGTCCTCTGCAGGAGCAGCCAATATTCTTAATCTCTGAACTATCTCTCCAGCCCTCACTTAGTACATCTTATTATACTTGCTCTTAAAAAAAAAGTTCTGGGGCTGGAGAGATGGCCTAGTGGTTAAGAGCGCAGACTGCTCTTACAGAGGACCCAGGTTCCATCCCCAGCACCCATCTGGCAGCTGAGAACCATCTTTAACTCCAGTTCCAGGGGAATCTGACACCTTCTTCTGACCTCTGAGGCATTGCATGACATGGATGCACAAACATACATGCAGACAGTACACTCATACACATAAAAAATAAATTAAAAAAAAGTTCTTAGGGCAAGGTGGCACATGCCTTTAATCCTAGCACTCAGAGGCAAAGGCAGGCGGATCTTTGTGAGTTCAAGGCCAGCCTGGTCTACAGAGTGAGTTCCAGAACAGCTGGGGCTACAGGGAGACCCTGTCTGGAAAAACAACAACAACAAAAAAACAACAACTTCATGGAACTTTGTTAAATTTCTCTGAAATGTTCACTTCAATATGTTAACAAAATATTTTGTTAGATTCAGTAGATACTTCTTGAGTGTGTATTACATATGGGAAAGGAAAGCTGACATATAGACTGGGACACTTTTTAAGAGAAAAGAAACACTGGTCACTGGGCTGTTAGGCACAACCCAAGACAATGTTAGGCAAATGGGACACATGGTCATTGTGTGTATGTAAACACCCCCCCAGGGTGCAGCCCAGAGTGACCTCAAACTTCAAACTTACCATCCTTTCTACCTCTGCTGCTTTCCAGAGTCCTGGAACAGGGCACTCTTAGCACAAAGAATAGTACAAAGTCTAAGACCTTCCAGGAGTATCTAATCCAGTAGGGAGGAGGACTGTCCTAGTTTGTCTTCCATTGCTGTGACAAAACACTCTGACCGACACCAACTTGGGGAGGAAAGGGTTTATTCAGCTTACATCTCCTGGGTCACAGTTGATCACTCAGGGAGCCCAAGGTAAGAACTCAGGGCAGGAACCTGGAGGCAGGAGCTGAAGCACAGGCCATGGAGGAATGCTGTCCACTGGCTTGTTCCTGGCTTGCTCTCTGGCTCATACCCAGCCTGCCTTCTTATACTGTCACTGCTCAACAATCAAGACAATACACCACAGATGTGGCCACAGGCCAATTCAATGGAGCAAATTCCCCAGTTGAGGCTCCCTCAACCCAGGTGTGTCAAGTTGACACTAAAGCTATCCAGCACAAGGACACATAACATTCTGTGGTGAAACCTTGTTATCATGTCTAATATATGTCAATGGAGAGTAAGATGTTAAATTACCATGACATTTTCATCATCTGAGTTTAGCATGTGGTATGATTACAATCTGTAGAGTCTAGCTAACCATTGGGTCATCTTTTTTTTTTCCCCTGCCACACAGCAGGCTCACCTGCAGCTTCTCAGAGCTGAAGCCCTGTGACTGACACAGCCCTCTGTGTACTGCCAGATGTGGACTGCCCCAGCACCCCTCCATTCTTGCAAATACCCTTTTGCAATATGCTTTTACCTAACAATATGTTCAGGAAATCACCGCACTGGTTCACAGACACTCCCTTATTATTTTCCACAATTACATAGTGTTCCATTGTATGACTGGACTGTAGTTTATCCCATTACATTCCTATGACTGAATACTTAGATTCTTTCAGTATTTCAAAAATTTTAAACAATAATGAAGACTTGCATGTGTTTCAGAGGCATAGTATCTTCGGTATATATTCCTACAAGTGAGAATAAGTATCAAAAAGTGAACATACATATGATTTTATAATGAATGCCCTCATGAGCCTGGAGAGATGACCGGGGGTCAAGATGGCTGGTCTTTCATAGGACCTGGGTTTGATTCCCAACAGCCACGTGGCAGCTAACAATGGTCCATAACTCCAGTTCCTGGGGATCTGATGCCCTTTTCTGAACTTTGAGGGCATTGCCTGACATGGGATTTTACACACATATAGGCAATACACTCATACACATAAAATATTTAAAGAATGCCCTCACCAGAGCCATCAAACAGGTTGGGGTGTTACATTCTACCCCCCCTCCTCTCTATGAGAGGACCTGCCTTCTGCACAGCAGGGTAGCAGAATGCATTGTCCTTCCTCTAAATTCTTAGTAATTTCATAGGTAAGAATTCAACTTTTTAGATATTTGAGGGTATATACATGTGTATGTATCAATATGTACATATGTAATAGATACAAACAGAAAGCATGGGAATATGCATACTTGAATGTATATGCATAGATTCGGATGGTATCCCTCCTGCGTTATTTAATCATTCTAAAGCATTCTCTACAGCATTGATTCTGGTTCTCACTGCCCTCTGTTGCAGATAGCTTCTTCCCATTCACCTTTCCCCCACTGTAGAGCTTTCTGCTCTCTATTTAAAACTGTTTCCTATATTCTTTTCTTTTATTGCCTTTGGATTTAAGTAATGGTGAGGAAACCTTCACAGGCTCTGAGGTTAGGTATTTTCTTCTAGTGTTTGCATGGTTTTGTTATTTACATAGTAGTGTATTCAAGTGTGTAGTGTGATAGAGGATTTCACATTATTATCATTGTTGTTAGCAAATGGCTGTGCTGGGACCATTTCAATGGTCTGCCTGTAGTCAACTTCAGGAATGCTTTCTGCAAACCTCTGAAAACCCATGTGAGAGTTTGGAGGTAAAAAAGGGGGCCATGGGCCGGGTAAAGATGACTTCTTTTATTGTTTTAAAAACATTGTTTAAATTAATTATAAATTGTTTTTAAAAATATGGGACTGGTGGAGTTAAGGCACTGGGATCAATCCTCCAAACTGAAAAATACACCCGTCTATTATTATTTATGAGTGTATGATGGATGGATAGACCTACCATCTATTATCTATCTATCTATCTATCTATCTATCTATCTATCTATCTATCATCTATCTATCACCTATCTTCCATTGTCTATCTACTTACCTATCAACCTGTGTATCTACGTGTCTTATCTGTGCACCTATCTATGTATCTATATAGCTATCTATCATCAATCATTATAATCTGCTTATAATTTACACTTGCCTGGCGGTTCATCTGGTTTTCCCTCCTGGCTGAGAGAGTTTACCCGGTTTCTGAGTGCTCAGGTTCTGCCTCAGGCTTCAACGGCTAGGCTGGCTACACCTTCCCGGGTGCAAAAGGAACTCATCACAGTGGGGAGCGTCCTGTGAGCTGGGGATTGATGATTGCAGGGGTGGGCTAGGGGGAGGGAGGGTAGGCAACACTTATCTGCGCCAGCTCCCAGCTCCATCCACTTCAATTAACATTCCAGCGCCAGCTGCCGCCACTGGGCTGATATAGAGCCGGGCCACCTCAAGCCTGGAAAAATAAACTCTGTGTGTGTGTGTGTGTGTGTGTGTGTGTGTGTGTGTGTGTGTGTGTGTCCCTGTCCAGAGACAAACCAAGGAGCGGTGCTGGTTCCTCTGTGTGTGTGTGTGTGTGTGTGTGTGTGTGTGTGTGTGTCCCTGTCCAGAGACAACCAAGGAGCGGTGCTGGTTCCCTGCGGTGGTGCCTGGCAGCGGCAGCACCCGCCCCAGTACCGCCCCAGTACCTGAGGAACTGCCAGTCTGGAACTTGAACTCGGGGTCCTTCTGCTCACCACTCCTAGGGTGCGGCTGAGCCCTTGTAGGTCTCAAAAGCTTGGAGTGCTGTCAGGACCATTTCAGGAGGTCTCTAGAGCCCCAGAGTGGAAGTTCACACACACTGCCTGACCTTGCGGGTCTGAAAGCCAAACCGCAATCTGGGCCGATGCGGGCGTCTGGTGTATTGCTCCCGTGAACTTTTATGACGTCATTGATGCCACTTTGAAATAAGTAGGGCAGCCTCCATTGCCTCTCTATTCAGGGACTGGAGGTTGAAGCCGGTAGAAGGTAACTTGTTTACAGGTAGTGATGAATCCATGGCTGTAGGTCACCTTGAGGTTAGCAGCCTACTCGCTGCTCTAAGTGAGTCCTTAGTATTATTATTCCCCCGCCAATGTCAACACCTGCCTGTGTGAAAACAGACTGTAAGAGCGTCTCTGAACTAGAGCTTCTCTCTTTCTCTCTCTGTCTCTCTCTGTCTCTCTCTGTCTCTCTCTCTCTCTCTCTCTCTCTCTCTTTCCTCTCTCTCATCCTTAGTAGGAACATTTTTAAATTGCTGTGCTGGGGATGAACCCAGGGCCTCGTTCACATGCTAGAAAATTACTCCACCAAATGAGCTACAGATAGTTCTTAGCCACCCTGTGGGTACTGCAAAGAAGTTCTAAGAGACTGGGAATAATTTTGAAGTGAACTCCCTCATCACACTCCTCCCTGTCTAGATGCTCAGCCTCTGGCTGATGAAATGTGAACGGGCACCAAGAAACCGGTCGGAACATCTTACCTCTACACATTTTGACCGAGTCCTAAGCAATCATCTGTGGGTGGCCCCTGAGGTGTCTGTGGTCTACTCATTACTACCCGATGTCTTGCATATAAGGAATTTAATTAGTAATATTGTTGCAGGCTCCCATGCTTCTGACTCTGGATGGATACTACGGAGACAGAAAAGTCTTCTGAGATTCTCTCACTGAACTTGTACATGGTTCTCTGAGAACACGGAGAAGGGCAGGAACTTGCCTGAAGTCCTCAGGAAACAGAAAATGAAAGTAGCAGGATTTCAAGTTCAAGGACAACCTAGTAGACTGCATAGCTGACCAATCATTCCCTTTAGAAACAGGTTCTCCCTAGGAAGCCCTGGAACTTGGCTGAAGACCGGGCTGGGCTAGAACTTGCAGTGACTTTCCTGCCTCTGTTTCCCTGGAGTGTTGGGACCATAGGTGTGTAACATCACAGCTTCAAGACCCTTCCTCAAAACTAAACAACTAAACTAAATTAAACTAAACTAAATGCTCAGAGGAAAAGGTATGGATTAATGTACTGTGAGCAAAGCCAGGGTTTAGGATGCTGCTGGAGCACAGTCCGTTACTTTGTCCTCAGTGGCCGCTGTCACATATTAGTGTCATTGGCAGGTTAGGGGTGGGCTACCACATGGACAGAGATAGAGCAGGCAGACACAGTCACAAGCTGGTATTTGGCACCATGTAGATAAATTATCCCGATAACCAAGAGCTTTTCCTTTGCTACCTCCCCCCAGACAGTCTGACGCTGGGCTGGTGGAGGCATTAGCATAGGATGGCTCATTTAAAAGCCAGCTAGGGATGGCGCAGGACCACTTTATTTAACAGAATTATGCTGGAAAGCCTGATATCTGGTGTCCTTTGACAGGACTCCTCTGGCTTCTGCTTGTACTTGGGTTCCTTTCTAGGGCCCCGGGTGCCTTTCTGGAGAAGTGCTAGAGGGGAGGGGACCTGTGACCTGTGAGCCTGGTGCATGCTTGGGGTAAGGTGGGGGGGGTCACGGGGAAGCAAATCTCTGCCAAGCTGAGCTTGTTATCCATCCCCTTTTCCCGCATCCTGGTGATCTGGAGAGATTAGGAAGCAGGGGTGATAGAAAGGCTGTAAAATGTTTGTCTCTTATTAAGCATGCAACTCTTAACTATTCAAAGCTTTAAATTTTTTTAAACATTTTTTCTTTATTTTTATTTCATGTGTATGAGTGTTATGTCTTCATGTGTTTAAGTGCATCCATATCATGCAATGCCTGAGGAGGACAGAAATCGAGTTACAGACAGAACCCCGGGTCTTCTGTAAGAACATTCAGTGCTCTTAACCACTGAGGCATCTCTCCAGCCCCCAAAGCTTTAATTTTTTTTTTTTTTTTTGGTGTTTTCGAGACAGAGTCTCCCTGTAGCCCCAGCTATCTTGGAACTCACTCTGTAGACCAGGCTGGCTTTGAACTCACAAAGATCCGCCTTCCTCTGTCTCCCAAGTGCTGGGATTAAAGGCGTGCTCCACCACACCCAGCTTTAAATTTTTTACTTGGTATTTCCTTTCACTTTCTCTGGTGTCTGTAAATGGACAGGGAGTGTGGTACTGAAACTGAGTTAAAATACACAGAAGAGACAGGCCTAGAGAACACAAATGGTGTAGAGGCCAGGGCTTCTGTTTGGGGATATAGGTTCCTCTAGGTCCCCTAGGCATATGGTAGTTCCTTGTGGGGTGTCAGCTTGTGATACTGGGCTATTTCCCTCCTATTTAGCACCTTCCTTCCCAGTGGCTATGTGTGGTTGACTTATAAACCATTCATTTAAATTCACAGTACTACTTTTCTGTGAATGCAGGGATGAACTAAATTAAGAACAGTCAGTACCCATTTACTGCCAACTAGACACTAGTTTCACATAGACTGCCTATTAATCCATTACTGACGTGTGACTTTTCCATGCCTTTAAGGCTCCTTCTGGTCTGTGCTTAGGTCATCTTGATTTCTCTTAGGGAGCTTATATGATGGAGGTAGCAAAAATAGGTGGAGCATATAGTTGAGGTGTACATGTTAGGAGGCGATATAGGGCAGGGGGCATTGGGAACATGTGGATGCCAGTGGGCAATGGCAGTTTTAAGAAGGAAGGTTACAGACCGCTCTCTCATGCCAGCCCTGCCTCTCGCTTGCGGAGCTCCAGCCGAAGAAGAAGGGGGGTAAGTAAGCAGGTGTCTATAATACCATGGCTCATACAAAGCAGACTGCCCGTAAATCCACCCGCCATAAAGCACCCAGTAAACAACTGGCTACAAAAGACGCTCGCAAGAGTGCGCCCTCTACTGGAGGGGTGAAGAAACCTCATCGTTACAGCCCTGGTAATGTGGCACTCAGTGAAATTAGAAGCTATCAGAAGTCCACCAAACTTCTGATCCACAAACTCCCCTTCTAGAGTCTGGTGCGAGAAATTGCTCTGGTTACTTCAAAACAGATCTGCGCTTCCAGAGGGCAGCTATTGGTGCTTTGCAGGAGGCAAGTGAGGCCTATCTGGTTGGCCTTTTGGAAGATACCAACCTGTGTGTTATCCATGCCAAACGTGTAACAATTATGCCAAAAGATATCGAGCTAGCACACCGCATATGTGGAGAACGAGCTTAAGAATCCACTATGAGGGGAAACATTTCATTCTAATATTTTCCCCTCTTCTTCCTGTTATCAGTAGTTTTGAATGTTAGATTTTTTTCCCCCCATGGGATCAAAAGGCACCTAAGTATGATTGCGAGTGGAAAAACAGGGACAGAAATCAGGTATTGGCAGTTTTCCATTTTAATTCGTGTGGGAATTTTTAATATAAATGCGGGATGTAAAGCATTAATGCCAGTCAAAATGTTTCCCTGAATAAGTTTCAACAGTTCGACTTTATAACAATTATAAATAAACCTGTTAAATTTTTCTGGACTATGCCAGCATTTGGATTTTTTTAAAGTTTATTATTTTATGTGTATGAGTGTACTGTCTGCATGTAGGTTTGTGCACCCGTGACCCGTGTTGTGCAATGCTGTGGAGGTCAGAAGAGGGCGTCAGATTCCCCTGGTACTGGAGTTAAAGACAGTTCCTAGTCGCCATGGGGGTGCTGGGAATCTAATCTGGGTCCTCTGCAAGAGCAGTCAGTGCTCTTAACTGCTGAGCCATCTCTCCAGCCCCTGGATTTTTAAAAATAATAAGTAAATTTCTTATTGATGGCAACTAAATGGTGTTTGTAGCCTTTTTATCATACAGTAGATTCCATCCATTCACTATACTTTTTCTGAGTTGTCCCACATACAAGTATGTGTTTTTAATGATGTTGTCTGTCTTCTGTGCTGTTCCTGTAAGTTTGCTATTAAAATACATTAAACTGGGGCTGGAGAGATAGCCTAGCGGTTAAGAGCGCTTACTGCTCTTACAGAGGACCCCGGTTCAATCCCCAGCACCCACATGGCGGCTGAGAACCGTCTGTAACTCCAATTCCAGGAGAACTCCAGTTCCAGGGGAATCCGACGCCCTCTTCTGACCTCTGCGGCATTGCACGACACGGGTGCACAAACCTCCATGCAGACAATACATTCACACACATAAATAAATAAATAATAAATAAAAAAAGAATTAAAAAAATAAATAAAATACATTAAACTAAAAAAAAAAAAAAGTAAGGTTACATATGAAAGGTCACCTGACCCTTGAGGGAGGAAGGATTGCCTTCAGAGATTTCAGTCCACAATCCGTGGCTCTTTGAGTCTAGGCCTGTGGTGAGGCAGATCATCATGGTGGTGGGAGTAAATGGGAGAGGCTGCTCACCTCATGGTAGACAGGAAGCAGAAAGAGAATGGGGCATGGGACCAGGTATGACCTTCAAAGGTGTGTCCCAGTGACATGTGCCCCCAGTGACCTGCTCCTCCCAGATAGGCCCCACCTGTCCCTTTATTTTTATTTTTTTAAAGATCATTCTATTTCTTTTTTTTAAAAATTTTTAAATTTATTTCTGTATGTGTATGAATGTACTGTCTGCATGCAAGTAGTTTGTGCACCCTTGTCGTGCAATGCTGCGGAGGTCAGAAGAGGGTCTCGGATTCCCCTGGAACTGGAGTTCTCCTGGAATTGGAGTTACAGATGGTTCTCAGCCGCCATGTGGGTGCTGGGGATCGAACCCGGGTCCTCTGTAAGAGCAGTCGGTGCTCTTAACCGCTAGGCCATCTCTCCAGCCCCCCCCCACCTGTCCCTTTATAACTATTCCATCAGGTGGCTTACTTACCCAGGATTCAGCATATGAGACTGTGGGGGACACAGGGAACATGGATTTTTTATACTCAAGGTGTAATGACCTTATTGAGCTATGGGGGAGTGTTATGATTCTATATGAATGTCCCACACTGGCTCACGTGTTTGGACAGTTGGTCTCTAGCTGGTGGCTTTCTGGCTGGTGGTGCTGTTTTGGGGGATTGTGGAGTCTTTCCCAGGTGGCCAAGGTGGAGGAAGCCAGGTGCTGGGTGGAAGTTGACCTTATGAGGTAGAGCCCAGCCCTAGCTCCAGAAGGAGCTTGCTTCTTCCAGGTGCTCAGAGATGTGAAGATTCCTAGTTGCATGCTCCCTGCTGGCCGGTCCTTGAGAGTTCCTTGGATGAGGATCCGGGAAACGTGAGTGCACTCTTCGCCCCACAGCCTCCCTCCCCAGGAGACAATCAGACACAACAGGGAGTCTGGTCAGGCCTGATCTCAGTTTATTTTAGGCAGCACAGCAGTTATATAGGCAAACATCACAAAGAGATGTCCAGAGTGTGAAATGGGCAGCCAATGATCTTAAGGGTCAAGGCAGCTCGCAGGATGCATTCCAAGCAGTTTAATGTCAAGCATGAGCTGTCCACGAGCTGTCCACGAGTGAGGAAATAGGGCCAATTAGAAAAATTTTAAAACAATTTTTACCACACCTACCTTGCTTCCTTCAGGCACCATCTTTTCTAGGCAAGTCCTATTGATTTGTAAAGGCCCTTTATTTCCCCCTTTTTGTTTGTGTAAGAGGTGGGCTACAAAGGCCCTGTGCAGCAAACCCTATTAGGACCACCTCACATGAGATGGCTACTACTGTTGGGGTGTCAGCACCTCACTGTCCTGAGCACCTCAGACAGTTACCATCAGGGCCTGAGGGACATTTACACATGTGAGTTTTTGTTTGTGTTAGGCGCTAGGCTGTATTGTTGCCTTAACAACATTAGCTGTACCGAGTCTATTTGCTTTCTTAGGAAGGCTATTATCTTGTTTAAGATGCATGACCCAAAGGTGAAGACAATTAACGACATGACTACAGGGCCCAGGAGAGTGGAGAGCAGCATAGTAAGCCAAGGGGATTGGGAAAACCAGGTCTTAAACCATCCCTGATTGTCCTCTCTCTGAGTTTGTGTTTAGCCAGACCTTCTCTCACCATGGCCATAGAGTCCTTGAGGACCCCAGAGTGGTTAGCATAGAAACAGTACTCTTCCCCCAATGCAGCACATAGCCCCCTGTATTAGTCACTTTTCTGTTGCTGTGATAAAACACCATGACCAAAGGAACTTATAAAAGGAAGGGTTTATTTGAGCTTACAATTGATGGTTCCAGGGAATTAGAGTCCATTGTGGCAGGAGGCATGGCGGCTGGAGCTGGAGCAGCAAGCCAAGGGTCACATCTCACAATGAGCACAGGAAGCAGAGAGAGAGAGAGCAACTGGAGACTGCAAGGCTTGTTAAACTCACTAAGCCTGCCTTCAATAACGTTCTTCCTCCAGCATGGCCACATCTTCTAAGACCTCCAAGAACAGTGCCACCAACTAGAAACAAATGTCTGAATACTTAAAGCCTATGGGGGACACTCATTCAAACCACCACATTCCACTCCCTGGCTCCCATAGGCTCCTGACCATATAAAATGCAAAATGCATTTAGTCCAACCTTAAAAGTCCCCATAGTCTTTATCAGTTTCAATGCCATTCAAAAGTCTACAGTCCAAAGTCTCTTCTGAGACTCAGGCCAACTTTTAACTGTAAGTCCTGTAAAAATCAAAAGGCAAAATACAAACTCCTAACGTACAGTGGAAACTGAAAACACATTCCCATTCCAAACAGGGAAGGAAATGAGGAGGCATAGTGAGGAAATACTGGACCAAAACAAACCGGAAAACCAGCAGGGCCAAACATCCAAGTCCAGTAGCACATTGTGAAACTTCTGGGACTTCCTTCCAAATGGCTTAGAATGTCTCAGCTCTCCAGCGTTGCTTGCAACACACATCTCTTTGCTTAGGCGCGGTAGTACCACTCCCTGTATTGCCTCTCCTTGGAGCAATATCTCACAGGTCTGTCATCTCGAATGTCTTCTTGGGGCTCCACTGCCAACAGGCTTCACATTCACAGCTTCACGAAATGGCCTATCAGGGCCTTCTTTATTCAGGGAGGGACCCCGCTGCACTCTGTGCCTGGCCTCTTGTGCCTCTCTAACACTGGTGGAAGAACCTGATGACACCCTTCACTCTTGCAAACTTCTCTCTCTAAAGCCACACCACTGAATGAAATTGCCGAATCGTACGCAAGTTGGAGATCTCTCCTACTAACCACATTTTGCAATTTTTCTCTGCCCGACTTGTTGGAGGTTACGTGTGCTCACAAGGTATTGGTTCTTGTTACTATAACCTTCCTTGAACGCTTAATCTCCTTCCAACGCTATCTACTCTCCTTGATCACTTTAGTTCCTCTATGAAAGGGAGCCTCTCTTCACATGCCTTGGTCCCACCTTTAATCTTCCTAGTGCAGCTATCAGATCCAAACTGTACATCTTCTGGGCATCTTCTTTCTTTTCTGTTCCTTCTTCTTTGCCATCGTGTTTCTTCACTGTAGATCTGCAATATTCACCATAATAGCCCCACAGCCGCCATTCTACGTTAGGCTGTCTCTGAAATATCCTCGCCAAAGACATTGAGTCCAGTTCTTTTATTTTTTTTAATTTTATTTATTTCTGTATGTGTTATGAATGTACTGTCTGCATGCAGGTCTGTGCACCCGTGTCGTGCAATGCCGGGCAGGTCAGATGAGAGGCGCGGATCCCCTGGAACTGGAGTTCTCTGGATATTGGAGTTTTTGGAGGTTTCTAGCCCATGTGGGTGCTGGGGATCGAACCTGGGTTCTGTAAGAGTGGTTGCGGCTCTTAACCGCTAGTCTAGGCCTAAATCTCTCCCAGCCTGTCCATTGCTTTCTACACCTTAGCATCAGGCAGGCATTTGGGCGCTGGGGCAAACTGCGCCAGACTCTTTAATCAAAATATCCCATGCTTGCTGCCTAAAAGTCTTTATTTCTTCTGGAATTACATTTTTTGAGCCAGTCTTCTTCTTCAGGCTTCTACTAGAATGGCGTGTTATAGCTGTTACAGTAGTCAACAGCTTTTCTAGCCCCAAAGTTTCCAAAGTCTTCCACATTTCTCCAACAACTCACATGGTTTCAGGTTATCTACAGCCAACAGCCCACTCTCTGGTACCAAATAACTGTATTAGTCCTTCTTCTGCTGCTGTCATAAAACACCATGACAACGGAATTTATAGAAGGAAGAGTTATTTGAGCTTACAATTGACGGTTCCAGGGAATTAGAAGTCCTATTGTGGTGGGAGGCCTGGCTGGCTGGAGCTGGAGCAGCAGCCGAGGATCACATCTGCACTGAGCACAGGAGAAAGAGCGAGGAGAGAGCAAACTGAGAACCACAAGGCTTGTTAAAACTCACTAAGCCCGCCCCCAACAACGTACTTCCTCCAGCATGGCCCCCACCTTCTCAGACCTCCAAGAACACTGCCCCCCAACTGGCGAAAATGTCTGAACAATTAAAGCCTATGGGGGACCATTCAATTCAAACCACCAAAACCCCCTTGTTGGAGGAAAAGGAGGTCTAATCCACTCCGGTTTTACAAGACTACTTCAGAGAGGTAGGTAAGGGATTTTTTCAAAAAAACCTGATGGAGGTTTCTATTCTTTCAAGATCTTCATCTATGGCGGCTCTCAGGGACCCTGCCAGAGTGCTGGGTGGCTAGGAATGCTATTCCTGTTCCTGCTCCAGCCACCCCTAAACCAAACAGGGTGGCTATGGTGAAGGCGGTAAAGGCCTCTCTCTTCCCTATTCTGTAGCCCTCTGGTCCAGTAACTATACATGTCTTCCTCGGAGAGGTAGAGGATTCGAGGTACAATAGAGACCAAGACACAATATTCCCTAGCGCTGTTAAAAACACTATTGGGTAAGCAGAGTGAGTCCTGTCCGTGAACACACACACCATTCTCCCTCATTTGGTATTAACCATTTGCTGGCTGCCCAGGAGGAGGTATTTAGGCTATGACACAATTTTTGTCTGACCTTTGGGACTGTTCCCACACAGGTTCCCCATCCTGTCCTGTCACTTGTTGTAAGATGAGACATGTAACCTTGTCCCCCCAGCGGCATTGGGAGGGATTTCTTTGCTCAGACACATTGAAGGTACCATTGGTGCTGACCCCTTCATAAAAGGGGGCCTTAACATCAAAACACAGCCAACATGAGTTAGTCACTTTTGGATAAGCAGGGCTAAGAGCCAGATAGGCAGCTCCCACCAATCTCCAAAGTGGCTCCCCACAACTAGCTTTCCTTAGCAAGGTGGGTAAAGTCATCGGCCCAGAGGTGGGGTCACCAGTGCTAGGTTGAGGGGCCATTCTGGTGGGGCGACCCTGTTGCACTTTCTGAGATTGGGGCCTCAATCTGTGGCCCAGTTGCACTTTCTGAGATGGGAGCCTCAATCTGTGGCCCTGTTGCACTTTCTTGAGATGGGGGCCTTAATCTGTGACCCTTTTGTACTTTCTGAGATGGGGGCCTCAATCTGTGACCCTGTTGCACTTTCTTTGAGATGGGGTATCAATACCCAATGAGCGGCCACCACATGTGATGTAGATTAGGCAACTTTTACAGTAGTCTAGGTTTCTGATAAGCCCAGGACTTGAACTCATACTTGTAAAAACCCGATCCCCGTGCTGGAGAGATAGCCTAGTGTTAAGAGCACGGCCGCTTCTTGCAGAGGACCCGGGTTCGATCACCAGCCCCCATGGCGGACTAAGAACTGTCTTAAACTCCACTTCCAGGAGAACTCCAGTCCAGGGGAATACGACACCTCTTCTGACCTCCGCGGGCATCTGCACGACACAGGTGTGCACAGACCTGTATGCAGACCATACATTCACACACTACAAAAAAAATAAAAAATAATAAATAAAAAAATAAATAAATAAAAGTCAAAAAGAATTTCTAAAAAAAAAAAAAAAAAAACCACCAGACCCCATGCCTTTGCCTTTTGCCATTCAACATGATCAACCTCCTTTCCTTGATCAGTAAACCTGACCCGATCCTTAGTACAGGGCTTGCCAGTGCAGGGGAAGCACGGCATATGGGTTTCCATTATTGACAAAAGGGAATTTTACCAGATCAGGCTTAGGCACCTTCCATCACCAGTCCCCATCACTAGAAGTCACACAATCCCATTTTTTGCAGTATGAATATAGTATCCCTCCACATTTGTTTCCTTTCTGGTATCCAGGGCATGCATAGAACCCATACCTATGGGCTTTAGCAGGGCTAGTGGATTGATAATCAGGATTTATGTCGCTGAAACAAAAATGTTGGTCAGCCCACCAGGTGTTTAACGGGGCCACCTGTTGAGTGGCATTAAGAGTTTTACCAGTTTCTCCATCAGTCAGGATCCAACTTAACTGGAAGGGTTGGTGGGCAGAGGTGCCAGGAGAGGCTCCTATGTCTAGAGGAGTCCCCCTGAGTAGGAAAAGGAGAAGTGTCCAGGGCCTTCTGCCATAGCCCCACAGGATCATTTTTTCTTTCCAAGATGGCTCAAGGCTCTGGGGACTCAGTCCTGGGAGGTAATGATGGCATGGCTGAGTCTCTCCACTAGGTCCTGGAAGATTATAATTATTATTGTGAGGAGGATAGACATGATACCCACTGTGGTGACAACTAGCAGTGCTGTCCACCCTGGTCTCTGTATTATCCTGTGAAAACACAAATAGGAATACCATCTCAAGGGCGTTTGTGCCCATGGACCTTGTTATGTCCTTGTCTGTTTCTTTTTCTTTTTTTCTTTCCTCTTTTTCTGGTATTAGTCAGAAGCCTGCTGAGTCTATTGCACAGCCACCATTCCTTTCTTCTCTCCTTATTTGTCTTTATGGGTGGGTGGCTTTGATTGGTCAGGGTCATCTTCCCCCTGACAACAGAATTTGAGATCTCTAACAGGCACCCATATAGGGTTCGGATCTCCTATGTGGTAAACACAGCCAAATCCTCGTCCCAGAGTTAATAATGGATCTGGGCCTCTCCATTGCCCTGTAAGGGAGTCTTTCCATTTTACCCGCACCTCTGGCCTTAGTTCCGGGCATCCCCAATGTTTTTGGAATCGGGACTCCAGTCGATTTTTTTGAAAATTGAGAATATTGATGGTGAACAGGGCTGTGTTGGATAGCTTTAGTGTCAAATTAACACACCTGGGTTGAGGGAGCCTCAATTGGGGAATTGGCTCCATTGGATTGGCCTGTGACCACATCTGTGGAGGATTGTCTTGATTGTTGGGCAATGTGGGAGGGCCCAGCCCACAATGAGTGGTGCCACCCTGGGCAGGTTGTTGTGTATAGTATAAGAGGGCAGGCTGGGCATGAGCCAGAGGAGCAAGCCAGTGAACAGCATTCCTCCATGGCCTGTGCTTCAGCTCCTGCCTCCAGGTTCCTGCCCTGAGTTCCTTCCCTGGGCTCCCTGAGTGATCAACTGTGACCCAGGAGATGTAAGCTGAATAAACCCTTTCCTCCCCAAGTTGGTGTCAGTCAGAGTGTTTTGTCACAGCAATGGAAGACAAACTAGAACAAGGGCCATACCTAATTGCTGATGGGGACTTATTCCCCATTTTTATTTTTGTAACTGAGGCTTTATATTTTTGTGATTATGTTCTACAATGGCCTGGCCTTGAGGGTTATAAGGGATTCTTGTGTTATGTTGGATTCCCCAGAGAGAAAAGAAGTCCTGTAGACTCTTACAAAGCATGGTCCATTATCAGTTTTGATTCATTGGGGTAGTCCCAGGGTAGAGAAATACTGGAGGAAATGGGACTGGGCATGTTTGGACTTTTCTCTTGTATGAGCTGTGGCCCAGCAGGCATGTAAGAATGTGTCAATGGACGCAAAAACATATTTAAGCTTTCCAAAGGGTGCATAATGAGTCACATCTGTTTTCCATAGGGAATTGGGCTTGAGTCCCCTGGGATTTACCCCCTGCTGTTGTAAAGGTGGTACCTGCAGGAAAGGTTGACAGGGCTTGCAAGTATGCACAATCTTTTTTTTTTTT
>VZQC01012167.1:1261085-1271193 GCA_009823505.1 Rhizomys pruinosus
GTCTGAAACTCCAATTCCAGGAGAACTCCAGTTCCAGGGGAATCCGAGACCCTCTTCTGACCTCCGCGGCATTGCACGACACGGGTGCACAAACTTGCATGCAGATGGTACATTGATACACATACAGAAATAAATAAAATTAAAAAAAAAACTAAATTAGCTTGTAAATAGGAAAATCACACAAAATAACTTTTAACCAACATCTAAAAATGGCAAATAGTTGTTAACGAACATAAGTTTTAATTTTTGTTAGACCATGTTGGTTTGAACATTTTCATACAAAGTTTTTTTTTCTGAAATATGATGGTATTAAGATGACTTGTTATTTTTGCTTGGTGGTAGATTATAAAACCACGTGGTCTGGGGGGATGTGAATTTTAGAAATAAAAACAAATCTAAAATGCTCCAATTATTTTAGACCTTTTTATTAATAAATTTTAGAATTGTTTAGGATCCTTAATTGATTGATTTTGAAATGCCTAGGACTTATTAATTGATCGGTTGTGCACAACTTGTTTAAAGATTTTTTTGTGTACCCGTGTATCAGACTTAGAGAAGCATGATATAGATTTTAACTGGCCATCATTAAATATTATCTCGAGATCAAAATTGATGTGCAAGGTGCAGTACAATTACCTTAATTCTGAACAAGTATCATGAGAAAGAACACAGTAAAGTTTAAAGGTACATTTTCTCTTTATATTTTTTTAAAAACCTAAAATAAGAATACCTGGAATCATACTATATTCTGCAACAGACGTGAAGCACCCTGGGAAATGCAGTCTTTTGGTCTGTAAGAAAAGGAAATGAAAAGTCCCTGTGGCAGGAAATTGTCATGACTGCAACAAGGAATTCTGGGAAATGTAGTTCTGCGCTCGAAACTGGCATATGTTGCTTTTTCTTTCCTAAGAAATGATTTTGGTTATAAATTTTGTAGCTCCGAGTTGGGGCTACATTAACAGAAACACCTATAAAAGAGTGTTAGTCCTGACTGGTCTGATATAGTCTTTCTGTATCTAAGGATTAAGGTATTCCTGAGTCTTTAAGAGAGAGAGAGAGTGCCAAGCTGGTGCTTGAGTTGGTGGCTGCAGCAGCTGGCGCTGTCTGCTGCCAGCTGTGGCCCCCTGTGGGCTCAGGTAACATACTCAAACAAATTAGCATTCCCAACCCAAGAAGATAGATGTAAAACAGTCTCCCACACCTACATTGCATTGGAATCAGAGATTTCTAAACCTCTGCTTTTAAGCATATTTCTCAGTGCGATAAGCATTGGGTCCTTTGTCTTATTGTTTGTGTTACCCATCTGTTCAGGTCTCACTCACCTCGCAATCCCAATGCACTTAGCCTCAATGGAACACTTCTTCGAGCCCTTTTCTAGTTTGTCTTCCATTGCTGTGACAAAACACTCTGACCGACACCAACTTGGGGAGGAAAGGGTTTATTCGGCTTACATCTCCTGGGTCACAGTTCATCACTCAGGGAGCCCAAGGCAGGAACTCAGGGCAGGAACCTGGAGGCAGGAGCTGAAGCACAGGCCATGGAGGAATGCTGTTCACTGGCTTGCTCCCCTGGCTCATGCCCAGCCTGCCTTCTTATACGGTACACAACAACCTGCCCAGGGTGGCACCACTCATTGTGGGCTGGGCCCTCCCACACTGCTCGACCATCAAGACAATACTCCACAGATGTGGCCACAGGCCAATCCAATGGAGCCAATTCCCCAATTGAGGGTCCCTCAACCCAGGTGTGTCAAGTTGACACTAAAGCTATCCAGTACAAGCCCCATGTTGGGTGCTAGGTGCGGGGATCTCTCTCTGTCCCAGCTCCATCCCAGCTCCATCCTTTGGGCCAGTCCTTGAGAGTTCCTTGCGATGTGGATTGGGGAAAGGTCAGTGCGCTGTTCGCCCTGCAGCCTCCCTCCCCAGGAGACAATCAGATGCAATAGGGAGTCTGGTCAGGCTGGATCTCATTTTATTTATTTATTTATTTATTTATTTATTTATTTATTTATTTATTTCACATAAATTTATTTTTATTTTTTTTTAACAAATCTAGACCTGTGTTCCCACCATCCCCCACTCCACCAGAGCTCATGCATTCTGCCAAACATGCTTTCATCTTTTCTCAGTCTTTCTCAATATTCTCCATGAGAAGTTGACTGTTTTGAGCAGAAGTTCACTGTTTCAGTCAGTTCTTTGTGCAGTCCTTCGGTTGTTGTTGTTGTATCCAATATGCGTTACACCCATCCTGTTGGACAAAAGCTCAGGGGGGCCTACACAGGAAGACTTACAAACTAGGTATTTGGTTAGCATCTACAGAGGAGGGATACCATTCGTCCTTTGTTTTTCTTTTTTTTCTGGGACTGTTACTCACTCAGCATGATGTCTCTAGACTCCAGCCATTTTCCCTGCAAAGCTCGTGATGTCCATCTTCGTTTAACTGCTGCATAGAACTCCATGTTGTAAATGTACCACATTTTCTCTATCCACTCGTCAGTGAGGGCCATTAGGTTGGTTCCAGCTCCTTGGCTATTGTGAAGGGATGCCAATAAACATGGCTATGCATGTATCTCTGTGGTGGGGTGAGTCTTGAGGTACATCCCTGATGGGTAGGGCTGGGTCAGTGGAACAATTCATTCCAAGTCTCCAAGGGTTCTCCACACTGCTTTCCATATGTGGCTTGTACGGTTTACATTCCCCCAGCAGTGGTGAGTGTTCCCCTTTCCCCCAACCCTCCAGCACTGGTACATTTGTTTTCTTGATCCTAGCCTCTTATTGGAGTAAGATGATATTTTAAAGTGGTTTTTTATGCATTCACTTAATGATAGTGAGGTGGAACACTTCTCAAGTGTGTTCTCAAACATCTCTAATTCTTCACTTGTGAATTTTCTGTTCAGTTTTTGCTCCCTCTATTGAGTGGGTTATTTGGTTTCTTTTTCTTTGTTTTTTGAGTAGTTTATATATTCTGGACAAAATGCTTTGTCAGATGTATCTGCAGTGAAGGTTTTCCTCCCACTGTGAGTTTCTCTTCACTTCCTTGATTGTTCTTCTTTGATGTACAGAAGCTTTTGAGTTTAATGAGGTCCCGTTGTCAATGTCAACCTAATTCTTGCACAGCTGCTGTCTGATTTAGGAAGTCTTTTCCTACACCTATGTCTTGTAGTCTGCTGCCAACTTTTTCTTCTATCACCTTCAGAGTTTGGGGTTTCATGTTGAGGTCTTTGATCCATCTGGTGTTGACTTTTGTACAGGGTGAGAGGTAGGGGTTTAATTTAATTCTTCTACAAGTGGTGATCCAGTTTTGCCAACACCACTTGCTGAAGATGCTGTCTTTTCTCCATTGTGGCTTCTTGGCCCCTTTGTCAAATATAAGATGGCTGAAATTGTATGTGCTCATATTTAGATCTTCGGTTTTGTTCCATTGGTCAACAGGTCTGTTTTTGTGCCAGTACCAGGCTGTTTTTATGACTATAGCCCTGTAGTATAGTTTGAAGTCTGGAATAGAGATCCCCCCTGTGTAGTTCTTTTCACTCAGGGTTGTTTTGGCTATTCGGATCTCATTTTATTGTAGGCAGCACAGCAGTTATATAGGCAAACATCACAGAGATATCCAGCGTGTGAAATGGGCAGCCAATGATCTTAAGGGTCAAGGCAGCTAGCAGGATGCATTCTAATCAGTTTAATGGCAAGCATGGGCTGTTCATGAACTGTCCACGAGTGAGGAAATAGGGCCAATTAGAAAAAATTTAAAAACAATTTTGAACGCGCCTACCTTGCTTCCTTCAGGCACCATCTTTTCTGGGCAAGTCCTATTGATTTGTAAAGGCCCTTTAGGATACCCTTCTCAACAAAGAAGCCACAATAAATTGCTTTTGCCCAGTATTCTGTCATAGCAACAATAAGAAGAAACAAGTGTTCACAGGAAGTGAGCCATGCTGGTGTCCATAGGTCAGCAAGTAGAGCAAAGGCCAGCATGCTCTCGTATGCTATATTGAGAATAGATACAGTGCAATAAATGGGGACAGGGTAGTGACAAGAGATTAGATCAAAGAAGTAAGGTTAGATTTTCCTTTTGTGGGAAACAGGGAACACTGGAAGGTTTGTGACTTCAGCTGGGAGGTATCTGTGGTTTCCTATTCAGGTTGGGCTGCAGGAGAGCAGAAGAAAGGAGGCTCATTTGGAGGCAACTGCCTGGTCCAAACAGCACAGGATGATCACACATGCAGGATAGAGGGCAAAGAGATGGTGGGAAATGACCAGATAATGGGGGACTTCTGAGGCCAGCAAAGAGGACTTCTAGTCAGACTGGATATGGAGTCAAGGGGTGAGAGAATCCAAGGAAGATTCGCTTTGGGCTTGAGAAAATGGGAAGGCGCAGTTGCCATCAGTCCAGGAGGGAAGCATTCCAGATGGGGGAAGTTTGAGGAAGAATACCAGGAGTTCAAAGTCAAGATTTGCGATATCAGGAAGAGTTAGCTAACAAACATCTGGGGCTACAGGAGACAGGCTTAGGCTGAAAAGAAATATTTGAGAGCTGTTGGCAAATACATGGCATTTAAAGCCATGATCCCACATGAAATCACTGGGAAAAGGAGTTAACTAAAGAGGAAAAGAAATTTAAAATCAAAGTCTCAGGCAGTTCAAAACTTCAGGGGTCAGAAATTCTGAACGAGGGCCATTCACAAATTAACTGGTCGGAATTCTACAAAACCAACCAACCAAACAATGAATGCTATCTTCTCAGTTACTTTTCTTGTTGCTATAACAAAATGCCCTGAGAAAAGCAACTTCAGGGAGAAGGGGCTCCCTTTGGCTCACAGTTCAAGGGTACAGTCCACCACAGCAGGGGAATCATGGGTGCACTTCCAAACATGCAGGCATAGCACTAGTACAGATAGTTTTTTTTTTTTGTTTGTTTTTTGTTTTTGTATTTTTGAGACAGGGTCTCCCTTTAGTCCCAGCTGACCTAGAGCTCACTCTGTAGACCAGGTTGGCCTTGATCTCACAGAGATCTACCTGTCTCTGCCTCCTGAGTGCTAGGATTAAAGGCATGCACCACCATGTCTAGCTACAAATAGATTTTTATATTTATTTATTTATTTATTTATTTTTTGTCTTTTTGAGACAGGTTCTCCCTGAAGCCCCAGCTGTCCTGGAACTCACTTTGTAGACTAGGCTGGCCTTGAACTCACAAAGATCCGCCTGCTTTTTCTTCCAGAATGCTAGGATTAAAGGTATGTGCCACAGATAGATTTTTTTTTATTTATTTCTGTATGTGTATGAATGTACTGTCTGCATGCAGGTCTGTGCACCCGTGTCGTGCAATGCTGCAGAGGTTAGAAGAGGGTGTCAGATTCCCCTGGAACTGGAGTTCTCCCGGAATTGGAGTTTCAGATGGTTCTCGGCCTCCATGTGGGTGCTGGGGATCAAACCTGGGTCCTCTGTAAGAACGGTCAGTGCTCTTAACTGCTAGGCAATCTCTCCAGCCCCACAGATAGATTTTTAAAACAACAATGGATCAGAGTAGCTAGCATGGTGATGCACTCCTTTAATCCCACCATTCAGGAGGCAGATCTCTGTGTGACTGAGGCCAGCCTAGTTTACAAAGGTCAGCTGGGGCTACAAGGAAACCCTGTCTCAAAAGGGGACAATAAAAAAGGGTGAAAGTAGATAAAAAAATAAAAACAAAAACAACAAAGGAACATTGGCCCCAAATACATTGGACTAAATTGAGAAATTTGAGTAAGCATTAGCTGACACAGTAATATTAATATTAAATTTTTGATGTGATTATAGTGGGTGGAGTGGAGTCACTGGAACTGTTTGGCAACCAATAGAGATTGAGGCTTGCTACTTTCAGATGGCTCAGCTGACACCTGTGGGGACAGGATGAGTGGGAAAATGGCGACAGTTGGTGGACAGGTGACTACTTAGGATATACTCGTATTTGTTATACTTTTCTTTGATCTTTTTCCATATAGCTTGAACATATTCAAGTCAAAACAGGAATAAAAGGCTGGTAGAAGCGGAGGAATCAGTAAAGAAGACTGTGAAGAGGAGGAGAAAGTGGCACACACTCGGGGGCCGAGTGAAGGAAGCTAGTAAAGCAGGAAGACATGAAAAGGACATGAAATGCCACTGGTGGCTGGTTAAAGTGAGTGAGATATGGGTTTAGGAACAATCCTTGGTGACTACGGCAGGAATGGACCCTCCGCGGGCTAGACCCAAGAAATGAACAGGAACATGTGCATGACTATGCATGACTTTGTGACTCTGTGTGACAGTGTGTATGTGTATGTGGGGGTCTGAGTTGTAGGAAGTGAGGGGGCACTGCACTAGGGTATGTCACTGGAACTACCCCAGTGCAGCCAAACAACCCTGAAAGCAGGAAACAGCAGGTTTAGCTCTGATTTCACAGAGTGGAGCTATTTAAAGGAAGGTAGATCAGCAGGAAAAATGAAATAACTGGAATTCAGAGCACATTTGTTTCCTTGTTTTGACTGTTCTCAGGAGGCACCGGTTAAATGTAGCATAGAGTTCTGGGTTGCTGGTTGGGGAGTTAGGATTAGAAAAGCAAATCCCATTTTTCTCCAAACAGTAAACTCAGGAATTCCTGCTTTCCCTTCTTTCATTTTCTCATTTCTTTTTAACATTCTCTCCTCACTTCCCTCCCTCCCTCCCTTCCTCCCTCCCTCCTCCCTTCCTCTCTCTCCCTCCTCCCTCCCTCTTTCTTTCTTTCTTTCTTTCTTTCTTTCTTTCTTTCTTTCTTTCTTTCTTTCTTTCTTTCTTTCTTTCTTTCTTTTTTTCTTTCTTCTTTTGTTCCATCTACTTAGCTGTACTGACCCATCCTTATCCTAGGAAGCTGCAGCCATACCAGAGAACTTGAATCAGTCTCTATCATGCCTCTTCTCTTCCATTCTTCAAAAATTAAAACACCATTCATTTATGGCAAAGGAAAAAACATATAAACACAAAGTAAAAAGTCCTAACCCCACTATATAGAGAAAACATTTTGATATGCATTTACTTTGGGGGACATATATGTATAATCATATTTTTTTAGTTTTTATGAGACAGCTGGCTTGATACCTGGTATGTAGACCAGGCTAGCCTTGATCTCACAGAGATCCACCTGCCTTTGCCTCCTGAGTGCTGGGATTATAGGTATTGGTCACCATGCCTGGCATATATAGATTTTTTTAAAGCTAGATTTTTGGTGTGATTTTTTAAGGTCCTTCCATCATTTTCTTTTCATAAGTAACATTGACAGACAATTTCTTACCCTATCATAAATAATTTTCATGCTTAGATTGTTTTCTTGATATGAGGTAGGGAAGAGGGGGGAGGAGCAGGTAGAAGCTTCGGTTCTTCTAGAAGACCAGGTGTGATGGCTAATCCTGGGTGCCAGCTTGACTGGGTCTGGGATTAACTAAAATGAGAGAGAGAGAGAGAGAGAGCAGAGAGAGAGAGAGAGAGAGACCTTCTGATTGGATCATTTGAAGCTGGAAGGCCCACCGTAAATGTGTGCCTAACCTTCTGATGGCAGCCCATAGAAAGGGCCATGGCAGAACGGAGTGTTCTCTTGCTGCTTGCCTTCTCTCTCACTGGTGATTTCTCTTGCTGCATGATAACCTACATCCTCAGATCATTGTACTGAAGACAGCAGATATCTCCAGAATCCATCGAGGCCTTTCAAGTGCCAGATGGTGACTGCTGAGACATCCTGCTTGTGGACTGAGGAACTACCAGATTCTCAGTCTCTCCAGTGCAGTGCAGCATTGTTGGATATATATATATATATATATATATATATATATATATATTCATTTTACCAGTTCTGTTTCTTTAGAGAACCTTGATGAATACACCAGGTATGTGGGTTAAATAGGCTAGAAAAAAATGGAACTCGCTAAGGGATCCTCAAAAAGACAGCCCTGGGCAGGATGTGTGTCTTTCTGCCCCAAGTCCTCACCCTAGTGTGTTCTAGAAGTCAGGATGGAAGGGATTTGAAGAGTTTCTACACCACTGCTTCCTCTGCCCCAGAGTCTCTTCTTTCTCCTAGGATACCATGGTTTCTAGAAGAGGGAATTCAGCCTTGAAGAGCCAGGGAACTAGGAAGTGATGGATTAATGTGGCACCCAGTGTGTCACCCTGGTCTGCATTCATAGAAGAATCATTTAAAATCATTCCCAATGTGAGATGTACAAAGTATCACAAACCAGCAAAAATAAACTACAGATAAACACAGCTGGGATAATCAATGTCTCTCTCTCTCTCTCTCTCTCTCTCTCTCTCTCTCTCTCCCCCTTCTCTCTCTCTGTCTCCCCTTCTCTCTCTCTTTTTCTCTCTCCTTCTCTCTCTTTTTCTCTCTCTTTCTCTCACTTTGACAAGGTCTTGTGTACTTTACACTAACCTGGAGCTCCCTATGCAGGCAAGGACAAATCGCTCTGGATCCTTCCACCTCCACCTTCCGCATGCTGGGATAACAGGTGTGCGCGTACTACCATGTCTGAGTTATGAGGTACTGGGGATGGAACCTGGGCTTAATGCATGGTAGCCAAACACTACCAGCTGATCCATGCCTCTAGCCCTAGGTGTGAATCTAAAAGGCTTCATGCTGAGCAGAATTCTACCCAACAGCATACATGCAGAACAATTTCATTGGTATGAAGTTTTAAAGACAGCAGAATTCAACTATTGTATTGAACATGAACCAGAAAAGCAGGGAGCTGAGTACCACAAAGGCCAGAGTGCTCACTCGTAAAGAAGGAGAGGGAGGATTCATCATCCCAAGGTGCTTGGGAGTTTCTGGGATGTACTGACCTGAACCGGTGGTCCCTGAGTGTTCGGTTTGTAACAATTCATGAGGTTTTGCATTTACGTTTTTGTAGATTTGCTGTATTTTGTCCATTGCTTAATAAAAAAAAGTGGCAAAGATTATTTGTGGTAGTGGTTGGGAGGGTGACATCACTTTTCTGGTGAAAGGCTGGAGTGGAAAGTGCTATTTTCAAGCTATGTAGAGTCACCACCGGCTTCATGATATTTTCTTGTAGAGATTGTTTTTTTTTCTGGTCTTTTCAAGACAGTGTCTTCCTTTAGTCCCAGCTGGCCTGGAGCTCCCTATGTAGACCTGCTTGGCCTGGAACTCACAGAGATCTGCCTGCCTCTGCCTCCCCAGTGCTGGGATTAAAGGCATGACCACCACACCCAGAAAGACTATTTTCTTTACTATAAGGAAAGCATCCAGACATAGCCAGGAATGCCTGGGTTTTGTGTCAGCTGTTCACAGATGAAATGGGTTAATTATCACCTTTTCACCTAGTTAATTGCTGCTGGCCTATGTAGTATCTCAGTCCTTTTTGTTTGTTTTCTTAGCAACACATTTCTCAATAGAGAAAGCAAAGAATGTTCCAATCCTAGTAATGGGGGGAAGGGGACTGAGGACCTTGTGTTGTCCCTGTCTAGAATCAGGTGTGGTTAGAGGTAAGGAAGGCCAGTAGCACACGCTCAGCTTCCAATCCTGGGAACTCCTTGGTGGGAGCTCTCAAGCCCCCTCTTCTATTTTCCTCTCCACGAAGGGATCTGCTCACTCCTCACTCTGCCACAGTTTGCTGGGAGTGTTCTGACCAACAGGGAAAGAACTGTGCGGTGGAATAAGGGGAGCAGGGGGAAGGAGGAGATGTTGGGGTTTACAGACAAAGAAGAACTCCCAGGGTGACTGGAATTTAAAAAAGTAAAGTGATTTAAAAACCTATACTCTACCAAGTTTGAAAGCCTAGAAGAAATGGATGAATATCTGAAATCTTGGGAATCACCAAAGCTCAACCAAGAAGAGATTGACAGCTTAAACAGACCAATAATATGTGAAGAAATTGAAGATGTAATAAGCAGCCTCCTAACCAAAAAATGCCCAGGCCCAGATGATTTCACAGCAGAATTCTATAAAATATTTCAAAAAGACTTACAACCATTAATATTCAAGTTGTTTAGAAGGATACAAACGGAGGGAGTTCTCCCAAATTCCTTCTATGAAGCCAGCATCACTCTAATACCAAAACCAGGCAAAGATGCAACTAAAAAGGAGAACTATAGACCCATCTTCCTAATGA
>VZQC01012167.1:1275730-1290493 GCA_009823505.1 Rhizomys pruinosus
TGGGGTTAATGGTGAAACTACAATAATATAGACTGGACACTCATTTGATCAACTTGATTGAACATACAAGCCCCCCCTGCTGGATGGTGGGACCCATGAGCTGTGTGGGTTTGGGCACAACTGCTTGCAAATTGGTTTTACATGAAGGATGCTTGTACTCACAAATTATCACCTATTGTTAAAAAAAATGAAAACAAAACAAAACAAAAAAGCAGAGAAAGATGCAGAAAACTTATGGCAGAATGCACGATCTGCGATGGGTAGGGGTGGGGTGGGGGGGAAGGGAAGGGGATATATGCCTGAACTGAATTGGAAAATGATGTATGAAATACACAAAGCATCAATAAAAAAAAAAAAAGTAAAGTGATAAGTGGTGGTGGTTCCAGCAAAATTATTTTTACAAAATGTGCATTTTTGCATTTTCAGGTGCTATGGATTTTTATTATTTTAATGGAAGAGTCATGTATTGTCCTCATAGAATTATAGTCATACAATAAAAGCCTATCTGTTTAGATATACACTTTGGAATTTTTACATTTTAATAAAATTAATTTTTATTTTATGTATATGAGTGCTTTTGCCTGTGTGTATGTGAGTGTGCCAGCCGTGTGCCTGCTGCCTGCAAGCTTGGGTTCTCTGGAAGAGTAGCAAGTGTTCTTAACTCCTGAGCCATCTCTCTATCCCCTAGTTTTTATTTCTTTTGTGTGTAGGTCTCTGTGTGTATGTGTGTTGGTGCTTGAGCCATGGGGCTCCTGTGGAGGTCAGAGGACAACTTGCCAGAGTGTGTTCTCTCCTCTGGGTTGAACTCAAGCATCAAGCTAAGCAGCAGGCACCCACCTTTGCCAACTGTGCTGAATAGACTGTTGTCAACTTGAGACACCTGGGAGGAGTAAACCTCAATTGAGAACTTTCCTTTATTGGACTACTCTTGTGGCCTGTGTCTGTGAGGCTTTTTCTTGATTGTTGAGTGATGTGAGGGCCCAGCCCAAGGTTGGTGGGGCCACCCTTGGGCAGGTGGTCCTGGGTTGTTTAAAAAACCAGGCAGAGGCAGGCGGATCTTTGTGAGTTCAAGGCCAGCTTGGTCTACAGAGTGAGTTCCAGGACAGCTGGGGCTACAGGGAGACCCTGTCTCGAAAAGACCAAAAAAAAAAAAACCAGGCTGAGCACAGGCCAAAGGAGTAAGCCAGTGAGCAGCATTTCTCCATGGCTTGGGCTTCTGCTCCTGCTGAAGGAAGTTCCTGCCCTGGCTTCCCTCAGTACTGAACTGTCATTTGGTGAGAGAAACCAACCCTTTCTTCCCCAAGTTGCTTTTTGGTCAGTTATTTATTTATTTATTTATTTATTTATTTATTTATTTATTTATTTATGTGTATGAGTGTACTGTCTGCATTTAGGTCTGTGCACCCGTGTCGTGCAATGCCGCGGAGGTCAGAAGAGGGCGTCGGATTCCCCTGGAACTGGAGTTAAAGACGGTTCTTAGCCGCCATGTGGGTACTGGGAATCGAACCTGGGTCCTCTGCAAGAGCAGTCGGTGCTCTTAACCACTGAGCCATCTTTCCAGCCCCTGGTCAGTATTTTCTTACAGAAACAGCTGGAACCACCTCGACTGCCCCCACACCTTGAATTGTGCATTGAAAGATGAGCAGACACTTCTTGGCAAATAACCTACCTGTACCCTTTCTATTCACCAACTTTGTTCTTTGACACCCTATTCTAGTCTTTATAGATGTGAGCTCATTTTAAGCTTGGCTTCCTGCGGTTTGAGCTGAAGACCCCATTTCAGAGCAGAAACCAAGGCCCGAGGAACATGAAACCCTCTGGGGGATTCGCAGGTGGGCAGCTGGTCCGTGGCTGAGTTCCAAACTTCACCGAGTACCGCTTTCCGCGTGCATTCAGGCTACATCCAGGACCCTGAAAGTTTCTGGGAAACACTTTTTCTGGGAAAAACTTTCTAGGAAGGAACAGGTGCGGAATCTGTCCCAGAGAAGCTGGCCACAGGGCCAGCAGTAACAATATAAAGCACGTCTAGAGAGAGGCATGGTAATCCCAGGGTGAGGTAGAGGGTGCTGCAGGTTCTAGGCTATCTTGGACTATGTGGGTTTCAGGCCAGACAGAGTGAAACCTTGTTTTAGTCAATCAACCAATCAATCAGCCAATCAATTAAAAATAAATTTAGAGACGGCTTTGAGATCTTGCCACTTTGGAAGCAGTTCTTGCGAGGCTGTGCCCTGGCGTGCTCCGGGCTCCACTGCGGTTGCGTCTGGTTCCAGGGCCCCGCGCAGGGAGCCCAGCTCTGCCGTCAGTCTTCTTCAGTTCGAGGTCCCTTGGCGCCGCAGAGGGTGGGGTTGTTTGTTTTGTCCTTCAGGCCATCATTGTCATTCAGACAGCCTCCCAGTGTGGCTCAAATACCGGGTGCAACCCGACACCTCGGGCTGTTAATGGCTCGGTGCCTCTGGCGCCTGGGTGGGTTGGGAATCCTCTCAGAAACGGAGGTTTGCGGCTCTGGGCCGGGGAGGAGGCCGGAGCCCGCATGGATCCATCCCCAGGAGTCGTCATATCTGAGTGGAGACTGAGATCCAGAAGATTCCCCCACCGCCCCTACAGCCCCGCGCCACATTTCCAGGTTCTAGAAGGAGTGAAGGTGGACTCCTTTCCGGGGTACTGGAGAGTCTTGGGCCATGCTCCTTCTTCAGCTCAGCCCACTTCCCACCCGCTCTCATTTACTAACTAGTTCAGTTGACTTGAGTCACTACCAGGACATGTAAATATCAATTTCAATTTAAGTGTATATTAGTACCCACTACAGCACAGGCTTTGAATGGTTCTACATATTTCCTGTGGGAATCCAAACTCAGAAGTCAGAACCGCGAGTTAAAGAAAGGATCGCCTGGCATAGTGATGAACGCCTTTTGTCCCTGCGCTCGGGAGGCAGAGACAGGAGGATCTCTGTGCATTCAAAATCAGCCTGGTCTACATAGTGAGTTCCAGGACAGCTGGGACCACAGGGAGACCCTGTCTCNAAAAAAAAAAAAAATTCAAAATTTCCTCTGAAACTTCATCTAAAGCCTCGTTTCATAATTTAGAATTTTTAGAAAGATAATTTAGGGCATGTGTGGTATATTATATAACCCCAGCAGATTTAGGGGGGCAGTTTCCTTTAATCAAATGCATTATTTGTTTGGTGAAAACTATACTCACATTAAATGAAAGTAAACTTCTTTATAAGAGCTTAGTTATATAAGAAAATGAGTTTTGAAGCCAAACTTATGAAAATATTTTGGTTTTCAGATTTTAGCATGGCAAATAATAAATAGCAAGTTACTTCCATGTATTTATTGAATATGTATTATGTTCTTGAAGACCTTATACAACAAGCATCAAGACAGTAAACCAATAGCTTTAATGGATCATGGAGCATTCCAGGTAGCAGGAACAAGAAAACTGCAGGAAGGCTGCTTAGAGTGGGCTGCATTCTGAGAACACAGTAGCCTACTTTGAGTTGTTCTGACAGAACATAAGATTACATGTTCTAAGGAAGTAGGCAGCTGATGTTTCAAAGGTTGTGTTTAGTATTGCTCCTTTTATCATTACCAGCCTGCTACTTTTTATTAGTGGGTGTGGGTGTGCAAGCACACACACCAGGCATGTTTCTAGGGCTAGGACCACTGGTGAATCTTCACAGGAGTTAATACTCTGGGCTGTATGTGCCTGAAAAGATGCTGAATCATTAATGCAGTGTGGATGACTAAGAACACTTCTGTGGGGTGGGCTCCTGCTATTCAGCAGGAAGCTCAATAATAAGACTTTCTGAGCACTGTGTTTAGCAGCCTCCCCTTTCCACAGACGGTACTAGAGTATGCCCTACCAGCTACCAACTTTGGGGGCCCTGACTCAGACTGTGCAAGAATACAACTGGGCTGATATAGTCTAATGAACTGAGTTCAGTTTGCTTATGGAGTTATCTTAATATTTTGACACTGAATAATGAAAATACCTTTCAACCCTTAGCTTAACTGAATAAGATAATCTGGTCTTTCAGTGTTGAGAGATTCCATGTAGAATAAGCCAATCTGGAAAGATAATTTGGGAAGGAGCTATTCTTACTTGCTCATTGATAAAGTGGGCTACTATTTAACTGAGATTTTTTTTTATTTATTATTATTTATTTCTGTATGTGTATGAATGTACTGTCTGCATGCAGGTCTGTGCACCCGTGTCGTGCAATGCCGCGGAGGTCAGAAGAGGGTCTTGGATTCCCCTGGAGCTGGAGCCCTCCTGGAACTGGAGCTTCAGACGGCTCTCGGCCGCCATGTGGGTGCTGGGGATCGAACCCGGGTCCTCTGCAAGAGCGGTCGGCGCTCTTAACCGCTAGGCCATCTCTCCAGCCCCAGCTAAGTTCTTTTAACTGATTCTTCTAGCCCCAGGGTCTCAAGACATCTTGGGATATCAAGGTGGCTTTTCCTGCTTCCATCCTTGAAGCTGGGATGCTGTGGTCCAGAACGGGGTTCCTGACCCAGGACCCCTAGCAGTGATGCACTTAGGAAGCAAGTCCTTGCTTGCTGGCAGTGGTATGCCTGCCTATAAGGTGGTGCCCCACCTCACACACTGTAGAACCACCGAGGTGCTTTGCCAGCTGTGTTTCCTGCAGCCAGCCATTCTGCTGGAATTGCCATCACACCTATTGGTTATTTTTCCTATCGCCTTGACAAAATACTTGACAAAACCAATTTAAGCAAAGAAGCTGTATTTTGGATTAGGATTTGGGGCAGACAGCCCATCCTGGCCAGGAAGAAGACAGCTGGTCTCAGCAGAGAGGGGGAAGAGGAAGGAGAGGGAGAGGGAGGATATGCTGGTACTCATGGCTCCCCCCCTTTCTCTTTTTGGCTTGGACTCCACCAAGTGGGAGCCCTGATGTGCACTTACATTTGGGTTGCCTCTGAATGTGCCTTCTGCAAACTCCCTCAAAGACAAGCCCAGAAGGGTGTCACCTAAATCTACAACCAGATCTGCCCACTGGGTCTTCCTGCCACACACCCCTTTGCCAAACAACCTTACAAGCAAAGCCACCTGGCTCAGCCTGCCTTTCCTATATTTGCTTGATGTGCAGTTCTAAATAAAGATCATGTCTTTCTCCAAATGGGTGAATTTCTGCATAGTGCTTCTTGGATTTTAATGTATCTACAGTTTACCCTGGTCCTAATTAAAATGAAAATTTTGATTTAGTTGCATCCGGCCTGAGAGTCTGAATTTCCAAACTGCTAGTCCTCAGCTCACACACTGATTAAGGAGGACCCAAGAACTGATTTAAGTTTTTGGCCTGGCTGGGGGCACAGGAAATCTGAAGGAGTTATTCTTCCCCTTTGGTGTTAGCCTTCCATCACTGTGACAATATACCCAAGGGGGTGGGGGTGTGTGGGGTGTGTGCGGAAGCTTAAGGAGTAGTAAAGGGAATATTTATTTTGGCTCACAGTTTCAAGGTTTCTACAGGATAAGAATTTAGAAAGTGCATAAAAAGGGTGGGTTAGTCCATAGTGTCTGGGTCAGATCCTGGGGCTGAGCTCTCCCAAGGCTCTCCTTTATCTATTTGGTGGCTGATGACTATGAGCTGAGACCTTGTCTGGGGCATTTGGTGGAGACTTGGGTGGTTTTTCTGGGTGATCTGCTTGACTTCTTTGTGGAAAGGTGAGCTGGTTAGCTTTAGTTGTCAACTTGATATACCTGGGAAGAGGCATCCTCAACTGGGAAATGGGTTCTATCCAGTTAGCCTTGTGGACACATCTGTTGGGCATTTCCTTGATTGTTGAGTGATGTGGGAGGGCTCAGCCCACTGTGGGTGGTGCCATCTCTGGGCAGATGGTCCTGTGTTATGTCAGAAAACAGGCTGAGCATATGCCAGAGTGCTGGGATTAAAGGCATGCCACCATGCCCTGCAAGATTTTTGTTTTTTAGAAAAGCATTAATCCAATCATTCAAGATGCTGAGATGGAGCTGGTGATCCTAGAACTTTTTGGAGAAAAAAAAACAAATTGAAGGGAACAACAGCAACAAAAAGACTTGCTCAAAGAATTTACCCAAACAGTAAATAAACTTCTACATCAAAAAAAGTTTAAAAAAGACTTGAGTAAAAGATACAAGACAGGCAGAATGGATGAGTACGGGGGTGGGGCATGGATGGGGGGACAGGCATAAACTTGATTAAGAAATATTGTATGGGGGCTGGAGAGATAGCCTAGCGGGTAAGAGCACCGACCGCTCTTGCAGAGGACCCGGGTTCGATCCCCAGCACCCACATGGCGGGTGAGAACCGTCTGAAACTCCAATTCCAGGAGAACTCCAGTTCCAGGGGAATCTGAGACCCTCTTCTGACCTCCGCGGCAATGCACGACACGGGTGCACAAACCTGCATGCAGACAGTACATTCATACACATACAGAAATAAATAAAATTAAAAAAAAAGAAATATTGTATGAAATGCACAAAAGCTCAATAAAAAATTAAGAAAAAAAAAAAAGCATTGTTAGGGGACTGGGGAAGATGGCTCAGTGGTTGGGAATACTTGCTGTTCTTCCTGAGGCCCAGGGTTTGAATCTCAGCACCCACTTGGTGACTGGCAACCATCCAGTTCCAGGGGATCTGACACCCTCTTCTGGTCTCTGCAGGCATTGCATAACATGAGTGCACATACACACATGCAGGCAAAACACCTATACACATAAAACAAATATAATAAATATTTTTTAAAAAAGCACTATTGGGGAAATTTGATGGAATATGAAATATCATGTAAGCATTAAGTTCTTGATGTTGGTAATTTCCCTGGGGTTATACAAGAGTGTGTATATATATTTAAAATTTATTTTAAACTTTTTTTTATGTGTATGAGTGTATTGCCTGCATATATGTAAGTGCACCTGTGTTGTGCAATGCCTGCATATATGTAAGTGCACCTGTGTTGCGCAATGCCTGCAGAGGTCAGAAGGCATTGGACACCCTGGAACTGCAGTTATGGACAGTTGTTAGCCACCATTTGGGTGCAGAGGATCAAACCCAGGTAATCTGTAAGAGCACTCCGTGCTCTTAACTGCTGAGCAATCTCTCCAGCCCTCTTATTGTGTGTTTGTGTATGATGTGTATGTGTGTGCATATATGACAGGGCACATGTGTAGAAGTCAGAGGACAATGGTGTAGAGTTTCTTCTTCCATCTTTGCATGGGTCCTCTGGGATGAACTTGGAGGTTCAGGCTTGCATTGTCGGGCAGTGGGCACCTTTATCTGCAGAGAGCCGTCTCGCTGGTCCTATAGGATAGTACACATAGAAAATACTCAGATATTTAGGTGAGCATGCTTTCAACTTGATGAAATATGTGTGTGTGTGTGTGTGTGTGTGTGTACAAAATACTTACTCAGATATTAGGTGAGTGTGCTTTCAACTTGATGAAATATATGCATGTGTGTGTGTGTGTGTGTATACAAAATACTCAGATATTTAGGTGAGCATGCTTTCAACTTGATGAAATGTGTGTGTGTGTGTGTGTGTGTGTGTGTGTGTACAAAATACTTACTCAGATATTTAGGTGAGTGTGCTTTCGACTTGATGAAATATATGTGTGTGTGTGTACAAAATACTCAGATATTTAGGTGAGCGTGCTTTCAACTTGATGAAATATATGTGTGTGTGTGTGTATACAAAAATACTCAGATATTTAGGTGAGGCACATGGCTTGTCACCTTGATGATTTATAATTAAGCTATATATATAATATATTAATAATAATGTGTACACATAAAACAACATATAAAAAAGAAGAGACAGAAAAAAGAAAATATAAGATACTAACAATTGGGAGATTTTTCATGAAGGATACTTGGGAATTTTTTTTCTCTTCTTGGAATCTAAGTTTAAGTTCTATCATACTAAATATGTCTAAGTAAAAAAAAAGGCTAAAAGTAAGCCCTACATCCCTCTGGAAGCTCTTTTAAACTGGAAACATTAGGTACATATTTCCAAGTTCAAACATGGAGCCTATATTTAAACAGCATCTCACTTATTTAATTTTTTGTTAATTTGAATTTTTAAAAAAGATTTGATTTTCACTGATGTGTACATGTGTCTGTGTGAGTCTATACAGTGCCCAAAGCAGCCAGAAGAGGGTGTTGGACCCCCTGGAGCTGGAGCTACAGGTGTATAGTATAGAGACCTTGGAAAGAAAGACTGACTTGGTCATCAAATGCTTTCTCATGTGTAGGGGTGCCTGCCTGCCCAGTGTTATAAACTTGACTGTTGTCCTTCTGAAGGAAAGGGAGGAGCCAGGGAGCAGATACCCCTCCCAACCAGCCAGTCAGCCTTGGCTGCATAAGGGGGAAGGGCTAAGGGCATATAAGTAGAGAATTCCGGGGGATTGGTCTCTCTGTCCCATCATCATCTTAGGTGGAGGTTACAGGGTCCGTGGGAGACCCTAGATGACTGCCCGAGGGAGGGGGAGTGCCGACAATCCTGTAAGTGGTCCTCTCACCCGTTCTCTCTGTAAGCAAGCCCAATTAAACTCTCCACAATCTTCCAAACTGGTTTTAAAGGGTCTTCTCCACTTTGCCTTTGGGACTGTGGGAGGGATTGGGTGGGTTCCCCTATCCATGCATATATCCCCATGCATACATAGCTCCTGGAAGGAATTTTAGCAACAAGGTGGCTGTGAGCTGCCATGTGGGTGCTGGAAATTGAACTCTGGTTCTCTGGCAGAACCGCAAGTCTTCATCACTGAGCCACTGCTCTAGCCCCTAATTTGACATATTGGGTACTATATGGATATGGCTCCAAAATATAAACACATATAAAACCCCAAACAGCAAGATGTCTTGCCCCCAGGTTCAGCTGGACCTTCATCTACTGCCTCCCATCACTGTCATCAATGTATGGCCGCTTTGTGGATATCTTTGGGAAATCTTCCTGAATTCTTCCCATGCAAGTGCACCCAGCCACCCTGGCACCATGGTCTCATTCAACTCCCCCTCAACAAAAGGATGGCTCTTATAGGACACTCACGCTCTTCCTTTCCTCTGGTATATGACCTCCCTGCTTCTTGGCTTTATAAGATTTCCCTGACTGACCCTAACTGGCCCACTGGTTGGAAAGATTATCTGGGACTATGTACCTAATAATAATAATAATCTGCTCTACTTACATAAATAATGCAGATTGTATCACCCTGTCTTTGTTTTTTTGTATGTAGTTGTCAAAAACAGTACATTTAGGAAGCAAAGTCAGCTAGGTACTAAAGACCAAGCATGACTTTTGTGATGCTGATTTTCCAGGAACAGGCTATTTTAAAAATATTTTGTTTTATTTTATGTGTATAGGTGTATTTCCTGCATGTGTATAAGTACACTGGTGTTGTGTAATGCCTGTAGAGGTCAGAAGAGGGTATTGGATCCCCTGGAACTGCAGTTATGGATGGTTTCTGGCTGCCAAGTGGGTGCTAACCCGGGTCTTCTGCAAGTGATCAATAAGCCATCTCTCCAATCCCTGGAATAGCCTTTTTTGGGCTGCTTCTTGCCTTTCTGAACAAGTTAAGTGCCACGCTAGCCAGTCTTTACTGACTCTGGCTTCTTAGGTACCCTGCATGCTAGCCTGGTCTTCCTGTATCCCAGTCCTAACACTCTAGGTGGCTAACTGTAACCCCATTTTTAGGGGATCTGATGCCCTTTTCTGACTTCTGTAGGCATTGGATGACCCAGGTGCATTTACATACATGCAGGCATACTAAAATTAGATTAAATATTAAAAATTAACTATTAAAAAGATTGTGTGAACTTTTAAGTTGAATACCAGCCTGGGCAGCATAGAAAAGATACCTGAAAAATTTCACAAGTTCCTATTTAAAAGTAAGAGAGCATGGTGATTTTCTGTAGTGCTTGTGGATACAGGTAAGCACTCTACCACTGAGCTACATCCCTGGCCCTGTTATTATGTTTTTTTGAAAAAGAAGAGATCAAGTCTTAGTGACATGGAAAAAGCAGGGGTGGGGTGTTGGGGGGAAGATAACAGTTTGAATAAAATCATATTTTGGCCTGTATGTATAGAATGGTCTCAAAGTTGAGATTCTTCTGTAGGGACTGAACGCTGTCCTATAGAGCGTGTTCTTTGAGTTCACATTTAGAGGTCTGAAGGTCCCATTTGAGAACAAACTCAGTCTTTTAAAAAAGATTTTATTAAAAGGATTATGTGTACAAGTGTTCTGACTGCAGCTATATAAGTGCACCTGTGTATGAAAATGCTTGTGAGGCTAGACGAGGCATTGGATACCTGGAACTGGAGTTATGGACAGTTTTCAGCTGCCATGTGGGTGCTAGGAACTGAACCTGTGTCCTTTTCAAGAGCATCCAGCGCTCTTAGCTAATGAGCCATCTCTACAGCCCCTCAGTCATTTTCTTTCTTTTTTTTTTTTTTTGGTCTTTTTGAGACAGGGTCTCCCTTTCCGTTTAGTCCTAGCTGGCCTGGAGCTTGCTATGTAGACCAGGCTGGCCTTGAATTCACAGAGATCCACCTGCCTCTGCCTCCTGAGTGCTGGGATTAAAGGCATGCGCCACCATGCTCGGCTCCCTCAGTATTTATTTATTAATTATGTTATTTTTATTTTAGTGTATGAATGTATTGTCTGCAGGTGGTAAGTGCACTCGTCTCGTGAAATGCCCACAGAGTCAGAAAGTGTTAGATTCCTCTGGAACTGGAGTTATAGATGGTTGTTACCTGTCACGTGGGTGCTGGGACTTGACCCTGGGTCCTCTGCAAGAGCAGTCAGTGCTCTGAACCACTGAGCCATGTCTCCAGCCCCCGGGTTTCATTTTTTAAACTTTATGTGTGTTTTTGCCATGTATGTATGTGCGTCACATGCATGCTGTGCCTTTGGAGGCCAGGCAGGGCATTGGATTCCCTTGAACTGGAGTTCCACGTGGTTGAGTCACCATGTGGGTGCTGGGAACCAAACCCAGGTTCTCTGCAAGAGCAGCTAGTGCTGTTCATCACCGAGCCATCTCTCCAGCTCCCTGGGACTTTTCTGCCTTATCTCTGGAACACAGGCCAGGACATAAGCATGGAATACATATTGTTAAATGAATGAAGATCTCTTCAGGAAACGGTCCATCTCCCACAAGGGAAACCTGTGCGAGGTTCAGGAGTCCTAACCCCTCATTCAGTCTGCCCACTTCCAGTTCATGTATCCCAGGCTGGCCTTAAACTCCCTATGTAGCAAAGGATGATCTTGAACTCAAGACCCTCCTGTCTCCACTTCTCAACTCCAGTTTCAAGGAATTGGGGTGCACTGCAGTCCAGCTTCCAGTCCAACATCAGACAGCTGAGCCATGGCGTTGGAAGCACGGTGCCACGTCAACTCTCAGCCCCCGAAGTATGGGTCCTAAGTCCATCAGGACTGGAGACCTGCCCCAGTCGTCTCTCCCCTGGAAGCTGGGAGGTAACCTGTATCGTGAGACTCATTGCAGAGGACCTGGGTTCGATCCCCAGCACCCACATGGCGGCTGAGAACCGTCTTTAACTCCAGCTCCAGGGGAATCCGATACCCTCTTCTGACCTCTGCAGGATTGCACGACACGGGTGCACAAACCTACATGCAGACAGTACATTCGTACACATAAGAAATAAATAAAATTAACCGGGCGTGGTGGTGCACGCCTTTGATTCTAGCACTTGGGAGGCAGAGGCAGGCAGACCTTTGTGAGTTCAAGGCCAGCCTAGTCTACAGATCGAGTTCCAGGACAGCCTGGGTCTACAGGGAGACCCTGTCTCAAAAAGACCAAAATAAATAAATAAATAAATAAATAAATAAATAAAATTTAAAAAATTAAAATAATTACATTTGTTGTGTGTGTGTGTACCGGTGGCATGTATGTGGAAGTCAGAGGATGGCTTGTAGAGTGAAACGTCTATTATGTGGGTGCTTTCCCTTGATTTCTAGGCCTCGAAACCTCTAATACAATGCAATTTGCTCCCAGGCCTTTGTGTACAGGTATTACAAAGTGTGTGAGCTAGATCTCTGTCCCATTAAAATGTGAAACTCATTAAGAATATACCTATGTCATAATGATACCCTCTTGTACCTTAGAAATGTGCTATTTTAACGAGGACATCCACATTGCTTTCAATGAACTCATTTTGGATAGAGAAAATCCAGGTATTACATTCCTTCTGCTCACAATATACTATCTGCAAATGAGCAGATATCTTTTTTGGTTTTTTTTTGGTCTTTTCGAGACAGGGTCTCCCTGTAGCCCCAGCTGTCCTGGAACTCGCTCTGTAGACTAGGCTGGCCTTGAACTCACAAAGATCCGCCTGCCTCTGCTCCCAAGTGCTAGGATTAAAGGCGTGTGCCACCACGCCCGACTTTTTTTTTTTTTTGTTTTTGGTATGAGCAGATATCTTTTAAGAAAGGATTTCTCTATTTTTATTTTATGCGTCTGCGTCTTCACCTGCGTGCATGTATGTGTGGACCACATGCATTGTGGTGTCTGCAGAAACCAGAAGAGGGTGTCGGATCACGGGAACCTGGAGTTATGGATGGTTGTGAGCTGCCGTGTGGATTCTGGGGCTGAACCCAGTTCCTCTGCAAGAGCAGCCAGTGCTCTTAGCTACTGAACTGTCTCTCCTGCCTGTGAGCATATATCGCAACATTGCCATCCAGGAAGACTCAACTTTTGGGAAGGCAGTTTGTGGTGCTGCTTTAAAATCGTTGACTCCAGGGGCTGGAGAGATGGCCTAGCGGTTGAGAACGTCGACCACTCTTGCAGAGGACCCGGGTTCGATCCCCAGCACCCACATGGCGGCCGAGAGCCGTCTGAAACTCCAATTCCAGGAGAACTCCAGTTCCAGGGGAGTCCGACGTCCTCTTCTGACCTCCGCGGCATTGCACGTCACGGGTGCATAGACTTGCATGCAGACAATACATTCATACACATACGGAAATAAATAAAATTAAAAAAAAAATCGTTGACTCCAGGGTGGTGGTGGGGGTCTTGGAGAGATGGGTCAGAGGACCTGGGTTTGGTTCCCAGCACCTGTCATTCCAGTTCTAGGCAATCCAACACCATCTTCTGACCTCTACAGGTATCTCATGACATGGGTGCAATTACCCTTACATGAATGTAGGCAATATACTCAGACAATAAAAATAGTAAAATATTAAAAAATATTGATTCACTCCCTTTAGGCCTCTCTAAGATTCATTGGGGGAACAGGAGTTTCCTCATTATCTTTCAAACCTGGAAGTCTGGGGGTGAATAATTTTGTTATTTATTTATTTATTTTTTTTCAGAGTCAGGCTCTCACTGTAGAGCTGAGGCTTGCTTTGAACTCAACTCAGTATGTAATGTGGGCTGGCCTGGAACTTGCTATCATCCCCCTGCCTCAGCCTCTCCAGTGCTGAGATTCACAAGTGTGTGCCAGGAGTAGGCCTTCTGGGAAGTAGTCACAGTTCTCCTTGATCAATGAGTGATGTCTATCCCCAAACATGATACTTGTTAAGCATTATTGTCTTAAACCATGTGTGTGTATGCTTGTGTGTGGGTTTGTGCACATGAGTGCATATTCCTGTGAAAGCCAGAAGAAGGCATCAGATCTCCTGGGCTGGAGTTACAGGCAGTTTTGAACCATACCCAACATGGGTGGTAGGATTTGAACTCATGTCCTCTGCAAGGGAAGTAAGTGCTCTTAGCTGCTGAGCTGTCTCTCCAGTTCCAGTTGTCTTCTGAGTTTTGTACTTAATCTTTTATTATTATTTGGATTTAATCTTTTTGTTATTCTTTACTGACATCTATTTCCAGTGGACCAGAGTCTCTTTATCTTTCCAAAAAATTATATGCAAGAGAAATAGTAAAACTTTAAAAATAGTTCAGAGGTGATAGAAATGATTAGTGTACCGTCTAGACATTCTCCTGCTTCTTGTGTAACCCAGTGACTTCAAAGAGAAGGAGATTTCAGTTAGGAACCTGAAGCCCTATCCCAGCTGTGGAGCCCCAGAAGTGCAAGCACTTGCAGCTCTAGAAGCTGACCAAGAGGGGGCGCAGTGCCATCTTTCCAGGGAAGTCCGCTTCAGACCTCCAGGAAGAGACCTCATCTCTCACATGGCAGGCTTTCTTCCTTCCCTATTTGTGCAGATTTTATTTTTCGTTAATGATGTCTGCCCTCCAGTGCTGTGCATCCCCAGGGCATGGTGGATTTATTCCCCATTTTATGGGAAATTCTCCACATCTTCCTGGCAGAGCTGGGTTCTGGATCTGCTTGGCCTGTCACTTGCTTATCCTTGACAGAGAGGTGTCCTTCCACAGCCTGTTTGAAGAACCCCCATCCGGACCCTATAGCCACTTAACTTTCTCCTTTTGACACATTCACCAACACTCTCCCAAATGGAGCCTAGTACCCGATTACCACTGAATCTAGCACTTAACATCAGCAGTTTAGCTAAATGACCCCCTTTCTCCTAATCAGGTGGGCTGGCTAGAATTGGGAAGGGCAGGACCCCACCAAAGTGCGGCTGGGAGAGGAGCCTGCTTATTCACTTTTCTATAGATTTCTTTTTTTTTTTTTTTCAGTATCTAGCTCCTTTTTTATTTTTTATTACTTTTTTTTTATGAGTACAAGCATCCTTCATGTAGAGCCAATGTGCAAGCAGCTGCGCCCAAACCCACACAGCCCAAGGCTCCTACCATCCAGCTGGAGGGGCTTATATGTACAATCAAGCCGATCAAATAAATGTCCAG
>VZQC01012167.1:1297735-1340040 GCA_009823505.1 Rhizomys pruinosus
TATATATATATATATATATATATATATATATATAATTAGAGCTTCTGAAAAATGACCACCAGTGACCATCAGCATCAGATGAAGTAATTTGTAACAGAAGTAAAGTGTAAAATAACATTGAAATAATTTTATAGAATTCATAATCTAATCTTTTGAGACTGAATGAAATATATGTGAAGAATAGAAATCTATTGGATGTTCAGTGCCTGTTTCTCACAGAATTCTATGAAAGCAGTTAGGTAGATGCTCCTGGTTGTTATTTTGAGTGCTCCATAGATCATATTATGAAGTAGTCTTCAAAATACTAACAATTCAAAAGCCTGGCTCATTCTAAACATATAGGTGATATATTTAAGGTTTATTGCTACCTCTATTTTGTAGGATTTTTTTTTTTAAAGGAGTCTTTCTATGTGGGTTTGTTAATATCTGTACCAATAAGTAAATAGTCTCAGACATGAATAATTTAAACACCTTTGAATGTTTTTCTATATGGAGATCCACTGAAGTCTTGAGATAGAATCTAGGATTTCCAAAATTATTAATTCTAGGAGTGCAGGTATACCCCAAGATGAACTCAGAGGATGCTTACTAAATGTCTACTTGGCCGGGGCATTCACAAAAGGTTAACTGCTTCACAAAGTTCCAGTGACTTGACTCATCTGGTTGAAGTCTGCTTTCCAGATGACCTTGGTTTTTAATAATTCTTTTTTATCATATTAATTCTTATTTTCTGGCCTGCTTGACTTTTGGCTTTCTAGCAATTAGGGTACCTGCTCTTGCCTCAAGGAGTAGAACTGACACTTTTGCCTTTTCTAGAAATGAGTACTTTGTGAGAAATAATGGCACTGTGTACACAACTTAAAAGTATGATACAGTAGCAATTAAGAATTCTACAGAAACTGTATCATGCAGAGATTGCCCAAGTAAATAAAGGAATTTTGATGTCCTGGTCAGGTTTAAACTAAAAAGAGGATTGTAGGGCAAAGTGAAACTAAGTCCAGTGAAGCCTTGGATTCTACTGATTTGACTCAAAGCTTAGTAGCTCTTAGAAAATCACCTCAGCAGGAGGTGCATAGAGAGAAACTGAGGAAAACAATGACCAGAATAAAAGCAAGATACGAATCAAAGCTACATCAGCCAAGGAATGACTTACAGGTCCAGCGAACAAGGAACTAAAGTGAGAAAAAATAGAGTTCTCTGTTGTTAAGATTTAAAGCTCATTTTTTACACTGTCTAGCACCTATGTAACTGTAAGGCATAAAAAATGAAGTCCTTAGAGTTAAAAGTTAGTATTACTTTGCTTTGTTGCAAAACTGCTAAATTGCAGAGCTGAGTGGCTGTACTATTATTGTTTTACTTTCTTTGTTGTCTCAACTAAATGGTTGTATCATTATTGATTCTTTTACTGTTTTTGATGTTAAGGATGATTTTAGGTGTGAATTTTCAGAAAAAAAATTACGAGGAAGTTGGGTTATATTTTTCAACATTAGCTTAGATTAGTCTTAGGGTATATAAAAATAAACATTGGGATCTGAGGAGCAGAGAGAGAAGAGAGGGAAAAAGAGAAGAGAGAGCAGAGAAGAAGAAAAGAAAATTGGCAGAGTGGCAAATCCAAGAGGCCCTCTGCACAGGATCAGAGAAGGCACATGGTCTCTGTAATCCTTAGGTCACAAAATTGGCAGAGAGGCAAACCGGAGAGGCCCTCTGCACAGGAGCAGGGAAGACAGGTGCTCCTCAGGTCACGAAAAGAAAGACTCTTGTGTCTTATTTGATTAATTTCTTTGCTGCCTTTGTGACCACCCACTTCTGGACCTGAACCTGCTGGAGCTGGACTCCAGCATCTACTGATGGTTCATTTATTATAGAAGTTAGAGATGTCCAGTTGGAGTTGATTTTTGTACAGGGCAAGAGATAGGGGTTTAACTTTATTTATTTTTTTTATTTTATTTTTATTTTATTTTATTTTTATTTTTTGGTCTTTTTGAGACAGGGTCTCCCTGTAGCCCCAAGGGGTTTAACTTTTATTCTTCTACAATGGTGATCCAGTTTTGCCAACACCATTTGCTGAAGATGCTGTCTTTCCTCCATTGAGTCTTCTTGGCCCCTTTGTCAAATATGAAGTGGGTGAAATTGTATGTGCTCAAGTTTGGATCTTCAATTTTATTCCAGTGGTCTGTAGGTCTGTTTTTGCCAGTACCAGGCAGTTTTTATGACTATAGGCCTATAATATAGTTTGAAGTCTGGTTTAGTGATCTCCCTGTATTGCTCTTTTTGCTCAGGGTTGCTTTGGCTATTTGGGGTCTTTTGTTTTTCCATATGAATTTAAGGACTTTTTCCAAGTCTGTGAAGAAACTCATCAGGATTTTAATTGAGATTGCATTGAATCTGTATATTAATTTGATTTGGGTAGAATAGACAATTTTACTATATTAATTTTTCCAATCTATGAGCATGGGAGATCTGTCAATCTTCTGATGTCTTCTTCAATTTCCTTCTTTGGGGGTTTAAAATTTTTGTTGTAGAGATCTTTGGTATCTTTGCTTAGGTTTGTTCCTAAGTATTTTATTGTTTTGAGACTATTGTGAGTGGGAATATCTCCTTCTATTCTTTCTTCAGTTGCTTGTTGTTGGTGTAAAGAAAGGCTACTGATTTTTGTAGGTTAATTTTGTGTTCTGTCACTTTACTGAAACTCTTATTTCTAGGAGTTTTCTTGTGGAGATTTTTGCATCCCTTAGGTAAATTATATTGTCTGCAAAATGGGATAGCTTGACTTCCTCTTTTCCAATTAGTACTCCTTTAATTTCCTTTTCTTGCCTTTTTGCCCTAGCAAGCATTTCAAGCACTATATTGAAGAGGAGTGGTGATAGGGGGCAGCTTTGCCAGGTTTCTGACTTTAACGGGAATACTTCTGACTTTTCTCCATTTAGGATGATGCTGGCTGTGGGTTTCTTATGTATGGTTTTGATTACATTGAGGAATGATCCCTCCAGTCCAGTTCCCTCTAGGACTGTAAGCATTAAGGGATGCTGGATCTTGTCAAAGGCTTTTTCTGCATCAATCGAGATGATCATGTGGTTTTTGTCTTTCAGTCCATTTATGTATTTTATGATATTTATTGATTTAAATATGTTGAACCATCCCTGAATCTCTGCTATGAAGCCAACTGGTCATGATAGATGATTTTTTTGATGTGGGTCTGTATGCGGTTTGCAAGTATTTTGTTGAGAATTTTTGTGTCTATGTTCTTTTTTGTTTTTTGGTCTTTTCAAGACAGGGTCTCCCTGTAGCCCCAGCTGTCCTGGAACTCCCTCTGTAGACCAGGCTGGCCTCGAACTCACAAAGATCCATCTGCCTCTGCCTCGCAAGTGCTAGGATTAAAGGCATGCGCCACCACGTCCGGCTCAAACTATATTTTAAAACTATTCAAAATTTGATGAAATATAAAAGTATGTAGAATAGGGGGTGGTGCTGTTTGTCTGTCATGCCCCTGGTTGGGGTTCAATATTCAACATTGGAGAAATGCAGTAATAATTATAAAGAATAAAGGCAAATGAATATATCCTTAGACTAAATTCCTTGTACTTAATAGAAGTCATGGCAGTATCGCATAAATATTATGCATGCACAGTTATGGTAATTGGAGCGGAATTTAAAAATATTCATTATGCTTTTTTGGGGGGTGTTATACAATGAGACCGCACTGGGCCACTTCACACCTGTGTAGGGGTGGAATAAAGATGCTCATGATATATTTAAGTGAAAAATGTGAGCTATGGGGCCAAAAATTCTATGTTACATTTGGAAAAAAATGTTTGTTAGAGCATGTTTGTGGATGTGTGTAAAAACAATGGATTTACTAGTAGCTTTAGGAGCAACTGAAGTGTACAAATGACAAATGAGTCATTGAATTTTGGGAGGAGGAATTGGATGGGGGAGTGTATTTTATGTAATTGAAACAGGTGATGGGTTCATGGGTAATTTTTGGTATTTAAAGTTATTAAAAAAATTCTGAGCCAGACATGGCGGCGCATGTCTTTAATCCTAGCACTTGGGAGGCAGGGGCAAGTTGATCTTTGTGAGTTCAAGGCCAGCCTGGTCTACAGAGTGAGTTACTGGACAGCTGGGTCCACAGTGAGACCCTGTCTGGAAAAGACCAAAAAAAAAAAAAATAAAAAAAAATTCTGAAGACTGTACTGCTAGGTCAGAGACTGCAGCCCGGGAGGCTTGGAAATCTTGAGCCAACACTGCCATCTTCTGGGCGACATAGTGTCTTGCATCCACCTACATGATTCTGGTCTCCACAGAGCTTTCTCCTAAACTTCTGGACAAGGCAGCCGGTCCAGACAGAACTTTCTGTAAGCCCGGGGTGGACAGCAGGAGGTCACCCAGGACTCCAGCCTCCACATCTGGGTGTGTAGCAGAATTTCTTGGATACCATCCACAGAGCATCAAGCTGAGTGGTTTGCTCTAAGTACAGGAAACTGCACTTACGGAAAAGGCCCTTTGTGGGGGGGCCTAATGTGGTTCTTGTTCTCACGTGAGGTGCAGCCTAGCGCCCTGAGCTGGTGCCGGAGCGGAGCTATCTATGACCCACCTTTAACACTGGGCAGTGGTGCCCCCATTTTGTCTTGCGTCCTGAAACCACAGCTCTGCGGACAGAGTCTTGCCAGTACTCTACTCTGTATGCTCTTCCGTTTCCAGGTGCCATGTGGGAGTTCTCTGGACTTTTCTCCTGCCCGGAGATCAGTTATCAGTTAAGCTACAACTTACCGCCTCCCCCCCCCCCCCCCACTGGGAGGGACTCTAACACATGACCCAGTGCTAGAGGGCTCAGCTGGGCTGAGCTCTAACTTTAACTGTATGAAACTGCACGGTCTAGAAGATCTCTTTACAGCCCGTGTTTGCCCTGCATGCCTGCTCTATTCACACCTGCTGAGATAAGGAATCAATAGCGGTTCTGCAGCCATGGGTGATGGATAAAGAAGGCATGCTATATAGCCATAGCACTCAATTTTATATACAAGGTGGTCCCATCTGTCCTATAAGTGGCCTGTTGTTAATCTGCCACTCAATGAGGTGGCAGCCTAACAACTGCAGGGACCACCTTGCAGGATGGATGGGGGCTGAGACAAGATGGCTCAACACATTGGCTAGGACTAATATATATATATATATATATCTCCACTATAAGAACAAAATCTAGGCTGGAGAGAAGGCTCAGTGATTAAGAGCACTGGTTGCTCTTGCAGAGGACCCAGGTTCAATTCCCAGCACCCACATGGCAGCTAACAACAGTCCGTAACTCTAGTTCCAGGGGATCCGACACTCTCTGACCTCCACAGCATTGTACGACATGAGTGCACTCACACATGTGTGAGCAATACACTCATACTCATAAAAAGGAACAAATCCTGTCATTTGTGGCAATGTGGATAGAATTGAAGGACACTCTGTTATGTGAGATAAGTGAAAAGGACAAATACTGTCTGTTTCCACTGATATATTTTTAAAGAGTATTTTATGTGTATGAGTGTATTACTCGCATGTAGGAAGGTGCACCCATGTTGTGCAGTGCCTACAGAGATCAGAAGAGGGTGTCAGATCCTCTTGAACTGGAGTTCTGAACTGTTGTTAGTTATCATGTAGGTGCTGGGAATCAAACCTGGGTCCTTTGCAAGAGCAGTCAGTGATCTTAACCACTGAGCCATCTCTCTAGCCCCTTACTAGTGAATCTCATAGAAGCTGGACATAGAATAGTGCCCACTAAAGATTAGGGATGGGAGAGGATGGGAATAGAGGGTGGCTGGAAAAGCAAGTGCCAAAATTCAGTGAGATAGGAAGGAGAGGTACTAGTATCCCACAATGCAGCAGGATGACTGTGGTTTACTGTGACTTATTATTGTATCTCCCTGCATGTAGGCATTATTTGTATGTTTGTTTTTTGGAGACTGGGTCTGTCCTAGTTTGCTTTCTGTTGCTGTGATAAAACACTAAAAGCAACTTGATGAAGAAAGGGTTTATTTCATCTTACCGGTTACAGTCCATCATTGCGGGAAGTCAGGGAAGGAACCTGGAGCAGGAGTGGAAGCAGAGACCATGGAGGAACACTGCTCACTGGCTTGCTTCCCTGGCGTGCTCAGTGACCTTTCTTATACAGCCCAGGCCTACCTGCCAAGGGGCCACACCACCCACAGTGGCTGGGCCCTCCCAGATCAGTTAGCAATCAAGAAAATGCCCCATGATGTGTCTACAGGCCAGTCTGATGGAGGAAATTCCACAGCAGAGTTTCCCTCTTCCTGGGTGTGTCAAGTTGACAGCCAAGATTGGCCATCATGGGGTCTTACTCTGTAGCCCACGCTGGTTTGGAAATTACTACATAGCCCAAGCTGGCCTTGAACTTGCAGCAGCAATCCTTCCATTTTCTCCCAAGTGTTGGGATTGCAGGCACGAGCAATCCACACCTGGATAAAGAACTCGGTGAGTGAGTTCCACTGGGCAGAGGGCTGGGCCGTGCAGGTAGCTGTGTAGGTTGGTGTTTGGAACTCTGTGTGCTAAATCCCTTGTCCCATTCTCTGTATACATTGGGCTAGGGACCAGACTGTGCCTCAGGCAGGGAGATGGAGACTGCAAAGTAGATGAAAAAGTCTCTGGAGGGGGCTGGAGAGATGGCCTAGTGGTTAAGAGCACCGACTGCTCTTGCAGAGGACCCGGGTTTGATCCCCAGCACCCACATGGCAGCTAAAAACCGTCTGTAACTCCAATTCCAGGAGAACTCCAGTTACAGGGGAATCTGAGACCCTCTTCTGACCTCTGAGGCATTGCACAAAGACCCGTGCACAAACCTTCATGCAGACAGTACATTCATACACATACAAAAATAAAATTTAAAAAAAATAAAAAAAGAAAAATTCTCTGGAGTTGAACAAATCTAGGCTTCAATTGGTTATGAGAAATTAGCACCCGTCCTGGGAACAAGCACGAAGAAGCTGCCTTTGCAGAAAGCAATGGCTCCCGGCTTGGGCCTGCAAGGTAACTAAACACAGGATGAAGCCTGGTCCCTCTTTGTCTTTTTGTGCAACTTTGGCTGAAGGCACAGAGATAAGTTATCTTCTTTAACCTTTTTTCTTGAGTCTTCTTGAAGTCCAGGAGGAACAAAACCTTGCAGGACTCCTGCTCCAGAGAGGTTGACAATTATCCATGAGGGCTCTGCTGCACCCTTAGTGACTGACGGATTAACAGCCCAACAGACCACTTGCAGGATAGATGGGGCCACCCATCAGGACACACTGGTGGGTCAATGGCAAGCCCTGGCCAGGACTACTTAATTCCTCACACCTTCTGGCCTCTATTAAACTTAAATCTCTCATCAGTACCACAAGGCAGACTTGGCTTGCTAGACCCCTTTAGCTCCTTGTCCTCACGTGCCCACGTTGACTCCTTCTTCCTGTCTCTGCTTTCCACCATTACTTTTCGTGAATTGGGGGTGGGAGGACTGGCCTACCCTGTTGGGGCTATTGGAGCCCAAGCTTTTGCCTTAAAAATTCTGGTAACAAATTTGGGAAGCCAGACAGGAGAAAACCCATTTCTTGGGGGGATCAGCTACTTACAGCGCATTGGCTCAAGATGGAGAGGAAGGTTTGAGAGGTTCCACACAGCTGCTGGGACCATTTTTGTTCCTTTTTCTTTTTCCTCTTTGGTCAGATTCAGCTGTTGTGTTAATTACTTTTCATGTTTCTATGACAAAAGCAACTGAAGGAAGGAAGGGTTTATTTTGGCTCACAGTTTTAAGGGACACAGTCCATCAAGGCTGGGAAAGGTGGCAGTGGTGTAAGGCAGCTGGTCACCTGCATCTGCAGTAAGGAAGCAGAGAGAGGTGCATGCTGGGGGTTAACTAGCTTCCTCCTCTTTATGCAGTCCTGAATTCCAGCCCAGAGAATGGTGCAGCCATAGGTAGGATGTATCTTCCTACCTCAATTAAGTTAATATACATAATCTCTCCCAGAGATGCCCAGAGATCTGTCTCCAAGCTGATTCTGGATCCTGTCTAGTTGACAGACAATATAAACCATCACATCTGGTTTCTACTACTGTTTGGTGAGGCAGAGAAATGAGTGTTTGAACTCCACAGGCCCTGAAGCCTGACCCTTGAGAAGTTTTCCCTGACTTGTGCCTCTCAGGCCTCGCTGTTCCTTTTCCAGTTTTGAGGTTCTTTTGAGTGGTTTAGTTTCTTTTAGAACACATTTTTTTTTTTTTTTTGGTCTTTTCGAGACAGGGTAGTTATGAAGTTTGACAGGCAGTTTGGGTCCCTTGGCTCAGGGCTCTTCTGAGTTGTTAGAATTCTGTAGAACTGCTGGGGTGAGTGTGATTGTGTGACTGGTCTTGTATCAGGAAAGATCAGGTGGGACACTGGAACTGTACAGGAAGCAGATATTTTATTTAGCCTGCAGCTTGGTCCAGGAGGCTCAAGCCTCAAAATCTGGACCCCAAGGGGAAGAAGCTCATATCTTTTCTTAGGCATTGTGTAACAGTGAGAAAGAAACTTACATAATGATTGGCTATCAGTAAAGTCTTCAAACAGGCAAATTATTATAACTTTAGAAAAGAAAAAAATGCTAAAAATTCCCCTGTTTGAAAGTCATTGCAGAAGTCTCCATCTGAGGAAAATAGATCTATCTATCTATCTATCTATCTATCTATCTATCTATCTATCTATCTATCATCTATCTGTCTATCTATCTATCTATCTATAATCTATCTATCTATCATCTATCTATCTATCTATCTATCTATCTATCTATCTATCTATCTATCATCTGTCTATCTATAGCCAAGCCATCCATCTTTTTGTTGTTCCTCAAAAACTGACTGGTTGAAGTCTTTGTCTCATCCAAGTTTAACTGAAATGTAGACATTAACACATTAGCTTTCAGCTTCCTGGTAGACTGGTTTGCATCTGGTGCTGTCAAATGTTAGTTCTGGAGACTGAGGCTGGGAAACAAAAGCCTTTACTGCAGCTTTACAAGGGAAATTGCTAAAAAATTTTTACAGTAAAGGCTTAAAACAAAACCAGATGATCCTAGTTTGTCATAGATGTAGTTTAGATTTAAAAATCTGTTCAAAATCCCAATAAATGGATACCGTAGCCTTTTAGCAGAGCAAGGGCTTATATAAGTTATTTAGACTGAGATTTTAAAGTAGGTTTAGTTTTTACTTTATGTGTATGTGTGTATTTCTCTCTTTGTATGTATATGTGCTGTGTATGTGCAGGTACAGGGGCCAGAAGAGGGTACTGGAGTCTTGGGAGCTGGAGTTACAGGCGGTTGTGAAGTGAGGCCTGGAAACTGAACTTTGGTCCTCTGCAGGAGAAAACCTGCTGAACCATCTCTTCGGTGCCTGGTCTGAGCTCTTTTAGTGACTGCATCGCAGCTCTGGTTAAACAGGGCCATCATGTGTGTGAGATGCACTTGGTGCCACGTGATAAACTTATCTATGGTCATTGATGCTAGTTTTTTTTTTTTTTTCTGTCTTTTCGAGACAGGGTCTCCCTGTAGCCCCAGCTGGCCTGGAGCTCACTCTGTAGACCAGGCTGGCCTTGAACTCACAAAGATCTGCCTGCCTCTGCCTCCCAAATGCTGGGATTAAAGGTGTGCGCCACCACACCCAGCTCATTGATGCTATTTTTTAAAAAGCTTTGTGAAAGTATTTTAAAATGTAAATTTATTTAAGATATGACAAAATGTAAAGCACTAATGCAAAACTAAAACCTAATTTTTTTGTGTCTAGACCAACAAATCTTTCTTAAAAACATTGCTGTGGGCTCTGGAGATATGGGTTGGTGGTTAAGAACACATATCGCTCTTGCAGAGGACCCAGGTTCAGTTCCCAGTACCCACATGGCTAACAACTGGATCAAACTCCAGTTTCAGAAGATTTGGTGCCCTCTTCTTGCCTCTGTGGGGATTGCAGACATATGTTGCACTAACATACATGCAGGAAAAATACTCAGACACGTGAAATAAGAACTATATTGTTCTGCTCTTTGTAACATTCGTAAAAATGAATTGTATTTTGTTTTATTAAGATAATTGCTTATCTATTCTGATTTTGTTTGTTTTTTGACTACCAAGAAAACAGAATATTAACAAAGTCAAGTTCATTTAAGTGGCTGTTTATATTAATGTCTTTTAAATGGCCACTTAAAACCACCTGTTATTTTAAGATGGCTCAGTACATTTAACTACCTTATGATCTATGACTAAAACAGTATAGAACTATGTGTCTAAAATTCATTTAAATGGTGTGGGTTCCACTTTTCTTTCTGTTGCTATGATAAGATACTGACCAAAGGCAACTCAAGCAGAGAACATGGAGGAATTCCACTTCCAGGTTTGCTTTCTCTGACTTGTTTGGCTACTCATTGTCTTCCTTAATGAGTGAGTCATATCTCTCAACAGCCAATCCTTCCTTCCTCACTGGTTTGGGTTTCCCTGGAGCATGCTAAGATGGCAAGCTCTTGGCACAAGGGAAATGGTGACCCGGAGTACACAGATCCATGACCCCTGGAGACATGGGCCCTGAGGTTACTGAGCCCACACTAAGGCTTGGGAGTATGTGTGGAGCTGAGGCCTCCTGTGGACACAGTAGAGCAGTGGTTAGGATTGTGCTGGGAAGGCAAGATGATCGTGCCCCTCAGCGGTTAAGAGTACTGACTGCTCTTGCAGAGGACCAGAGTTCAATTCCCAGCACCCACATAGCGGCTAACAACCGTCCATAAGTCCAGCTCCAGGAGATCCATCACCCTCTTCTGACCTCCATAGGCATTGTATGACACAGGTGCACTTAACATACATTCAGGCAATATACTCATACACATAAGATAAAATGTTTCAAAGATGGCCACGCCCATGTGGTGGCAGCCATGACAGGGCCAGTAATGCCTCGCTCTGGGTCCAGAGCACACCTGCACACGGGCTGTCCTCAGCAGCAGCCGTTCCTCCTAATTTCCGAGCGGCCAGCGCTCGGCTTGCTCAGCCGCCTCCTCGTCCTGCCTCTGCGCATTCCTCTTGAGCTCTGCTCTGCTCTGCCCTGCCACTGTTTCCAATTGCCCCCAAAGCCTTCCGGTTTATTCACTGTGGACAGCCCCACCTCCCAGGGTATGGACTTAGCCTCCCAGGTGGGAGGATCCCCTCAAGTGCGAAGTTCAGAAGAAAGAAAATTCTGCCTGTCTGCTCTGAGTGGTAACTTAGAACCATTTATTCAGGCAAGCCTCTTTATTACACATTGTATATGTGTGTATTGAGAATGTCCCACACTGCATAGACATAGATAATTATGTTGACGAAAATAATCTAATGCTTGAATGTAGGACTATTACTTATCCTAACTACAAATGATCAGATGGGACAACTTGCAAATATGGGTCTTCGTTTCTTTTTTTTTCTTTTATTTATTTATTTATTTATTTATTTTGGTCTTTTCGAGACAGGGTCTCCCTGTAGCCCCAGCTGTCCTGGAACTCGCTCTGTAGACCAGGCTGGCCTTGAACTCACAAAGATCCGCCTGCCTCTGCCTCCCAAGTGCTAGGATTAACGGCGTGTGCCACCACGCCCGGCGGGTCTTCATTTCTTAAACTCTTCCCCAGAATCACAGAAGTGCCGCTGTGCATCAGTCACTACAGTCCTGTTCATCATCTCTTCCCTCTCCCCAGTGCTCCGAGCAGACTTTCTTTCTGTGCCGCCTTACTGGCAATGGTCTGAACTCTGGCGAGGCTATGCAGTGTGGAATATGTGACGTCATATGTGGCTGCCTGTCGAAGTCCACGGGGAGATCGAAAATGTCGGGGTCCTGGCTCTTGTTAGTGAGGCCAAGGCCAAGGGCCATCCAACACTCTGAAGCTGGTGCACACGGAAGAAAGGTTTTATCTCCCAAGTCCCCTAGATGGTGCTCTTTGTCAACTCTCTCTCTCTCTCTCTCTCTCTCTCTCTCTCTCTCTCTCTCTCTCTTTCTCTCTCTCTCTCTCTCTCTCNCTCTCTCTCTCTCTCTCTCTCTCTCTCTCTCTCTCTCCTTCCCCTTTCTTTGGAAGCTGTTGGCATTAAGCCTTTGCCCCCAAGGCCCAAGTTAGCTGCCATTGTCCAGTGGAAAGTCATAGTTGTCAGACGCCTTAAGTGACGTCAGAGAGGAGATCTGCTGGAAATAGCTGTTACCTCTGGGTATTTCAGGATGGTTTATAGTGGAGCTGTGATGGATGACTTGTTTATTGAGTGGCACGTGGTTCTTGTTCTTTATGGCATAACTGAATAATTCTGTGTACACAAATGTTCTTAGCAGCTGGCATCTACACTCAATAACCTTTGGAGAGCTTAGGGAGAGGAGGTAGGTGTGGTGTCAGAGTGTAAAACATTCATATCTGTCGTTTTCCTCTGGTTCAACCTTTCTTCAGTGAAGACCATTGCATGAAGATTGTGATCTATCACAGGCATCTAAAGGTTCCTTTTCTTTTCTTTTCTTTCTTTTTTTTTTTTTTTTGTCTTTTTGAGACAGTGTCTCCCTATAGCCCCAGCTGGCCTAGAACTCACTCTGTAGACCAGGCTGGCCTTGAACTCACAGAGATCCGCCTGCCTCTGCCTTCTGAGTGCTAGGATTAAAGGTGTGTGCCACCACATCTGGCTAATGTTCCTTTTCTGGTCTCCGGTGTATCTGAAATGAAAAGACACATTCATTGTCTGGGTCATCAAGAACTTATCAAACAGGCATTCATCTATACACATAGCAAGATGAATTCTGAATTCCTACTGATCTGGAAGTAAAGATTAAAATTTTTTTTCTTCCAGCTTTACTGAGGCGAATTCACAAATAATTGATACCTTTACTGTGAGGTATATTATTATAATATAACACTACATTATATACATATAGTGTATACATATATAATACACAAAACATAATATATAACATATATGTATACATTATAAAATAATTATTATAGTTAAGTTAATTAGTGCACTGGCACTCCACCAAGCTTCCTTTAACACATATTGTGTGTATATGTCTGAGTGTGCACGTGCCTTCTGGTGCATGTGTGGAAGTCACAGGACACCTTCTTTCCTTCCACAATGTAGATTCTGAGGATTGAACTTGGCCACAGGTGCCATTACTGGCTGAGCCTTCTTGCTCACCCTGTCCCCTCTTTGTTGTGAGAACTCTGAAGGTGTGTTTTCTTAGTAAATCTCAGATAGGCAATGCTGTATTATTAAATACCCACTATGCTGTATGTAAATCCATGGAACATAGGGAATCAGAGTTTGAAGATTAGGATGAAGGAATGATTTAGGAGTGCAGAGAAACTTTTTGTGCCAGGACAGAAAACTCACATGAGAGCTGTTCTGGTGGGAAACTCTGCATTTGGAAGGATGTTAGAAGAGAAATGATGGGAGTGGTTTAGAAATCCCAATGGCAGGTGACTCTGAGGCCTGCTGGCCTCCAACTTGGATGGGACACTCTTGACCCGACCCAGGAGGGACACCCTGGGAGTCAGCTTTCTGTAGAGGATACTCAGTACACTTGCTCCAGTTTCTTTGTTGTTTTTGATGTTACTATGAAATTCAAATTTACTCCTTGCTACAGCATGCTTTTGTAAAATAAATGACATCTGTTCCCAGAGCCAATCATAGGCCCTCCCCCATTCCGCACCACTGCACACCTTGCCCCACCCAGCACCACACACCTAGGCCCCCACCCCTCCTTGGGGTGGGGCCAGACCCTTGGCCACGTGGTGCTAGTTGGAAAGCCAGTCCGCAATTCAAGCTGGATTTCCCACATCTTCCCCTGTTTTTATTTTTTGAGAGGCAGACAAGCCCATTGGAGAGGTTGGCATCTATAAAGGAATCTGTTCTTAAATACATGATTACTCAAACCCATCTTGAGTGCTGGGTGGAGGCAGGCCAGACCTAAGATTTTTATCTCTTACACTAAAACCAATTTGTGCTCAAAAACCAACCAATAGGTAATAACAAGTAATGAATACAAGCATCCTTCATGTAAAACCAATTTGCAAGCAGCTATGCCCCAAACTTATACAGCCCAAGATCCCCATTGTCCAGCTGGAGGGGCTTGCATGTACAAGCATGTTGATCAAATAAGAGTCCAGTCTATATTGCTGTAGTACCACAATTCACCCCAATTGCAGCCCTTACATTCTACCATGCCCCCTCTTCCACAGATTTTTCCTTAGGCTTTAGAAAAGGGGCACAAGTGTGCGAGAAGCAAAACAGTCTTTCTCTGGAGATGTCATTCTGGGCTCTCACCAGTTCAGGCTGTTTCCTTTCATGGGTTGGCAGTTTATCCAGGAATAACCTTTTAATCCTACTAACGAAGCACAAGCAATTAGAAATACAGGCATTAAGACAGTACTAATTATTATGGTAAGTTACATAGTGAGCATAGACACAGATGTTTAGATGGTATGCTAATCTATGAACTATAGCTTTTCTGTAAAAAATGACAAGGTCTTACTGTGGCTTATAACATTTCCTAACCACTAGAGGACGTAAGATTTGGCATCAGCAGTGAATTATTCCTCCAAGGAGAGAGCTAATAGCCAATTAGATTTGGGACATACAGATATATGGCTGCCACTGCTACACAGTATTTCCAGGCAAGTGAGGTGTAACTCTGATGGAGGAGTCTTGCTTGACTCAAGGAAACCAATATTTGCTTCATTGATTTAGTTGCCTTTGGTGATACTCTCTGGCATTTCAGAGGCCAACTGTACACTTGCAAGTGTGGTCTTAATACATCTTTCCTATGTTTACACCAGGTCTTCGATAGCAAGGCCTTACCACCTCTCTTCTTGCAGGTATTCCAGCTTACAGGCAAAAAGCCTTTACCTTTTTAGGGCTTGGATCCCCTAGCCAACACCTCCTTGGCAGAATAATCCACTGCTGATACCAGAGCTCTCCTGTATTAATGTATTTTGCTTAATTACACAGCTTATAAAGACTTTACTATTTGGCCTTGAATGGAGAATATCTTTTCATAGTTCTTATATCTATCAGTCAATTAAAGAAAGCAGTTATACCTGTTTTATAAGAAATTACCACTATAACAGTTGGCTCTAATTTACAGTTGGGGAATGACTTAATTAACATTATGTTTTTCTTTGTTCTATGAAGATAAGAAAGTCATATTAAAACTTTGTGGCACCTGGAAGGTAACTTCATTAGGACACATTATAAACAGTTGCTACAAATAGGATCCACAGAGATGTTTGATGCCTGTAGCAGTCAGAGACTTTCCTTCCTTAATGTTCAGATGGGCCAACTTCTCTGCTGGTATTTCTTTGTACATTCTGCACAATGCAAAGCTGTATCTTTTCTTTCTCAGCCATTAAGTTGGTGATTTTTTTTTTTTTTTTGGTCTTTTCAAGACAGGGTCTCCCTGTAGTCCCAGCTGTCTTGGAACTCACTGTGTAGACTAGGCTGGCCTTGAACTCACAAAGATCCGCCTGCCTCTGCCTCCCAAGTGCTAGGATTAAAGGCATGTGCCACCATGCCCGGCCAAGTTGGTGATGTTTTGACCTGTGGGAACATGCAAATCTTTTCCCACAGTTAGTTTTAAGATTTAAATTGAAAAATTTGACAAAAGGTTTAATATATAACTGTATCCCTCCCTTTTTATTTTAGGTTTCTATTTTTTGAGCCATGAATCTCAAAAAGGCAGTTGTAGTACACATACCTATAGGCAGAAATCAAGGTGTAAATTTTCATTAAAGAAAATGTTACAAGATGATACTGTACAACACAAAAATTATAGAAAACATTTGTATGCATTAACCCCAAAGTTGTTGTTATATAAATTATAGGAAATACAAATGTGGACAACAATTTATATTTCTAAGTAGCTTAAATGTATTACCATTTTTATTAAAACCCTTTTAACCAATGTTGTTTAATATAGACATTTTTACTTTTACTAAGTCCTAAAATACTATGTAATATGTAGACATAGTTTCGGCAAATTTGGATACACGTTAAACACACATCAATTAAATACACATTGTTTCTTAAAATTATTTTACTAGAATGTGACTTCAGAGATGTCAAGTCCACTAACTTATATTTATTTACTTGTATTTCTGTGTAAATTTCTACTGAAATGCCTCTATGTAAAGGTATAATACATATTTCAAACATATCACTATAAGTGGGTTTATAACAATCATTTTCCTTTTAGCCTTTGGAGGTGGTTTTTCCAGGCCTGGCACAAAACCCTGTTTTAAAGATGTTTTACCTAGTTGTTAAATGTTTTACAATACACATTTAGCCATACTTTAAATTATATCTAAATTAAAATGAGATTATTTCTTAAAACCAATTTACTAGTCTTTGTCTCAGGTGTTGAAGGAGTGTAGTCGGTAGTGGTACTGTACACCCATAAAGTAGCTAACTGTAACAGCACTTGTACAATTAGTAATTTTTTAACCAAGACAAATAAATTACACAAATGACCATAGAAGTTTAACTATATTAAAGAGCTGCATCTGAGTTGGAGGGGCCAGTTCCAGGTTGGAGGCTTTTTAGAATTGTACAAATGCATATTAACATTTACATAAACCCAATTAAGGATTGTTAACACCAAAAATATAAACCGAGTTTTGTATAGGTTGAATCTGTAAAGTGATTTATAGTCGACCTTTTTAAAAACACAGGAGTTTAGAAAGTTATAGGGGCTAAAACAAAATACTCATACATCCATACACACATGTGCATGTGCACACATATATACAAGCATACACAAACATATGTACAAAGGAAAAATGTTGTGAGACCAATCTGTGGGAAGGAAGTTACATTATTGTCTTATGCTCAATAAGAAAAGGTCATTTCCACAATTAAGTTTGGGTTTGAGTCTTCACAGAGATCCACCATCTGTCTCCTGAGTATTGGAATCAAAGTTGCACCTTCAAAACACAATGAAAGATGAAGCACTGCGCCTGGGCAAGAGTGCCCAAGGCTTTATGCTTCCCAGTGACACACAGAATACTGTAAAGCCAGCCCTTCCCCCACCAGCCATCCACTGTTTCCAGAGCAGGAGAGGGGCACAGAACAAACATTGGACTAGATTAACCAGAGTATTTACAAACAGCTACAAACCGAAAAGTGTAATAGCTTCATATTTTGCCTTTGGTGTTTTCAAGGTAGGGCCTGCCCACAGTCAGAGCCGGCCTGGTAGACTAGGCTGGCCCTGAATTTACAGACATACCCTTGGATTAAAAGCATGGGCCACTACACCTGGCTCTACAATCCTGGATTTACAAGCTCAATTTGTATCATAGAAGACTGGCCTCTAGAAGAGATTTTGGAAGAAGTTAGCAGACAAAAAGGAGACCTCAGCAGAATTAAGCACTATTTAACCCTATTTAACACTATTTACAGAAAAATTTTTAAGGAGGACTTTTTAAAAACACATTTAAACTGTGGCTGGCTTTTCACAAACTTCCACACAAGCCAATGTTTGTAGACTAGTTCCTGGGTAGGGAGTTGCCTCCCCACCCCAAGCCGGCCTATGCAAAGATGCAAATGTGCACCGCTATAGAAGGCTTGCAGCAAAAGGCTTGAGCTAGCTCCATGGCACAGCATGCCTGTCCTTCCAGCCTCTGTGACCTTCACCACCTGAACTGCCAGAAGGCAGAAACCAGGGCTTCTTCTAGGCTGCAGAGTAGGTTCCAAGCCCATTTCAAAACATCTAGAAGGCAAGTGGATGGGAGAGGAAGAGCTCCTCTCACAATTTCTCTGAATACCCACCACCTGGGAAGGCTGGGGAAGCAACAGATGCCCCCAATTCAGGGAAGCCGAAACAGCACCTAGGGGCTCCATAATGGTGTCCCACTGAGTGGGTGAAAACCCACAAGAGAATGCAAGCTTCCTAAAGCCTATCAGAGAAAGGGTCTCTGGCACACAGGCCAAGTCTCCATCAGCACCATCCACAGGTGCACCAGCAGAGTCAACAGAAGATTTCCCTCTGCCTCCATCCTTAGTCCATGCCTTCACTGATTTGGAGATGCTAAACTTTCTCCATGCCACAATTTGAAACACAACAGCTACAGCCAAACCACAGAACACAGTCAACAAACACATGCCATACATCATAAAAGAATTCCTCCTGAAACATAGCTTCCTGAAAGGTATCATTTCCCATCTTGCAGAGATTCTAGCTTACCAAACTGGTCTCCATGCCCCACAGTTGTGGCACCATATGTAGGAAGTCTTTTTTTTTTTTTTTTAATGCCGAACATGGACTACGTGACCCTGCTAAGGGGAACGGGGGACACAGTGCCCACTTTGGGGACACCGTGGAGAGCTGGCCCCCCTGGCACAGAGACCAGCCGGCTACTTCCTGTAGCCTGGCCTGGTTGATACTTTCAACCCAGGCCCTTATCCTGGACCCACGAGACATGTGTTCCACTCTTGGCTGTGACTTCTCATCTGCCCAGAGCCTGGACAGGAATTTCAGGCTGATGGCCAATTGCTTCCCTTCAGCCAATACCCACTCACAACACCAGCTACTCAGATTGATGATCTGCAAAGGAATCTCTTTCCAACCCACTGGCCACCCGAACGAAATGCAGGCCTACCTTGTATGCTCACGATAATTAATAAAAAATAACGTCTGGGAATTCCATGATGATGTTACTATGAAATTCTGCTCCAGTTTCTGATGCACACTTCTGCCAACTCACAGGCATCCCATTTGTTCTAAGGAAAGTCTAATGTTGCGACCTGCAGTCTAGATTGAAGTCAAAATTTTTGGAGGAGCAAATTTGATTGCTTAATGGTGAAATTGCCCAAGGAGGGCTGCACTTACTGGTGCAATTAACTGGTGCTGTTGGTAAAATTTTGTGGCTCTTCATCAGTTCACACAGTAGGTGGGCAGGAGAACATGAGTGCAGAGTGGGTGGGTTTCTGGTTCTGCTGGATTTGTGGGGATGGAATGGCAGGATGGGACAAATGCTGGAAAGGCAACAGTGGTTCGGGGTTCAGTGGGACCTGCAGTTCTCTGGCTTCACTCTCGTAGTGTGAAGGGAGGCCTGTCCTGCTGTGGATGTTCTTTATCCTTCATCGCACTCCTTGAGCTCTGTGTTTCACAGCCTCATGACATGGGTGTGTAGACAGTCTGTTGAGAGTGAGAGGAGTGATAGTGAGCAAGCCTCTGACTATCTGAGCATCTGAGGTGTGCATCCCTTCCCTGGGAGGAGGAACACTCAGCTCAGCTCTATCTGCTTCTCCATGAAGAGGTGGTGGCTTCTGATCTACATGACTGGAGCCGGGGGTGGTGGGGGGGTGGGAGGGCGGCTCACATTGCCTACAGCCTCCCTGGCATTGTCAACAGATCTAGAGGCCTATTTGTTTTGTTTATGTTTATAATCAACATCTACCAAGGTATTGAATGATGCAGGCTTAAAACACTACCTCTCCTAGAGATCTTTGCATTCAAATGAATAGCTCCTGACCATTCAGACTCCTTAGCCATGAACTCAGTGTTCTTTATGTGCTGGTCTCTTTTATATTCCCAGGTGTTTCCTTTTCAAATACCTTTCCCTGTAGCCAGATTGCTGGGAAGTTTTAGAAGAAGATCCATGCTTTCCCATTTGATACTGCAGCAGGCACCATGGAATCATGCTTCCTTGAGTCCACACTGGTTCAGTTCTCCTCCTCACTGAATTTGGGCTAAACTCATGGCTTGTTGGCATCTATAAAAAATGGTGAGATAGAATGTTGTCCCTGTTTTGGGCCCAGACAGGAAGATCCCTATAGCTTCTGCCTTTGTTGCCTCTTGGTATCTTCAGATGTACATGCATAAGCCTGGGGCTAGAGGGATAGCTCGAAGATAGAGGGCGGGTCCAGTATGTATGAATCCCTGGGCCAGTCCAGCACGCATGAATCCCTGGGTTCCATCTCTAGTACCAAGCCTGGGGCCAGCTTCCTTGAGGATCTGAGTACTTACATAAAGAAAAGCCCTGGGATATGAAAGACAATGAGGAAAGAAGATGGAGATGGGCATCTAGCTTTGAACCAGCTGCAGCCATCCCAGCTGAGACATTAGACTCAGAGTGAGGGCATCCTGGGTCTTTCAGTCCTAGTGGCACCATGAGCCAATTGTGGGGTGGAAATAAGCCACTGTCTTAAGCCCAGTATATACTTGCATGCCTGTGAACAAATGCCTAAGCCACTATGTTCTGGGATCTTTGTTACACAGTACTGTGTGCCACCTTTGTGTCTGTATTAGTCAGTTTTCTGTTGCTGTGATAAAACACCAGACCAAGGAACTTATAAAAGGAAGAGTTTATTTGAGCTTACGATTGGCAGTTCCAGGGAATTAGTCCATTGTGGCGGAAGGCGTGGTGGCTGGATCTGGAGCAGCAAAACCGAGGGTCACATCTCGCAAAGAGCACAGGAAACAGAGAGGGCAACTGTAGACCACAGAGGCTTGTTAAGCTCACTAAGCCCGCCCCCAGTGACACACTTCCCCCAGCATGGCCACACCTTCTAAGACCTCCAGAAACAGCACCACCAACTGGAGACAAATGTCTGAATACCTAGAGCCTATGGGGGACACTCATTCAAACCACCACAGTGTCTGTGTACCCACTAGGATGCTGTTGCTTGGCTTACTGTTTCCTGGGCCGGGTTCATACAGGCCTACATCTGCCTGTATCTGTGATCTCATTCCTCCAACCTGGAAACAATGATTTTTTTTTTTTCCTATCTATCAAAACCCTACAAGCCTGCCTTCTCTAGTGTGCTTGGACTTCCTTTCTGGGGTCCTGGCGTTTCTTATTTCATGCATCTTGCCCATTTTCATATATGTCTTATTAGATTACATTTTAAAATTCTCAAAGTAAGTTCTATTTTTATTTGTGCTTAGACAGGGTCTACCTATATAGGCCAGGTTGAACACAAACTTGAGATCCTTCTGCTTCTGTCCCTTGAGTACTGGGTCAATAGACATACATCATTATGCCCAGCTTGCAAGTTCTATGTTTAAAAAATATATCCTTAATGTATTCATAGGGCTGGAAAGATGGCTCAGTGACTAAGAGCACTGGCTGCTCTCCCAGAGGACCATAGTGACTAACAACCATTTGTAAATCCTGTTCCAGGGGATCCAATGCCCTCTTCTGGCCTCTGTGGGCATTGCATGCATGAGTGCACTTAGATGCATGCAAGACACTCATAGAAGTAAAATAAAAATAAAGATATAATTTACGTGGCAGCAAATTCACCCAGTTGCAGTATACAGTGCAGCGGGCTTTGGTATGTTCACAGAGCTGACTGTGCCTACACTCTAAGTGGGGGCTGTATTTATCATTCCTGATGGGAACTCCTAGCAACAGCCCAGCTATTTCCCATCCAACTCCTAGCTATAGACCACCACTCATCTATTTCAACCTCATATTTAGAATTTTGGTTTGGTCATGTATCTGAAGTTCACTGAGTATGAGATGAGGGAAAATTCTGAAATCATTTAAAGTCCCCAGGACCAGAAATGACTATTCAGTGGTTCAGTTTCAGGTTTGGTGATGGGAGGGAGTAGAGAGAGATTCTTTTGAAAACTTTTGGGCCTGGTGTGGTGGCACATGCCTTTAATCCCAGCACTTGGGAGGCAGAGGCAGGTGGATCTCTGTGAGTTCAATGCCAGCCTGGTCTATATAGTGAGTTCCAGGTCAGGTAGGGCTACAGGGAGACCCTATCTCAAAAAAAAAAAACCAAAAACACCCAACTTCGTGGGGTTGGTGATAGACTAATGGCCTTATGTATGTTAGACAGTGTCCTATCACTGAGCTAAACCCCCAGCCTAGTTGGATTCTTCTGAAGTGGGAACTCTGTGGGACCTTGTGCATGCCCCGTTTCTTCAAAGGCAGCAGGGTTGACTGGAGATAGAACATGGAAGAGTTCTGCCAAAGGTGGATCCTGCTGAACATCTATCCTGAGGTTGACCATGCCTCAGCAACTCTGAGCCTCAGTTTCCAAGGTGATACTACTTTGTGCAGTAAATTGGAGGGCTGTATTCAGTAGCATCCGCTGGTTGCTTCCTGTCATACCACCATGACTTTTCTTGTTCCTTCTCACACTTGATCACTGACATGCTCTCACTGCAGTGCCCAATCTGGGGCCTATGGGTCTCAGTATTTACCTTAGCTCCTACCTCAGCCCTGCTGCCAGTGGCTGGGTCTGCCTAAGGAAGGAGTGGCTGGATCACAAGACCAAGAGCTGGGTGTCCTAGAGTTGGGGACAGTGTGACGGTGTCAAGGGGAGACACTAGGACCAGGACAACCTTTCCATTGGTCCTTTCTCAAGATAAAACTGTTCATATGACTACTCTTCCTCATCTCCTTCACAGTGACGTCCTGGACACGCATGTAGGGGTTGTTTCCAGTTAAATGTTAGCTTTTATGGGAAGAGACCCCAGAGTACCAAGTAGCTGCTAATTGTGTTCCCGGATCTTGTTGCTCTTGTTATGTGACTTACAGATCCTGTGACAGATTCATTCTCAGAAAAGGCTGGCTAAGCATAGTGCTGCTTTGATTTCTTCTACCGAAGTCAGGAAGGAAAGACAAATGTGGGCGCACCCTGGGCTAGGCTTCTCCTCTGACTCTTGGTAGATGGACAAATGTGGGCGCACCCTGCCTGGGCTAGGCTTCTCCTCTGACTCTTGGCGGATGGAGTGCTTTGTGCTGGTCTATCCACTGTCACAGGATCTCCAGCTGGGCCGTGTGTCATCCTGAACTCTCACAGAGAGCAAACTTCTGCTGCGTGTGGAATGCTAGTTCCAGTCCACAAACTTCCTTCCCCACGAGTTCTCCGCTGGGACTCCACACCTGGTGGCTCCTGGGGGTGGAGGACTGCACAAGCAGAGTTGCTCACAGACAGAACTGGAGCTCTTGGGATGCAGAAAGTCATAGTGGAAGACTGGGGGACTGGGCTGTTCTTAGTAGCCTGGGTTCCATTTTGTGAAAGAAAGATCGAGAAGGGGCTTTGGCTCTTGTCGTCCACCTAACCTGTGGTCATCTGCCTGCTCTGGAGGGGCTCTCCGGCTGCCCTGATGTCTGTTTTCAGGTCTCTCCATCTTTGCTCGGAGCCAGGCTGCTGGGTGTGCACTGTGCCATCCTGCCTTTCCCAGGGGTAAAATAGGATGCTCTCTTTTCAGGCAGTCTGAAGTGGGCAGAGAGGAAACGTGTCTTAGGCACCATCCCTGCATAAGTGCAGGAATGGGGGATGGCGTGTGGGGATGCCTGCCAAGACATGCAGGAGACCCTCAGTCTTCTCCACATGACTGTCGTCTTCCCCCTCTTTCACTTGCATACCACCACCACACTAAAAAGGAAGTGATGTCATCACATATGTGCACGCCTGCCCTTTGTGCATCGCCTCTGGGTCACCACTTCCTGTTTCTGAGTCATTAGGAAGGTAATTTCCCCCTGATGTGCAGTGTCCCCGGGGACACTGTCATCACTCAGCTGTTCCTCTGTTGCCCTCTCCTCTCTTCTGCCCTTTCTATAAGACAAGAGACCTCCCCTAAAAAAAAAAAAAGCTCTAAACTAAACAGTGCACAGCTGTTCGTGAGCTACTGAGAATTCACAGGATGCCCAGAGCGCTGCAGCCCTTGTCTGGAGGTGGCTGAGCACCCTGATTAACTGGATACTTAAACACAAATGAAAACAAATCTCAAGTGCCTCTTGTGTGCAGCAGGGTCTGGGACTCTACCTGGGAAGGGACATGGGAGGACTCTGGCTGGCCCCCAAGATAAAGAATGAGTCAGATTGCGAGAAGAAGACACCCTAGGAGGGATGAGGTGGTGCGGGAAGGGTGTGTCAGCATTGGGGAAGCAGCACCTAGGGGTAGTTTGTCAGGCAGCCGGAGCTGCTCTTTTCTCCTTTTCCCTCTTTACAGTCTGCCCCCCATTCCTCTTTCATTTGTGCATTCTTCCCTTCTTCCTTAAATCTTGTCTGCCAGTTGCTCCTCTTCCTCCTCCTCCTCTGATTTCCGTAAGAGGAGCATGAGTAGTGGGCTAAGTGCCTGGACCTCAGTGGTTCACTTAGCAAACATTACAAAAAACCCAATGGGAACCATTGCTTTGTGAGGTCCTGGGGCTCAGAGAAGCATAAGAACCACAGTTGTAACTCTCCTTGCTGGTAGAGTGGACTGACAGTTGACAGTGAGTGGAAAAATCCCATAATGGAGGAAACTCGGGGAGCGCTGGAATAGAGCTCTCAGCATAACTAGGTGATAGAAGATTCTAGAACAGCTCTCACTCGAGCAGAGGTGTGATTACTAGAGCATAAATAGACACAGATGGTTTGATGGCTGCAGGGTGAGGGCAGTGAAAGGGGGCCAGGTGTAGACTGACCTCAGAGGACTTTGAGAATGAGAAGAGTAAGCTAGAGGGGAGAGGGGTTCAGTGTAGGGTTGAGTTGTTTCATGGGATGGGGTGTGCTGTGGACCTACTATGTGATATATACTGGCCTTAGAGGCCCCAAAGCATTCCATTGGCAAAGACAGACATACACATATTGGATATTTTAAGTGAAATACAAGAAGCACTCTGATTGACATTGACAGTCCATAGGAGCAGGTAGTGAAGCTTGGGGGTTCTTGGGGAGAGGGCTTTTAATTTTATAAGAAGTTTTTATTTTTTTAAAAAAAGTTCTTTAATTTTATGTATATGAGTGTTTTAGGGCTTTTAATTTTATAAAAAAATTAATTTTTAAAGAAGTACTTTATTATTTTGATTTTATATGTATGAGTGTTTTGCTTGGATGTACGCAAGAGTACCATGCATGCAGTGCCTAAGGGGGCCAGAAGAGGGCATCGGATCGTTAGCTTCTATGCGGGTGCTGGGAATTGAACCCAGGTCCTCTGCTAGAGCAGCCAGGTCTCTTAACCTCTGAGCCATCTCTCCAGCCCTGGGGAGATGGTTTTAAATGATTTAAATGATTTTCTTTTTTTTTTTTTAATTTTTTTTAAATTTTGTTTATTTCTGTATGTGTATGAATGTACTGTCTGCATGCAAGTTTGTGCACCCGTGTCGTGCAATGCTGCGGAGGTCAGAAGAGGGTGTCGGATTCCCCTGGAACTGGAGCTCTCCTGGAACTGGAGTTTCAGACGGTTCTCGGCCGCCATGTGGGTGCTGGGATTGAACCCGGGTCCTCTGTAAGAGCGGTTGGCGCTCTTAACTGCTAGGCCATCTCTCCAGCCCATAAATGATTTTTCTGACTTTTATGTGAAATTTTTAATTTTGTATTTATTTTTGGATGTGATAAAAATATATGCAATTAGCTACTTTTCTCATCACTGTGATAACAATACCTGGTGGAGCAACTCATGGGAAAAAGGACTTGTTGTGGCTCATAGGGGCCAAGTCCATCACATCGGGGAAGACGTGGTGGCAGGTGAATGACTGGGTGGATCCAGGAAGCAAAGCAGTTGGGCTAGAAGCAGGTCAAACTACGTCCTCAAGGCCTGCCTCCCATCAACCTGCTTCTTCCCAGTAGGCCTTGCCTGCTAGAGGCTCGACAACCTCCCTGAACAGAGCTCCCAGCTGGGGACCATGTGTTTGAACACGTGAATGGATGGGGACAAGTTCATGGTCCAATCATAGCAACACTGCCTATGATTTAGTCTTTTATTTTTTTAATTTTTTTATACAAGATTACATTACAAATCAAATCTAGACCTGCGTCCCCCTCCCTACCCCCCACCCCACCAGAGCTCATGCGGTCTGCCAAACATGTTTTTCATCTTTTTCTCAGTCTCTCTCAAAATTCTCGAAGCAGAAGTTGAGAAGTTCATGGTTTCAGTCAATTCTTTGACCCGGTCTTTTCTGTTGTTGTTGTTGTTTCCAAGATGCATCACTCCCAGATACTTGGACAAAAGCTCAAGGAGCCCTGCACAAGAAATACTTACAACTAGGTAATTGGCACTAGCATCCACAGATGAGGGATACCATTCATCGTTTGTTTTTCTGGGACTGTGTTACTTCACTTAGCATGATATCTTCTAGCTCCATCCATTTATCTGCAAAGTTCACGATGTCATCTTTTTTACTGCTGCATAGAACTCCATTGTGTAGATGTACCACATTTTCTCTATCCACTTGTCAGTTGAGGGGCACTTGGGTTGGCTCCAGCTCTTTGCTACTGTGAAGAGAGCTGCAATAAACATGGCTGTGCATGTATTTCTGCAGTAAGATGAGTCTTGTGGGTACATACCCAGGAGTGGTATGACTGGGTCAAGAGGCAAGCTCATTTTGAGTCTTCCAAGGGTTCTCCACACTGCTTTCCATAGTGGCTGTATGAGTTTACATTCCCACCAGCAGTGGATGAGTGTTCCCCTTTCCCCACAACCTCTCTAGCACTTGGTATCATTTGTGTTCTTGATCCTATTATTGGAGTGGGATGATATCTTAAAGTGGTTTTGATTTGCATTTCCTTAATGATTAGTGACGTTGAACACTTCTTAAGATGTTTCTCAGCCATCTCTGATTCCTCACTTGTGAAGTCTCTGTTCAGCTCTTTGCTCCATCTTTTGAGTGATTCATTTGTTTTCTTTCTTCTTTGTTTTTTAAGTAGTTTATATACTCTGGAAATCAATTCTTTGTCAGATGTTTCTGTGGTGAAGGTTTCCTCCCACTCTGTGGGATTTCTCTTCACTTCCTTGATTGTTTCTTTTGATGTACAGAAGCTTTTGTGTTTAATGAAGTCCCATTTGTCAATTGTCGACCTTAATTCTTGTGCAGCTGCTGTCTGATTTAGGAAGTCTTTTCCTACGCCTATGTCTTGTAGGCTGCTGCCAACTTTTTCTATGGCCTTCAGAGTTTTGGGTTTCACATTGAGGTCTTTGATCCATCTGGAGTTGACTTTTGTACTGGGCGAGAGGTAGGGGTTTAATTTCATTTGTCTACAAGTGGTGATCCAGTTTTGCCACCACCACTTGCTGAGGATGCTGTCTTTCTTCCACTGTGTCCTCTTGGCGTGATTCAGTCTTAACCATTTGTACAACTACAGTTCAATAGCTGTGGACATGTTTGAATTTTGCAAACGCTGTTGATGCTACTTAATGGAACCCTTCTATCTTCTCAAACTGGCACTCTGCCCATTGGACAACATCTCATTCCCTCTTCCCTAGCCCCTGGTAACCACTCTATTTTCTGTCTCTATGTCCTCGAGCACTGTGCATGTAGGCAGAACCATATAGTATTTGTGGTTTTGTACTTGCCTTATTTCATGGAGCAAAATGTCCTCAAGGTTCTGATCCATATAGCATGGATCATGAGTGTGGAGGTCAGAGGACATGTGTGTGGAGGTCAGAGGACAGCTTTGCAGGGTTGCTTTTCTTCTCCTACCTTTATACGGTTCTAGGGGTTAAATCCTAGATTGTGTGGTAAGCACTTGACTAGCTGAGGCTTCTCGCTGGCCCAGAGTTTCCTTTCTTTTTAAGGCTGAATGTTGTTGTATTGTGTAGACCAACTGCAGTATTTGTCTGTTTGTCTGCTGGGCTGTCAAATGCTGTTTTGAAATAATACATAGGCAGGTTTGGGGCTGGGAGCATCAGGTAGAATTAGAGAGTAGACAGGCGCAAGGAGCTGAGGAGCAGGAAGACAGTCATCCTTGGGGTCTGCGTGGACCAGGATGAAGGTCCACTCAGCGAGGCCCAGGTGGGGAGGAGGTGGGGAGGAGGAGGGCTCAGGACTCAGGGCAGGTGGGGAGGAGGAGGGGAGGAGGAGGGCTCAGGACTCAGGGCAGGTGGGGTGGTAGTCTTTGGCCTCAGTTTTCTTGGTGGATGTGGACGTGGAGGCTGGTCATAGAGTCGAAGGCTGTGCAGGGCCAGTTTGGAGTCTAAGTCTCAGTCAGGAGCACGAACAGTATGGGGCTTTCAGGCTCCCCTGGGGGAGCCCTGGGCCCCATCGGGTGGGAGACCTGGCTTCCTTTGTCTGGTCCCACAGACTCCCTCCTAGTCACAGTTTCTGATTTGTTTTTCCTGCTTTCTGAGCTGTCAAAGTTGCCCTCAGACCAGAATTATGTGATGTTAACATGTCATGGAAAACACCAAAGAGGACAAACCCAGAGAATTAATTGATTCATTCATTCATGCATTCATTCATTCATTCATTCTTTTTCAAAGCCTAGGTTGGCTCTGAATTCCTTAGCTCAAGTGATCCTCCTGCCTCATCCTCTGCAGTAGCTGGTACTAAAGCTGTGTACCACTTTACTTGTCTCGCAGAAGCTCTGCATGGATTCAAGTCTGTTCAGTAACACCATCCTGGGTTCTTGGGTCCAGTACCCCAGCCTGGTCTGCATGGGTGTCATCTCATTTCAGTACAGCTGTGGCAATTCACAGCGCCCTGGCTCTGGAGAGGGACCAGTGTCCAGAGCTGGTATCCCATTGGTGAACTCTGCTCTGGGCAGGCTGGTGAGCAGTTGTTGGCCTTGGCGACTCCATCCTCTAAGAAGAAATAATCATAGGGCTTGTGGTGAATGAGGAGGAGGGGCCAGAGCAACTCAGGGACGTGAACAACACAGACCTGGCCACCACGTGGCCTTGTGTTCGCTGCAGGGCTGTGACCCCAGGGCTCACTGGACTGGTCTCAGCTGGTCACACTCCAACCTTAAGCACCCGAGTTGTTTCCTATCCATTTAATCTGAACTGCTTTCCCAATCAGCCCTCAGTGGTGAGAAACTATCAGGTGTCAGTTCTGACCTGGCCCTGCCCTTCCTCCTGTGTGGGTCTGCTGGGCAGGCAGGCCCTATACAATTTCATGCATTATTTGGGCTCATTCACAGAGTATTTTACAAGTGTGGTTTTGTGTCTTTGGGAGGCCGGCTGGGTATTATGCAACTGCTTTGCTCTGGGGCACTGGAGGAACTGCCTTCTGCAGCAGAGGGCTCAAAGCTGGAAGAAGAAAGTTTGCTGGGAAAGCTCGTGAAACTGAACTTCTTAGGATCCTGGCAAGATAGAGTGCGGGAAGACAGGAGCTGGAGAGGAACATCTGCCCCAGGGGGGTGGTGCAGTGTGGGCCTCAGGTAGCTTGCTTTGCTTCTGATGTCCCTATTGCCAAAGCAGCAAGCATTTCTCTTTTTATTTTTAATTTAATTTAATTTAGTGTGTTAGAGTGTTTTGCCTGCATGTATGTAAGTTCACCTGTGTCCTGCAGTGACTGCAGAGGCATCAGATCCCTGGAATTGGAGTTATGGATAGTTGTTAGCTATCATGTGTGTGCTAGGAACTAAGCCTGGATCCTCTGCAAGAACAGTTAGTGCTTTTAACCACTAAGTCATCCTTCCAGCCCCCTTTTATCATTATTGTTATTATTATTATTTGGTCTTTTAAAAATTTTTTTTAAATTTTATTTATTTTTGTATGTGTATGAATGTACTGTCTGCATGTAGGTTTGTGCACCCGTGTCATGCAATGCCGTGGAGGTCAGAGAGGGTGTCATTTTTCCCTGGAACTGGAGTTAAAGACAGTTCTCAGCCACCATGTGGGTGCTGGGGATTGAACCCGGGTCCTCTGCAAGAGTGGTTGGAGTTCTTAACCACTAGGCCATCTCTCTAGCCCCTATTCTTTGGTCTTTTGGAGGCAGGGTCTCCCTATAGTCCCAGCTGGCCTGGAGCACACTATGTAGACCAGGCTGACATTGAACTCACAGATATCCATCCACCTCTGCCTCCCGAGTGCTGGGATTAAATATGTGTACCACCATGCCCATTCGGCTTCCCCTTTTTATTTTTATAATCATTTTAAAGATTTATTTTTATTTTAAAAATTATATCTGTGTGTATGTACATGAGTGCAGTTGCCTACAGAGGCTAGAAAAAGCTGTTGGATCTTCTGGAGCGGCATTATAGACAGCTGTGAGCCATCCAACATGGGTGTTGGGAGCTGAACTCAGGTCTTGCGGAAGAGAAGCAAGCACTCTTAGCCACCAATCCATCTCTGTAGTCACAGCAAGCTTTTAATTTGCAGTCAAGCACTTCCATGGGACCAGAACACACCAGCCCAGGAGCTCTGAAATTGCACATTGCTGTAGCCGGGCTTCTAAACAAAGGTACTGGGAAAGAAAGGGGCGATATGCAAAGGTGTCCTTTGACTTCAGCATGGCTCTACCTGGGCTCCAGCCTTCATTCTATCAGAGAAGCTCTGGGGCTGTAGACACACCGCGTATAGGTTCCCTTGTAGGCCACTAAGTCCCAAAACTCCTTCAACACTTCATCTTGTGAACGTGTGATTCACCCCTTCCAGGTGGATCTCACCCTGTGGTACAGCGATGGGTCCGTGGCTTGAATAGGAAAACAGCAGTGTCTAGAATGTTCCGTGGCAGAGTCAGTTCCAAGCCCAGCTCTTTTTGGCCCCAATGCTGCAGATTCCTCTCCCTCCCTCCATCTATCCTTCCTTTCCTCCTTTCCTTCTTTCCCAGTGCTGGAGGCTGGGGCTAGGGCCTCCAGGCAAGCATCAAGCCCCAACTCCAGTCCTCCAAAGCCATTTCTTATGGTACTTTATGGAACTCAAATGTTCTACTGGTTTTGTCTCCAACACATGTCTTAATTATGCCCACTCTGCCCTGTACTTGATGGAGCTACTCAAGCCAGGAAGCTGCGTTACCTAGCAGCTTCCATACCTAACTGTTCTCCTTGCTCCGATGTAGTCTCTCTCCACTACATTCTCCACACAGCTGCCAGAGAAATCACTTTAGTAGGCAGGTCAGCTCAGGTCATGCTTGCACCTAAAACCCTTAAGTTCTTCGAGGTGCATTGGTATTAAATATAGAATTCTCCCCAAGGCCTGTAGGTCTGTCTGCCCCCCCCCCATATGAACTTTAGTCTCTTTGGTCCCGCTGTCTTTTATACCCAGCACATTCTAGCCACACTGGACACTTGATTCTTCTCTGCTTCAGGACCTTCACAGTAGCTGCCTTTTGTTGTTGCTGTTGTTTGGAGGGTCACACTGCAGCCCAGTGTGGCTTCATCTCACAATCTTCCCGCACTGGCTTCTCAAGTGCTGGGATTATGGGTGTCTGCCACCAAGCTTGGTTCCCAGATGCTGCTTTTTAGAATGGATGAGGACCCCTTTAATCTTCATCTTGATAATTCTTTTCCGTGTTTGGGTCTCAGTTTATGTCTCTGGAGAGGAGCTGTGAACTCCTGACCTCAATTAAACCCTCTCAATGTTTGGAGGTTCTTGGTAGGTATCTCAGTTACTTACTATGAAAAAATACCCAGTGCAATGCCTGTCCCACCACATTGCATTCAAACTCAGAAATCCAAGCATGAACAGGAAGTGGGTGGGGTGATAAGCACCCAGTGACCCATTTCCTCCATTGAGGCTCCACCTCCTGAAGGTTCCATAACCTTTCAAAGTGGGCCTGCTGCAGGGGCCAAGTGTTCAAATACACGAGCCCATGGACAGTGCTTCACATTCAAACCCCAACACTAGGCCAGGAAACTTGGGCAGGTCCAAAGAACCCACGGTCATGATCCGGGCCTGCAATCTATTCCTGAGGTTCTCCACATGAATTTGAAAAGAAGCTTCCTCACCTGGCCTTCCATAGAAGTCACCAGCTGATGAAAATGTCAGAGGGGCCTCAGGAGACATCTCTTGAGTGAGGGCGGACAGGACCTCTGCTGTGGTCCCTAGAGGTCTCCTGGAGAGGGCTTCAAGGAGGCAGACAGGGGCTGTTCTTTGTGGTCAGGAGGATTTGTAGTGGCTGGAACAGGAGAGGACCAAGGCAGGGCTTGCTAGATGGGAAGATAAACTCCTGTGAAAGAAATAGCTTTGGTAAGGACATCCTGCTGGTTTAGCTTTTCCCGATCCTGTCTGTGATACAATCTTCTCCTGTGGTGCCTTGTGTGGCTTAAAAAAAGGCTTATTTTGGGGGCTGGAGAGATGGCCTAGTGGTTAAGAGCGCCGGCCGAGAACCGTCTGAAACTCCAATTCCAGGAGAACTCCAGTTCCAGGGGAATCCAACACCCTCTTCTGGCCTCCGCGGCATTGCACGACATGGGTGCACAAACCTGCATGCGGACAGTGCATTCACACACATACAGAAATAAATAAAAAAATTGAAAAAAAATTTAAAAAAAAGGCTTATTTTTATTGATGTGGATGTTCCTGTATGAGTGTATGGCGCCAGAGGAGGTAAGAAGAGGGATTTGTTCGCCTGGAGCTGGAGGTAACAGGTGGTTGTGAGCTGCCCAACCTTGGGGTCTCTGGAAGAGCAATAAGCACTCTTAACTGCTGAATCATCTCTCCAGCTTCATTCTGTGGGGTTTTTAGGTGAATCCTCAAAGGGACCAGTTTCTGCCATTCTCCTTTATTCAAGCAAACACTTTACCCATGTTCCTTTGCAAGGCCAGACCCAGGGTACTCAGGGAGAAAGCAACCCTGTTTAAATGTGATCTCCTGCTTGGTCCTGGGATCCGGACTCACGGGGCCAGTGTCTGACCTCCTCTGCGTACATTTGAACCTGTATTCAAGTGTATGGAGAGGAAGTGGGGAGGGCCCTGGGCACATTAATTTCAACATTGGTTCCAAAAACATCTTACTTCGTTACTTTACATTGTCAAGGAGGCTTTTAAAGTCCAGCTGCCTCTTATTAATGCTGTTTGGGTCTATACTCTTCTAGCCAGCCCTGCTCTGGGCTTTGCCAGCATAAACTGCCCGGTGGAAGTGGCGGGCATGCCGAGTGACGTCAGTGGCGGGGCCTAGACTTCAGATCTCAGCCCAAGCAGCTGCAAACACAGCACCTTGGGCCCTTGCCAGGAGAGGGGAAAATACTCCGCCCCGCTGCCCGTGGAGGCTGGCAAGACTTGGGGGGGGGGAATCAAAAGCCGGGAAGGACCTCCAGGACCAAACCCAGAAGTGGGACCACCTCACCTTACATGGAGGGAGTGCGGAGGTTGTGCTCACTGTGGGATTTAGGAGGTGGCCTGTAGTTCCAGGGCCAGGAAAAACCCTTAGTATAAGGTAGGGAAAGTGGCGTCTTGGGAGTCACGGAGCTGGAAGTTGGAATACCCACATTTTGCAAGTTGTTATTACCTTGGCCAAATTAATTAACATGGCAAAGAAGTGTTTCCTCAACTGAGCTGTGTGAGCAAGGATACCTAACAGTGCTCACTCAAGAGGGTTGGAGTGGCCTTATGTGGTTGGCCCAGGAGAATGTGCAGCAGAATGTTCAATAAACACCTCAACTCTTGGTGATCTCTTCCTCCCTCCCCTCCCTCCTTCCCTCTTTTCCTCTGTCTGTTCTTCCCTCCCTTCCTTCTTCCCCTTCACTGCCCTTCTAGAATGCAGAGATTTGTTCTGGCACCCAGTACGGTGCTGCAAATAGTACAGTAAGTAGAACTTTGCCCAAGGTTCCCTGAGACTTCCTTAGCTCCCAAGCACAGAGCCCACCCAATGTAGGCAGTGGGGAAGGAGACCAATGAGTGATTTCTGGAAAATTCCCTCATTCTGGGCACAGACCTCACAGAAGTCTAGATAGATGTACCTCAAACTTTAGAGACACTCACAAGGTATAAGCTCTATGCATGAAGATCCTTTAATAAGGGCTGGTGCTTAAGTATTAGTTATGAAGGGTGAAAAACCAGAATACCAAAAATTGATACAAGATTGTAATGTGTGAGATAGAAACTTTGACAGGTAAGTGAATGGAAGAGAAGTTGTAGAGGACACAATACAAACTTTAAATAGGGGCTGGCAAGACAGGCTCAGCAGTTAAGAGCATACACTGCTCGGGCAGAAGATCCCTGTTTGGGTTCCCAGCCTCCATTCAGGGCAGGTCACAACTGCCTGTAACTCCATGTACAGGGGGATTTGATGCCTCTGGACTCCATGGGCACTGAACACTTGTGTGAACATATCCATACACATACACAAATTAAAAATAAACCTTAGAAAGGCTGAAAATAGGGGCTGGCAGGATGGCTCAGTGAGTAAAGGCACTTATGCAAACCTGGTGATTTGGATTCAATCCCTGGAACCCTTGTAAAGGTGGAAGGAGTGCACTGACTCCATAAATTTTTCCCCTGACCTATATACACACACATACACGAACATTTGTTTTTCAAAACCTCTATAATTGCAATCTATGAGACAAAAGGAAATAGACCCATGAAACAAGAACAGGATGTTACAGAATAAGATTCACAGAACAGAAAGGAGCTTTAGAAAACTAAAATATGTTAGTAGAAATTTAAAAAGCTAATATATAATGTTGTGAAAATCCTTCAAAAAGTAGACTAAAGGTCAAAGATGCATAGAAATAGAAAAGATTGAAAATGGAGGGAGCCATGCCAGAAAGTTAAATATTTGACTGGAAAGATAAACAGAAATCAGTTTATTATCAAAGAAAAGGGAAGAACTTTCCATACTGAAAATAACCATCAGGATCTAGAATATAGAGGAACACATCAGGACTCTAGAGATAAAAAGAACTTTCCAGAAGCTCCCAAAGAGAAAGGATAGGTTCTGTGATTTCTAACCTATAGTTCTTGTCATCACAAATGACCATTCAAGAGTGACCTCAGACTTTCAAAGATCTCAAAAAATGTGTCTTTTCACATGGCTTGTTTACAGAAAAGCATTGGTAGATGTGCTCTTCTTTTTTTTTTTGTTTTTTGTTTTTTATTGTGTCTTTTTTGATACAGGGTCTCCCTGTAGCCCCAGCTATCCTGGAACTCTCTATGTAGACCAGGCCGGCCTTGAACTCACAAAGATCCACCTGCCTCTGCCTCCCAAGTGCTAGGACTAAAGGCGTGCGCCACCACCCCCGGCTAGGATGTGCTTCTTATAAGGATGTAGGGGCTGGAGAGATGGCGTAGCAGTTAAGAGCGCCGAGTGCTCTTGCAGAGGACCCAGGTTCGAACCCCAGCACCCACATGGCGGCTGAAAACCATCTTTAACTCCAGTTCTAGGGGAATCCGACACCCTCTTCTGACCTCTGAGGCATTGCACTACACGGGTGCACAGACAGTACATTCATACACATAAAAAATAAATAAAATTAAAAAATGATTAAAAAAATAAAATAAGGATATAAATCAAGAAATAGAAAGACTTAGGATCTAGGAATCAGGGCCTCCCATTGGAAGAATAAGAAGAAACCATAAGAGATTAGCAAGATAGTGTTGAAAGAAAGCCCCAGGATGAACTGCCTGGGCAGGGAGCCAGAGACAATCCTTCCTTATGTAACTGAGGCCAGAGAGATTAAATGAGGGACAAGTGCTGTATTTTCTCCTGTTTCACTGTATGGAGAGTTTTATTGTTCTTTTGGACAGCGTGGGACTGAGTCAGAGCAGAGAAAAATAGATTAGGAAAAAAATCACTTGTGTTAAAAGAGTATACTAGAAAAACATAATCACAGTGTACAAAATGCATGAGATATAGAGATGCATTTACAGACATACTGAAGAATCTATCCTGAGATCGTGATGCCATTGCCAGAGAAGGCTGAAGGGAAAAATTCTGAAACGAGTGCTCAGGGATGGTGAGGGCATGGGACAGGGAACTGAATTTTCATTTTTATCTTGTGGGAAGATAAAAGAGAATGTGTAGATAGAAAGAAACAATTAGGACTGGGTATGTAGCTCAGTTGGCAGAGTGCTTGCCCAGCATGCAAGAACCCTGGGCTTGGTATTGTGGCACACATCTATAATCCCAGCACCCAGCAGGTGGAGTCAGGAGGATTAGGAATTCAAGGTCATCTTTGGGTATAGAGTAATCTGGAGCTCAGCCTTGTATACATGAGAATATCTAAAAAAATAACTGTAAAGTATTGTGTTATTTTTAAAAAGGATATTATAGGAAAATTAAAAAAGAATCACATTTTTTTCCAGGCCTGGTGGCTCATGCCTTTAGTCCCAGCACTTGAGAGGCAGGGCAAGAGGATGTCTATGAGTTTGAGGCCAGCCAGGGATCCACAGTGAGACTCTGTCTCAAAAAATTACCTTTATTTATGTGTGTTTCCACAGGTGGGCATGCCTTGGGGTGTGTGTGTGTGTGTGTGTGTGTGGCCATAGGACAACTTGCAGGAGTTGGCTCTCTCCTTCCACCGTGTGCGTTCTGGAAGCAGAACTCAAGTGTCCTTATCCGCAGAGCCATCTTGCCAGTTTAGTTACGGAAATTTAAATAAAGGCTATAAACTGTCTATCTGTATTTGACATCAGAAGCTGTGTTTATGTATTTCATTAAAGAATGAAAGGGAGGTGGGGAAGTGGGGAGTGGAGAGTGTTTATAGCCCAGCTTGCTAAGAAGACTATGAAGACTGTCTTCTTGGACTGGGAACTTCAGGACCAGGGAGATGGCTTAGTGGGTAAAGGCACTTGCCACCAAGCCTGATAACCTGGGTTCAATCCCTAGGCCCGCATGATGGAAGGAGAGACCAACTCTTGAAAGTTGTTCTCTGACCTGTGTGTGTGTGTGTGTGTGTGTGTGTGTGTGTGACAGAGAGAGAGAGAGACAGAGAGACAGAGACAGAGAGGAGAGAGAGAAGAGAGAGGGCATGTGCATGAGCACACAAACACACACACAAATGTAATAAAAAAGAAGTGGGATTATGAGTCATAACTTTTCATCTTAAAGATGGGAGAAGTTCAAGCACAATTATTAGCTAAAATCCAAGATGGGTAAAATGGAAAAAGAAGGAAATTAGTGCTGCAGGCACTACTTAAAACAGAGGAGGGATGAACTTTAAAACAAAGGTTAAGGGAAGAAAAATAAATAGGTCCAGATTCAGAGGGGTTTTAGAGGCTGAGGGAGACTAACTGGACGACATCCTTTCTTTTTGAAATCAAACACAAAACACCTTGTTGAGAGTCCTCATACCTTGTTGCCAGAGAGAGAGAGAGAGAGAGAGAGAGAGAGAGAGAGAGAGAGGGCTTGTAAGGGAATTCGGAGGATGGACTCTTACCTCCGACACAAGGGAAGCGTTCTGAGTCTCGAATGAGGTGGGGGAGGGGCATCCCAGCAGACCCTAGAGTGGGGCTGAGATCAAACATGCTGTGTTAGGAATGGCCGCTCGCCTTTCTCGTGCCTTTTCTCTGGCAATTCTTGCCTTCCTGAAACATAGAGCTTTGCAGTTAGGCACATGGATGACCACAGGACAAGGGCAGGATGGGGCAGTGGGGAGTGAGACAGTGATATTCTGCTTGTCTGGTCTGGTCTAGATGACGGTGGAGATATAGTGGACATGGCTGCAAGAACAGAACAAGATCGTTGCTAAGACCAGGTGTTTCCTTGGCAGTGAGCCCTGGAGTACAAGAGGAGAGTTTTGGAAATGGCCGTGTGGTGTAGACAAGGGATGTTGGGGTGTGGAGGTGAGGAGGGTTGTCCTCCAGAGGATGGTGGCGATTAGCGTCTGAAGAAGCTGGGGACCACTTTCCAGTGGCCAGGAAGTGCTGAGGGATTTCTTGGAAGGTCAGGCTGAGATGCTATTCAGAGAATTCAGATAGCCTGGGTGCCAAACATAGGGGCTTTCCCGACACTGAAGGGCTAGATGGTCCCAGCTCTAGCAGAAGAGTGTGAGTTATTTACAGGAGCAGGGCACCTTCTCAGTAGCTTTGCTTTTAATGACAATGTCTCTCCGTTCCCCAGCAACCATTAATGAGCATGGATCCTGAGAGAGGGGAGGGGCTTCTCCTTAAATGTATTGTATCTCCTTCCAAAAGCCCGACTTCGAAACACTATGCATAGATTAAATTTCCACTATCTTTTAAATTTTTTTTTATATGTACGAGTATGTTGCCTATATGCTTGTAAGTGTACCCATGTTGCATATTCCATGTGGAAGCCAGAAGAGGATGTTAGATCCCCTAGAAATGGAGTTATGGATGGTTGTTAGCTGCCATGTGGGTGCTAGGAATTGAACCCCAGGTCTTCTGCAAGAGCAGCCAGTGCTCTTAACTGCTGAACCATCTCTGTGGCCTCAAATTTCTGCTATTTTAATACCCCACACTGGGGGTCAAACCTCAGCATGAGTTTCAGAGGAGACCAACTACAGGATTTCCCGGTCTCCATTCACCTCAAGTTTTTGTTTTCAACTTATTAAGCAACAGCTTGCTGACTCCTCTCCACTTCAAACCTTGTCCCTGTTAGATCTACTCTTCATATATCTACCCAGGAGATTTATTTAAAGCGTGGACCTGACCACCTCACTCACCTTTTAAGACTCTTCTGGTGGTTCCACACTGTCCACAGGGACAAGGTCAACTTACTGAGAGACCGCAAAGCTGAGCTCGGCTTCTTCAGGTCCTTGTGCATTCTCAGTCTGTGATGGCTAGCTTTAGTTGTCAACTTGACATATCTGGGTTGAGGAGCCTCAGTTGGGGATTGCTTCCATTGAACTGGCCTGTGGCCATGTCTGTGGGATATTTTCTTGATTTTTGAGTGATGCGGGAAGGCCCAGCCCACTGTGTCAGTGCCACCCTTGGGCAGGTTGTCCTGTGTTGTATAAGAAAGCAGGCTGAGCATGGGCTGGGGAGCAAGTCAGTAAGCAGTGTTCCACCACGGCCTGTACTTCAGCTCCTGCCTCCAGATTCCTGCCCTGAGTTCCTACCTTGGGCTCCCTCAGTGGTGAACTGTGACCCAGGAGGTGAGAGCTGAATAAACCCTTTTCTCAACAAGATGGTATTGGTCAGAGTGTTTGTCACACCTCTTGAAGGCAAACTAGAACACTGTCCCTTCTTTTCTTTTCTTTTCTCTTTTCTTTTCTTTTTTCTTTCTTTCCTTCACTTGAATCCTTCCTTCCCCTTCCCTCCATTTCTTAATTTTCCTTTGTCTTCTTTCTCTCCTACCTCCCTTTCTTCCCACCTTCCCCTCCCTCCTCCTCTTCTTTTCCTTCCTTCCTTCATTTTATGATGGTTTATATTCATTATCCACTAGAAATGACCTAAAATCACATAGGAAAGGAGAGTCTGGCTAAGTCTGTGAATGACTGTCTTGATTAGGTTAACTGAAGTGGGAAGACCACCCTAAGGTGGATCCCCCAGGAAGGATGTTACAAATGAAGACCTTTAAAAAGAGGATGTTGCACAGAACCACTCCCTGTCCTCTGACCTATTTGTTCCCCCTTTGCCCCATTCCCATTCACAGGAAACCCCACCTCTCCTCATGATCTCTCCTAGAGATCCCAGACCTTCGCCAACCCTACCCAGTCCCTGAACCTTACAGGGTTGAGTGTCTCTTGCTTTGGCTGGATGCTGATAGAATTGTCCGAGTTTTGTGACTGCCTCTGGTGGGAGGGGAGGTAGCTCTGATGCTTGAAATCAGTCTGGAGCTGTCACTGGGATCCCTTCAGCAGTTTAAACTAAAACCAGGCTTACTTTATGAAGGCAAGCCACCAGTTGATGGGTGATTTGAGGAAAGTCTATTTCTTCTCTTGGGATGAGCTGATTCTGTTTGTTGCAAAGCCGCAAAACCTACTAGTGATGTTAAACAGTTCTCCACAGAGTCTACAAATGCCCTTACACTTTGAAAAGTTTTAATTATATTTTTAATAGTTTCAAAATGCTCTCTCCATGGAATGGGCAGGGGGAGCTGGGAAGGTCCACGTCGGTATGTGGGTACCAAGGGTAGTAGATGGAGAGCTTGAGTCAGGTCTGACTTTATTTAATCTAGGACTCACAGTTTTTCTCACTGTGGTTCCCTAATAGAATGCTAAGTGCCTCAGGAGGTCCCTGGGAGTGCCTGATAACAAGACTGCTGTACATCTGAGAACAAGCCTAAGGGCACCTTGTGCTAGGAGCTATACCCAGCCACATGGTGGAGCTGTCCTAGCAAACAAATCCTATCTGGGCCTGTGTGGCTGGTCATGTCCCTACACTTGAATCAAATGCTGTTCACCCACAGTTGGCTACTGTCTCATGTCACTCTTGCATCCATGCCTTGTGCTGATCTAACTGGTGTTGCAAGGCAGTCTGGGAAATATTGTTCTTTATTTCTACTTTGAGAAGATGCAGTAGGCAGAATACCACTCTGTGTGTGTGTGTGTGTGTGTGTGTGTGTGTGTGTGTGTGTGTGTACATGTGTGGAGGTGTACGAGAATGAGGAATTGACTCACATGATTATGAAGACTGAAAAGTCACATAGTCTTCCAGGCACAAGCTGGAGACACAGGACGGCAGGCAGGTAGGGCCCTGAAGGCTTTACAGCAAAATATCACGAAAAGAGTTTGTTGGCAGAGAGGAAGCCATGATAAAGCCCATGCTATGTGAATAACTCCCAACCCCCAATACTGTGATATAAAAGTGCCCATCCTTTCTAGAGTGTGGCTGTTGAGCTTCTAAACTGCCCCCTGCTCCAGCCTTCTCGCTTCTTGAAAGTGTACTATTTCTTAGTGAACTGTCTCTTTTTCTTCTGTCACTATGTGTCTCCCCTCAGTTCTTTGTTATATGACTCAAGAACCTGTAAATTCCACAAGTGCCCCCTGGACTGTGAACTCTAGTATCTGTTGATATCAGTTCCAGTCCAAGTTCAAACACCTGAGAACCAAGAGCAGAGCTGGTCTAAGCCCAGACCAAAGGCAGGAGGAGACCGATGTCTCTGTTGAAGCATTTCAGACGGCAAGGTTTCAACTTCTCCATCTTTGCCTCTATTCAAGTCCCCAGTAGATTGGACAGTGCTGGACTCAATTAGGGAAGCCCACTCAGCCTACTGATTCCATTTCAGATCTGATCCAGAACACACACACACACACACACACACACACACACACACACACACACACAAACACACACACTCACATCCAGATGCACACCAAGGGATGTTTAATATCTAGATAACAAATGGGCACCTGATAGCTCTGTCCAGCTGACATGTAGAATAGACTATCGCTGAAGGCCTGGCTTGAATGGTAGAAGCAGTAAGATCCAGGAGTGGTCTTCAGAACCTGGTGTTCTGGTCCCTCATTTATAGAGATTATGTCAGTGAGTTTTAGGGATCAAGCGCCAGTCTCAGAAACCAGATGTTAATGTGAACCTGTGCCTTCTCCTGAATGATGTATATCCTGGCATAATCCTATGACTTCGTGATAAGATAGCTTCCCCAGACTCAATGTGGACTCACCATAAAATGGAGCCCAAGTGGCTTAGGCTGAGTCGTGTCCTTGCAAGCCATCTTTTTTTCTTAACCTGTAGTACATGTAGTACATTGTGGCAATTTCCCAGGAAAGTTTTGATATTCTTTCATTTTAAATGTGTTATTGATCACTCTCAAAAGGCAAATTTATTGCCTAATTACAAAATTCTCTAATTAATACAATTTGCATTTCTTTTATAAAACTCATCTTCTGGGGCCTGGAGAGATGGGTCAGTAGTTAAGAGCACTTGTCACTCTTCCAGAAGACCTGAGTTCAGATCCCAATGCCCACATCAGGCAGTTCACAACCACACATAACTATAGCTCCAGGGGGTTGGACACTCTTCTGGCCTCTGTAGGCCCATGTACACACATGGCACACAGACATGCACACACTCAAACATACGTATACTGAAATAAGAAAATATGCTCAGACTCATAGGCTTTGAGAGATTAGTTTTGCTATTTTTTTAGTTTAATTAAATATTAGTTAATTAATTTGAGACAAGGTCTCCATATAGACAAAGCTGGCCTTGAACTCACAGAGATCTGCCTGCCTCTGCCTCCTGAGTGCTAGAATTAAAGGCATGTGCCACCACGCCCAGCTTAAAGTCAGTTCTTAGCCACCATGTAGGTGCTGAGAATCAAACCCGGGTCCTCTGTATAGTCAGCCTTGTTTTTTCTTTTTTCTTGTTTCTGGGGAAGCAGACCTAAGTATACCCGACCTTCAACTGGGATGACCCCTGTCAGGGTCAGTGAATCATAGAACTCTGCTTTCCCATGATGGCGCCTCACACAGCCTGTAAATATGCTGACAGCTTCCGTCACTGCTTTCTCAGGCCATTGTGCAGCCATGACCATTCCTAAAGAACCCTTGGTCCCACACACAGCCAAGCTACAGGAAGCAGTTGACTGATTCCAAAACTACAACAGCTTATTAACTCTTCCCTGTCAGTCCAAGGCAATCTTATTAACTCTTCCCTGTCAGTCCAAGGAGTCACCCAAAGCGGGATGTGGGAGGGGAGACCCCATAGCCCAACCCCCTTACTTTCATCCCTTGTATAAACATACAAAGTCCAGCACCCAGTCAGACTCCACAACATAAAGATCACTTTTGGAGGAAGACACAAACTTCTAGCTGTGTGTGTGTGTGTGTGTGTGTGTGTGTGTGTGTGTGTGTGT